>JAJHJA010000231.1:0-604771 GCA_021202915.1 Heliconius himera
TGCGTCCATGTATGGTGACAACAGGACACTGTTCTTTAGATATGATTTTATAAGCCCAAAGTAGGTATGTGGTAAGAGGGATTTAATTTTATACATGAGTTCACGATAGCAGACTTTCTCGAATGTCTGCTGCACATCAAGAAATGCCCATGAGCAATATTAGTTTTGGTTCAAAAGCTGATCGTATCACTCTACAAGCTCTGTTCAATAGTTGCATGGTCTTTACGAAAAAAAATTGGTCATCATGTATGATAATACGTGTCAGTGTTTTAAGTAATTTATGAAGTATATTTTTTTCAAATATTTTTGATAATAGTGGTAACAAGCTATTGGGTCTATAAGAGGTTATTTCATTTGGAGGATTGCCGGGTTTGGGTATCAATTATTAGTTACGATTTTTTTTATAGTACCGGGAAATAACAAACTCGTAGGTCAAAACCTAGGACCTTTTTATTTTCGAAAGAATTGGTTGTGGGTACCCTTGGGTGGGACAAATTACCCCCCCACTTAACTTAATAAAACTCAAATTAAATGTACATATTTCAAATAAAATATGTTGTATTTTCAGAATTTGGAGTGTAGAATGAATAAAACAGTTTAAAGTTGCTTAAAAGTCATATTTTTGAGGTTTTAATCCTACACAATTCATGTGAAATAACATTGGCATAAGGCCAATAATTAAGGCCAAAATATTTTTTTAATCTTCACGTTGTATATCGCATTTTAAAAAAATATAGGTAGATAGACCCCAGTATTAAAACACTCTATTCCACGCTTTACGCAGTGATAAATCAAAAATATTTCATTTTCTTCAATAGGAAAGGAAGTTAAAATCATATTTTATGCAGACTTTTAAGGAAAAGCTTTAAAGTATTAATGTCTTGCATTTTCATAAATACAAGAAATAAGTCTATTACAAGAATTCTAATTATGAAATCGACTTACGAAAGTTCCTTATTAGCATAAATAGATTAAAAGTGGGGTACGAAAAATTAGCTAGTTCACACGGTCAGAAAAAAAGCACTGAATTAATGAATTTTATTATTCCTTAAAATCGTTCTCTTTCTGTTTTTAGCAAATAATTTGAGATACTTCAGGCCATTCTAATATCTTTTTCCGTATAGAGAGTTTTATGAAACACAATCAGTTCTTAATAACCACATCTACATCGCTTTCTCGGAAATAGGTTGAATTACTGATAACCTGTAAATATAATTAAATTGTATGTAGTACAATTTGATTATTAAAATATTAATAATTTTTATTTAGGTAGTATGTATAATTTGTATTTTTAAAACTTAGTAAAACTTCTTATAATCTTATCTTTGATATTTAAATGCTAATAATATTGATGATGAATTCGATATAATTTTAATAAGATACATTTATTTTTTAAATGCTAATAATAAGAATGGTGAATTGAATATAATTTAAATAAGATATATTTATTTATTTTTATTTTACTAATAAATAACTTTTCGTACACACTGCCATCTATAAAAAAATTCAAATATCATTAGAGACATACTGTAGAGAAGTAGAAGGTGCCTTTCACAAACTTTAAACATTTGATTCAGCGAACTGTTTTGTCATTCGCTACACAGATGTCGTTATAGTTTATTTTAGTTTAGAATCAATGTTTTACGCAGTATTCCGTGCATAGCAGGATAGGCAGGGGGAACCTAGGAACCTAAAACCTTATGACATTCCGTTCTCAATAAGACACTCACACGAACACGAAACTCAACGCCGCGCACCATAGTGAGGAAATAAAAATATTAAATATTTAATATTTTTTTCCTTCATTAGGAATCAAAAAATGGCTTCAAATTTTGTATTTGATGAATAATTAATTATGTTTGGATACCAGAAATTTTACAGAGGTGCTAACTACATAAAAAATAAGTTGTAGCAAACATATAAAAATATCGACGCAGCTTAATGAGAACGTATGGTTTAGTGGTCATAGCGCCTGGTCGATTTCCACAAATCGTGGATTTGAGTCCCGCTACGTTCAAAATTTTATGCGTTGTCTAAATAAGTATTAATACATTTTTTTTAACTTAAAAGCTATAGTTTCAAAAATATAACAAGCCAAAAATTTGAAAATACACGTATTCATTTATACGCTCGTGGTTTTTAAAGTAGATAATATTTCACGATGTGGTGTGTCAATTTGTTTGATTGGCGGTTGGCCACTTCATAATAAATTTTGAACCACTACTTAAGAACCAGTGAAGTGCCAATTGGTGCCACTCCCACCGAAGATTTCATTATTGTAAGTCAACGGGAACGTATCTTATAAAAATATAGAAACTTAAGTCTGGTGAATCTTAATATATATAATAGGCATCGTAAGCTTGCAGACTTAATTTTTTTTATAACTTAACTTATAAAAAAAAATTAAGTCTGCAAGCTTACGATGCCTATTGGCACAAAGAGAGAACTTACATTAGAACTAAAAAAAAAACAAAAAATGCAAAATTTCATATACATATAGAGGCCAGTCGTGGCGCAGGGGCACAGTGTGACTGTAAAATTGACTAGTTGTGAGTTCGCTCCCTACTCGAGGAAATGAAATATTTATTTAAATTTATATGTTCATTTCTTTGCCCTGGTGTTGAGATAAAGCGCGATGTTGAGTTCCGCCACTCAACACGCAATGCCTCCATATTCCTGCTGAAATTGGGAGACAGGGTGTCTTAACACTAGGTTCCCTCTGCCTACCCTGCTAAGTGCAGGATACGCCGTGAAGCTGAGCAATAACTTATAGCTTAAGTGATTTTATGAAGTAAATGTAGGAAATGTAAGTAACGAGGAAAAATGCGTAAGGAAAAAATCGCAGTGTGGAAGTCCTTACTTTTTATATTATCCATTTTAATTTGTTAATGATATTAAAAATAATACATATTGATGTATTTACGAGACTGCTTTTATAAAAATAAATTAAGTAAGTGATGCAATATAAAAAATAGATTGCCTCATGCATATTTCATGTATGGCTACAAAAACAATATTATAACAACAACACCCAAAAAGCTATTTAATATATAAAAAATAAGCGTTTTATAAAGACATGCAGGGTCGCCTACTATCATACGTACATACGTAATCTATATCTATAATATTGTTATAAAGGTGAAGAATTAGTTTAGTTGGACGCTCTTATCTTAGGAAGTATAGATTCAAATTTAAATATCTTTTAGATTTGGATAGTCCATTAAGCGAGGTAGGCTATACGTTAAACATCACTTAACACAACATTATTTTTTTTTTAATTTTTAGATTTCGGCGGAAAGTGAGGAGCTCCTTCTGCCTACCCTGCTTTATGCGGGGTAAAGCGTGAAAGTTAAAAAAAGGAATGTAATATTATACAAATATATTTATAGAAGAACACAGCAATCATCACCTCCATAATTCACTACATGGCATTGACATTTCTTGTTGCACGTGGCTTTACTGACATCAATCTTATACGTTTAGGAATTTCAATTAATGTTATTGAAAATTATTTACTAATTATTAAATTGCCGTAGGCTCAGCTCATTTTACGAAAGAGCTTATGCACGGTAGAGACTATATAATCTTAAACTAAAATAAAAAAATAAATAAATCAGCTTCACGCTGTATCCCGCACACAGCAGGGTAGGCAGAGGGAACATAGTGTTAAGACACTCCGTTCCCCACTTTCTGCCGAATTCTGGAGGCATTGCGTGTTGAGTGGCAGAATTCAACGCCGCGCTTTGCCTCGACACCAGAGCGAAGAAATGGAAATATAAATTTAAGTAAATATTTCATCTCCTCGAGTGGGGATCGAACCCACAACCAATCGGTTTTACAGTCACACTTTGTGCCCCTGCGCCACGACTGGCCTCATAATCTAATAATCTAAAATCTAATAATCTTAAAAAAATCTAATAATCTTAAACTAAACTTACAAATACATATAACTAATAATAGCACGTAGTTTGTCATTTGTCAGCAAAAGTCATCCTGTATCCCGCACGTAGCACGGTAGGCAGATTGAGCCTAGTGTTAAGACACTCCGCTCCCCACTTTCAGCCAAATTTTTGAGGCATTGCGTATTGAGTGGCGGAACTTAAAGGCGCGCTTTGTCTCAATGCTAGATCGAAAAAACAACAGTATTAATATTTCATTTTCCTGGAATGGGTATCGAACCCGCGTTTACAGTTACACTTGTGCCCTTGCGCCACGACTAGCCTTAATACACTACACATCTATATTTACTCACTACTAATCTATATTTACAATAAAACTGTAACTCATCGCCGTCTGTTGTACGAAAAATTCTATTATTGGAAGCATTCATTTATATACAAGACAGTAGAACCCAAAATAATGATTTTTAAAATTTCGTCTGCTAGTTGTAAGCTAATGTAAATTAATTTTGCAGTTCAAATTTAATTTAAGTTTTTAAACTGGATGGGTCTAATCAAAAATTCCTACAAAAAAGAATATTTTCAATTGCACATATTGAATATTGCGTATTTTGACTCTTATTAACTTATATTAAATTGAATTATTTATTATTTGTCAAATATTTAGTTACTTATAATAAATAAGTAACTTAATATTTGAAATCCTAAAAGTAATTCAATAAATAAGTAACTTTGTTATATTTTATCAAATACGTAGAATCATACTTAATGCATTTAATATAAATAAAAGACTAAAATAACTTTGTGCATTTCCCTTATTAAAAGTAAATCTTTGATGTTAGAAAATGATATCCGCTTTATGTTACGGAAGAAATGTATTTATAATATGTAATACAATCGTTTTCTAAACACACGTTTACTTAATCTAATGCAGATTGTATGGCAACTTATGAGGATGTTAGATGCACACAAGAATACATGAAGTTTATATAGGACCAAAATATTAATCTTCTTAGTTCTGCGGTTTAGTCTTAAAGTGAAAAAATACATTGCAACACAATACACTTCCGTTCCCCTACTTTCCGCCGAATTCTCAAGGCTTTTTCTTTTCTTAAGGATATTTTTTCATTTCACGATATTTATCCATACCTGTATTTCGAGTGACGCAGTTACGCATAGATACCAATAACGTAAACACCACTACTACAAAAATATTATTAAAGCAACTTTGAACTTTGCCGCCTATTCCTACAACTCGATTTCGGAATGAGACATATGCGGCGGTTTCCTTTTGATAGATTTATGTGTGCGTGCGTCGTTCTTGACAAATGGTGTTTTATATTACAACAATTATTTATTTTGTTTGAAAAAATCGCTTTTTCATTTTTGGAATAATTGTATTATGCTTTTATAGAGTAGTTAAAACCGTCTTTTCATTTAAAGTGGTGACACTTCCAGCCTGTATATTACAAAATGTATGTAAATGTGTGCAATCAAAATAGCTCAGAAGATTTTTTAAAAATTTATCATTAATTATTTGTGAGAGTTTCCATGTAGTATTGCCAACTACAGTAATTTACATTCTTTTGCATTTAAAAGGAAGATGTCAGTACGTCGACATTTTAATTACTCTTTACAATTTGTCCATATAGTAGTATATTGACAGAGAGCCATTATGTGTAATTTTAGGTAAGTTAACATCAGCACAACTGCATTCTACAATTTTATTTTATCATGATCTTTAAATAGTAACTTCTTTTGGCTTATTAAAAAATACGTAAGAAAAATATAGGAGGTAAAAAATATTACCTTAAGAATTGGTTGTTGTGGACCTGTTACTGTGACTGAGTGTTATGGGTTCCGCGAGTTCCGCCACTCAACAGGTAATGCTTGCTTAAGTGTTTTAACGGGAACGAAGTGCCTTAACAGTAAATTCTCTCTGCCTACCCTGCTATGTGTGGAATACCGAATAAGGCTAAAAAAGGGAATAAAATTGACTCTCTAGAATATTTCTGCTCACCCAAATATAACGATTTTCATAATAGATTAAATTAAATGATGAAATCTCATCAACGTTTCACAATATATACATTTATGTAAAAACACGTCGAGACTAGATAAAGTGAAATTTGTTTTACATAGCATTCTGTCCATGCTTAACTACTTTAACTGTTTAAAGCGTAAGTAGATATATAAAAACTGTTAATTAAACTATGACATAACCAGGATTTCGTCCATCGGTTGTATATATGGTGTTTAGGTTAGGATAACTTGGTGCGTACGAACGGTATTGCCTCATACGGATACCACGATTGAATAAAGAACCAATGGAGAAGATTTATTATTTTATTTTAAATTGTTGATATATATTGTGCTTACATTTAAATATTTAAATGAATAATTATGCTTTATATATTTATAATTATATTTTTATTAAAGATTATGTCAATATTCCTGCTATAAGAACAAATATATAAAAATTTAATAACTTTTTAATCTATGGAGATATAGAGTCATTATGCTCTAAGCTAAGTTTTTAATATCACGTCCCCAAAATGTTTACTTTTATTTTTGTTACATTTGCGAAATATTTGAATAATTTAAAGTAGGAAAAAAGTATAAGTATTATTTTGCCTAACATTCTTTTAGGATATAGATTTAGTATAATTTACTGGATACTTTACTGGGTACTAGTACACTTCTTTTAATGGGAAAAATCGCAAGTTCTTAGCTATTTTTTTTCTCAGCTTCACGCTGTATCCCGCACACAGCAGGGTAAGCAGAGGGAACCTAGTGTTAAGACACTCCGTTCCCCACTTTCTGCCGAATTCTGGAGGCATTGCGTGTTGAGTGGCAGAACTCAACGTCGCGCTTAGCCTCGATACCGGAGCGAAGAAATGGAAATATAAATTTAAATAAATATTTCATCTCCTCGAGTAGGGATCGAACCCACAACCAGTCGGTTTTACAGTCACACTTCGTGCCGCTGCGCCACGACTGGCCTCAATTTCTTGGCTTTTGATGGGTAAAATTAATAGATTTTAGGTTCCATAGTTTACACTGTTCGCTTTACCTACTTATTAGTATTAGGAAACAAATGCATTTGGGTTCAGCAAGATACACCGTGCAGTAAATTCACTATGTACTTCTATTATTTTATAGTAGTGACTGCTGTCAAATAAATAATTTAATAGTATAAGATAAAATAGCTGAAATAATGAACTGGCAACATTATATTGTATTTTTTTTTGTAATTATTGAATACTGTATTTTGTAAGGACTAGTGTAAATAAATAATCTAAAGTAAATTTTAAAATCAATATTTTTACTAAATAAGATTTGAAGCCGTTACTACCATAGTCAGTCAGTCACAGTATTTTAGTAGGCCTTGCTGCTATGGTCGGAATTGAATAAGTAATTTTATAATTATCAATGATTGGAGCAAGGAAGGTAAAACTATACGAGTGTTTCCTTCCTTAGATGTATAAATGTTTGTTTTGTAACTTTCTCATCATTATTGTTAAACAAATAACTGTAATAATAAAGTATATATAAGCTTTTTTCTTTTATGTGAATCTTTTATAATGTAAGTTCTCATGTTGGACATTAGTTGATTCGAATATGGATAAACATTAAATATGTCCAGAGGCCAGCCATGGCGCAATGGCACGAAGTGTGGCTGTAAAACCGAGTGGTTATGGGTTCGATCCCCACTCGTGGAGATGAAATATTTACTTAAATTTATATTTAACCAGAGCGAAGAAATGATTCTTCACTCTAGTGTCGAGGAGAAGCGCGGCGTTGAGCTCTGCCACTCAACACGCAATGCCTCCAGCGTTCGGCAGAAAGTGAGGAACGGAGTGTCTTAACACTAGGTTCCCTCTGCCTACCCTGCAGTGTGCGGGATACAACGTTGCGAAGCTGATTTCTTTGATTTTATTTTAATAAATATGTATAATCGTACGTAAATATTATATGTTAGAAGGGACATGTTTTAGACATTTTCTTTGTGTTTAGTAGATTTTAAAAATTGTTCAACACATTTAATTAGTTTAAACACATTCAATAAATATTTACCTACTAATAAAATATATTATCACAAATTTAAAAAATATCACAATTTTTATTAAGATTTTCAAAACTTTTATTAAGTAACATAATTCTTAAATAGCATCTTACGTTCTTAATATTAAATTTCATATTAAATTTCCCTCTATATTGAAATAAGGTAACAGTGACATACGTATAGTAAAACAGACAGACAAGACGAATCAATAAGGATTCCGTTTTTGTCTATTCTGTTAGAAAACCCTAAGAAATTGGTTTCATTACACGTTCAAATAGAAAATTATCATAATTTAACAAAAAAAGTTGCTTTAAAATCGTGTTCTTATCACAATTTTTTTCTACAAATACGTTTACTACTTTAACGATGGTATCTATAAAAAACATTCTATCACGAAAGTGGGTTAGCATTTACATGCGATTTAAAATGCGGTGTCCAAATAGTGATAGTACAAGTTATGTTGCGAAGTCACTGAACTCAATTGTTATTTTTATATAAACACTGATTAAGTCAGTTGCATTATTGGACCTGCACTTTTCTTATAGAGTTACGCAAATTGGGCGGCTACCTATCGTTTTGTAACGGAATAACGTCATATTAGAATTCCATGTAAAAACAATGGATTTAAGATCGCAATGCTTTAGATAAAACCTCGAAACGTTATAGTCAATTGTACTATATCTATGCTTAATAAAGTAAAAATTAGCAAAATTTTTATTTTGTTAATAAATATTTCTTTCCCCTGAGTGGAAATCGAGCCCAGAAAGCACCGACGCGTACAGTCGCACCCTTGTGCTCTGAGCCACGACGGCCTCTAGGCCTAATTTCGTAAAAGTGTAGAAATATATAATTAATTGGTGAACTGCTTGTTAATCGTTATTTTGTGTCTATATTGTGTATTACTAATCATTACATCGTATAAAACAAATTCGCTTTCCGTTATCCGTCACTATGTATGCTTAGATCTTCAAAACTACGCAACCGATTTTGATGCGGTTTTTTTTAATAGATAGAATGATTCAAGAGTAAGGTTTATATGTATAATAATATACATTATATTATATATTAGAAAAATACTATTATTTTTGAGATTTCTAATGTGATGTCGAAAATAATTACATTGCAAACGCAGCCTAAGTTCTAGGAGATTTATAAAAATAATCTACTAACTATGGTACACCTTGAAAAAGTCTACAGATAACTCCGCGATAGTAATTTTTTGTCATTTACTTTTTAAGAGAAATAATGGCTAATTTTCGAAGCGATTTCAAGCAATGAAGTCCCTTAATTTTTTTTTATCAGCTTCACGCTGTATCCCGCACACAGCAGGGTAGGCAGAGGGAACTTATGTGTTATGACACTCCGTTCCCCACTTTCCGCCAAGTTCTACGCCGCCCTTTGCCTCGACACCAGAGCGAAGAAATGAAAATGTAAATAAATATTTCTTTTCCTCGAGTGGGGATCGAACCCACAACCAGTCGATTTTACAGTCACACTTTGTGCCCCTGCGCCACGACTGGTTACTTACCTTAAATACATTCTTGATTTAATGTAGATAGATATGGTCCTGTATAGTATTTAATTTAAATGAATATTTTCGAATATATTGCAAATTAAAAAAACAGAGACAGCAGTTGTGGCGTAATTCAGTGTATTAAGTAAATAATTCAGTACAATACTTATTTAAAAAAAATATAAAAATTTGATCATAATGGGACTCGAACCTGCGCCTCCTGGAAACCGACCAGTTTGGCTGGACCTGGTCGGGAATTTGTAAAAATCTCCTTACAGAGATGCTAACGACATAAATAAGTTGTAACAAGTAATATAAAAATTTCGACGTTGCTTGATGAGAACGTATGGATTGGTGGTCAGAGCGCTTGGTTGGTTTCCAAAAGGCGCGGGATCGAGACCTACTACGTTTAAATTTTTATATGTTCTCTAAATAAGTATTTTTCTTCTTTCCTAAATGTGGAATAACACTTTAAAAATGTTCAAAATAAATAATTCAGTAGTTTAAACTAACGAAGCCGAAAGCGGGTCTCTGGTGTACAATATTGCCTTGGGTTTTACAGTAGTAAAATGGAGACTAATCTTTTTTTATTTCTAAATATAAAGCTACTTCCAACAAATTTTATTTGTCATACAATTAACTGTAAGTTTCTATATAGATACGTATAAAAATTTCAAAGCAAGATAACTTGCGAGCTTCGCCTTTAGGTATACTTATATAACATAAAATATATTATCTCCAGTAACATTATCAGCTTCACGCTGTATACCGCACACAGCAGGGTAGGCAGAGGGAACCTAGTGTTAAGACACTCCGTTCCCCACTTTCTGCCGAATTCTGGAGGCATTGCGTGTTGAGTGGCAGAACTCAACGCCGCGCATAACCTCGACACCAGAGCGAAGAAATGGAAATATAAATTTAAGTAAATATTTCATCTCCTCGAGTGGGGATCAAACCCACAACCAGTCGGTTTTACAGTCACACTTCGTGCCGCTGTGCCACGACTGGCCTCAACATAACACATTATAAACGCTATAAACAAATTAAACCATAGATAATTAAAGGTCAGCCAGTAGAAGACACACGGTGACCGTGGTTCAACTAAACAAGTCGTTTCGGTCCATCACTAGTCCTTTTATGTTGGTCGTCTAATTATGCAACTTATGCAACGTGGCCGGACCTTGTACTCTTTTCTATTGTGCGTGCTAACGATGCTTCCAAGTCTTATCTGGAAACACGTTATGGTGATTTTATCACTTAATACAGGTAGCTGTCATATTTATTAATAGATGAATTGATATTTTAAATTTATTTATATTGATGATAGAAAATATCAATTTTAATCAATATTTTTTACTTAGGGAGTCCCGAAACGCAAGATTACTTTAAATGGATAGATATAAAACTCAAATCTGTTATCACATCTGTGAGACACCCACCTTAGTACTTAAATGATACTAGAAATAAAAACCCAATAAAATTATATAAAATATACTTATTTAGAAAACGATTCGAGCCCGCGCCTCCTGGAAACCGATCAGGCGCTCTGACCGCTAAGCCATACGTTCTCATTAAGCTACGTCGAAATTCTTTCCTAAATGTGGAATAACACTTTAACCATGTTAAAACATGTTAAAAATTATATAAAATAGTTTCTTTTACAGTGTATTTATTACATACATTTTATTACAGCTGCCACAAGCAATATTTGCTAATATGTTATATCAGTTCATAATCTTTTTAACTTTAATTATAGTAATAAAAGTTGATAATACCTGATTCACTTTCTTTAAATGAAAGCTTTATTGGCCAAATGTTTGGGAAGGTCAGGTTCACTTACATTTTTATTGAAAGTAAGACTGAACCAGTTGTGTTGTTTGTTTGTTTATATATATTTTTATTTATTGTATTGAAGAAATCATGACAATCTTTTTTTAAACTGATCAGGGTCACACTTTGTTTTTTTTTAAATTTTATATTATAGAAAGTAAGGCAAAATTATCATAAAAATAGCATTCATTATTCATAGTTCATAATAGCGACTCTCATTTGACCATGTCTTCGTACTATATAATTCTCTATGGGTAATGGTTTAAGTAACTTTTTGCTTTGTTCTTTCTCAACTAATTAATTATCGTAACTACCCGCATCTATCCGTCATGTTGATGATAAATGATGAAAAATGAGTAACAAACAAGATTCTTCATTTTTGAAAACGTATAAAAAGAGCATAACAAGAGGCGCAGGTTCAAATCGTACGTTCAAATTTTTACATGTTTTCTAAAAATATATTTTTTCCTAAGTGGAATAACACTTTAAAATTGTTAAAAACGAGATTCTGACTAACCTAAAGCGTCAGAGATAGAAAAAAAAACTATTTCGAAACAATACTGCAACATACACCATTTATAACATTGAGCTGTGTAACTATTTAAAAATATTCCAAAAAAATATTATTTTTAATTAAACGGCCAAAAGATATGAACAACAGAAACATAATTGGTGTTGCGGGTCAACTGAAAAAAAGAATTAGATACGCTAGGTCACCTATATAGATAAACAATTAAAGAGATGACTGTCTGTGGGAAAATGATAGGACAACATGCAATATACTTGCACAACAATTGCTTAGAGGTTAATCAGAATGTATTGCGTGTATGAATAAAATGATAAAAAAAATAATATATGCAGTATAAATGACTAGAGTTATTAATTTTCATTGTGAGTAATATAATGTATGAATTGTAAGAAATCAAAAAAATCTATTAGTCACTCAGACTTGATTATATGATTTTTTCAGTTTCACGCTGTATCCCGCATGCAGCAGGGTAGGCAGAGCGAGGGAGTGTTACAACACTCCACTCCTCACTCTTCCGCTAAGTTCTTGGGTATAGCGTGTTGAGTGACGGAACTCAACACCGCAGTTTGTCTCGTCACCAGAGCGAAGAAATGAATATATATTTATTACTAATCAGCTTCACGCTGTATCCCGCACACAGAAGCGTCAGCAAAAGGTACATAGTGTTAAAAATTTAATTCGCCACTTTCCGCTGAATTCCGGAGGCACTGCGTGTTGAGTGACGGAATTTAACGCAGCGCACACTAGAGCGAAGAAATTAAAACATACATTTAAATAAATATTTCATTTCCTTGAGTGGGGATCGAACCCACACCAGTCGCGTCTACAGTCACACACTTGTGCCACTGCGCCACGACTGGTCTTAATGGTGGAGTAAATAATTTTTATAAACGATATCATATGCCTTTAATAAATATTAGGTATATATTGTTCCTGTTATCAAAAAAATAAATCAACCTAAAAATTATATCACTGAAAGTGTCCCATGTATCGTTCACATTATTTTAAAATCAATTATTATTATTATTGAGGCCAGTCGTGGCGCGGGGGCACAGAGTGTTACTATAAAATGGAATGGTTGTGGGTTCGAACCCCACTCTAGGAGATGAAATATTTACTTACATTTATATTTTCATTTCTTCGCTCTGGTGTCGAGGCAAAGTGTTCCGCCACTCAACACGCAATGCCTCCAGAACTCGGCGGAAAGTGGAGAACGGTGTGTCTTAACACTAGATTCCCTCTGCCTACCCTGCTGCTGCTGTGTGCGGGATACAGCGTGAAGCTGATTATTATTTTCAAATTTGAAGAACAATATTAAACTAATAGTTATTAGTGAATCTGAAAAGAAAATAATGACACAATTTTTCAAAAATCAGGAATGATCTACAAAAAAAAATAGATATCTTAAAGAATGATGAATGAACTTGATAAAACTTCGTAGACTAGAATGCACTTTGTAGAATCCGTCTCATCCAACTACAGTTAAAATAGATTCTAGACGTTAATTGATAGGTATTATAAGTTTACAGTAGTTTTTTTATAAAAAAACATATGATTTCTTACAATAATCAGGGGCTACGATTTGAAAAATCGTAACCGCGTTGTATAATTGGTAATAAGTACAGTTTATTATGCAGAGTATGTCTCTTTTTAAATTTATTGTAGATTTTTTTTATTTCTCAGAAAGCGTAAGAGATAAAAGAATAGTGAGCGCTCACGCACAGGTTTATTTAAAATTGCAAAGGAACATAACATTGCCATCATATTAGCATAAATAACGTGGGTATATAAAAATGTAGAGCTATTAAGATTACACTAGTATCTAAAAGTGACCTTGCTACTTCTTTGTCCACAGCATATAAATCATATTACTACCTAAAAAACTAATACTAAACAAAGAAGGGTTCTGTACCAATTTTCAATTGTAGGTCGACGGTCGATTTACAAACTTAAATTTTCGGATGTATGCATTTGTTTTGTATGAAATAAAGTACAAAATAAGTTTGTAATATTATACTTTATGCCAAATTTCATAATTATAGGTCCATGAAAAGTACCCCAAAGATCTTGATTACGAAACGAATTTCATACAAAATACAGCAAAAACGATGAATAAATATTCATATCTTTTGATTGCGTAAACCTGGGACCGTAATATAATAATTTCACCTTGATAGTGATACATTTACGCGATCTCTAGATAAATAAATAGTCTTAACTGACGAACAGCAAAGTGATCCTGTAAGGGTTCCGTTTTTACTTTTTGAGGTACGGAACCCTAAAAATGGTTGTGTTTAATCTATAATTAATATAACTTTAACTTTAGTGTATTTTTAAAGGATGTGGAATAATATTTCATAAATAAATCTTATACATATTCTTATAATAGCACCAAGATAATCGCTTAGTTATATTTCATATTTTTTACCTTTTACATATCTTCCGCATGAAGTAGAACTTTGAACATTTTTATTAAACACGTTAGCCACGTGTTTCCATGGTCTATTATAATTATGTATTCTGCCTAAATTCGTAAAAATACAACTTTTTAGCTTTTTATAATTTTATGAAGTATCCAGCTCATCAGCAACGTAGGCAAAGGGATCCTGGTGTTAAGACACTTCGTTCCCCTTTTACCGCAAAATTCAGGAGGCAGTTCGCGATGACTGGCGGAACTGGCGCCGCCCTTTGCTTCAACACCAGTGCAATCGAATGAAGATTGAATATTTCATTCCCTCGAGTTCATTTCCACAACCGAAATCGCGTTTATAGTCACACAATTGTAAAGCTTTTTTGTATCAATTATTTTATAATCAATATAGAGATATAACTCCTTAATATATTCAACAATAACAAATTTAATACTAAATTTTACCGTCTGGCTATCTGAAATACGTGACAAAAAAACTATTAATATTAAACAAATCACAAAAACATAAGAAAAACTGCAAAAAAGCAATTTAAATGTTTTATTACGTAACTAAAAAATATATTTACAACGATCTACACTATGTCTTCCTAGAAGTATATAACGTTTTTTCTCCAACACAGACATCACCGTGTTTTCAATACACTACAAATGTCAAACATTTTTAAATATTAAATGTTTATGACACGCAAAATGTAAACATGATTGAGCTTTTTAGATTTATTTTTATGTATCGATTGTGAGTGCGATCAAATCGCATTCAATGCAAATGTCAGCATCATTAAAAGCAAGCTATCTTATCTGTGATCTTAAATAATGTATTGCTGAAACTAAGGTGTTACATATACTTAATTGTATCCTACTAAAAGTTATTAGGCTATTTGGGTTAAATTTAGATTTACTACTATTTATTCGGGCAGTCGTGGCCCAAAAGCACAAGGTTGTAACTATAACGTGAAGATTGTTGTTTCGATTCGATTAATATTTTTCATTTCTTTGCTCTGGCACCAAGGCAAATGACCGGCGTCGAGTTCCGAAACTCAACACGCAATAACTCGAAATATTCGGCGGAAAGTTGGGAACGAAGTGTCTTCCACTAGCTTCCCTTGGCCTACCCTGCTGTGTGCAGGATATAGCGTGAAGCTGATTTATTTATTTATTCATTTTTAACTTCACACTGTATCTCGTTGTAACAAGTTAGGGATAGCGTTAGGTGAGGTAAGTTAGGATACCTCATTTCATATTTAACGTCCAATTTCCGAGATATGGCGTGTTAAGTAGAAAAATTCAAAGCCGCATTTTTCTTGTTACCAGAGAGAGGAAACGATAAAAATTTTCAAAGTGAGACTCAAACTTACATCCACCATGATTACAGTCACGTCCTGTGCCACTGTGGTACGACGGCTTTGGTTTTTTCTATGTTATTGTTATTATATTGTTTTATTTTCTTGTTATTATTATTTTTTTAACTGTTATTTACACTCTAAGAAACGCATTTAACCGTTATATATGTGCATATACCAGCACTTTTTGGACGATTTCTAAAAAGTTCGTGTTCGGCTACATTCAGTTATTTATACATTGCTATGTAGTTAAATAGTTTTGTAAGCCCACAGGTAAGAAGACCAAAGTATTCATTTAGTAGCAGCTTCAATTATTAAAAGCCTTTTTTATCAATCTTCCTGTTTTATTTTATCTAAATAATTATTCATCCTTATTGCTACACTTAATATTAAAATTAATGCGTGTATTGTAGTCTGTTGATATTTTTTTATAGCTGCCTACCTAATGTCTATTGAAAGTAATTTAAATATAATCACTCCCCTGTTATATATTGAGGCCAGTCGTGGCGAAGGGGCACAAAGTGTGACTGTAAAATCGACTGATTGTGGGTTCGATCTCCATTCGAGGAAATGAAATATTTATTTACTCTCTGGTGTCGAGGCAGAGCGCGGCGTTGAGTTCCGCCACTCATCACACAATGCCTTCAAAACTCGGTGGAAAGTGTCTTAACACTGGGTTGCCTCTGCCTACCCTCCTAGGTGCGGGATACAGTGTGAAGCTGATTTAATTTTAACTTATTCTGTTATATCATCCCACAACCATCGCATTACTATCATACGCCACTTCACCGGGCAATAGTACCAAATAATAACAATAAAAAAGCACATCAAATCACTTGCGCAATCATTTATAAGATGCTTTTGCGAATATTAGACTAGCAACTCATATAATTTCCTATTCTACAGTGTCGTTACGACGTAATATGTACGTAAAATACCCGTCTCTACTTGGAACTGTGGAACGTGCGGCACGAGACGAACTGACTGTAATGTAAATTTAAGTATAATTGCTTAACACGGATTATTGCAAAATGTACGAGATCTGTCTTTGTGTGTTAATAAATGTTAGTTATCAAATAATATTTAGTGTATTTTAAGAAAGATAGATAATTTAAATTATAAAATCTAAATAATGTTTTTAAGAAATGTAAGTATCGCACTTGTTTGGAGGTCGTCGTGGTGCAGCGACACAAGTGTGCGACGGTGTACGGGACGGTAGTGGGTTTGATTCCGACTCGGGGGAATGAAATATTTAATTTCATTGCTTCGCTCTAGTGATGTGTCAAAACACGACGATGTGTTCCGCCACTTAGCACGCAATACCAGCAGAATTCGGCGGAAAGTTGGCAACGAAAAATGTCTTAACACTAGGTTCCTAGTTTCTCTCTGCCTACCTTACTGTATGTGGGATACAGCGTAATCAAAAAAAACTTGCTTGGAAGGTAGATAAAAACAACTTACAACAGTTCGTTTTCGGTAACATTTTGTTAGTGTATTGAGCGTTTTATAAATACAGTATTATCATTAAAATGGAAGCCTTTATTCCAAAGTTTAACCTATAATACCAACAAATCATTGGTACTTAAATTATTATATATGTAATATAATTTTACTAATCTTTTTACTATACACATATATTTAAATATGCCTCATCATAGAAGGTTTGTTTTGTAATCTCCTTGACCTCAAACTTTTAACGCATTATATTACTTACAAAAATATTAACTTTTAAAAATCTCGATAGGCTTTCAACTTGAAATTAATTTAAGGTTACATGCGTGTGTTACATATAAAATATGTAAATTACAGTGAATAATATGAAGATTTATATGTTTACTAAAATTTTAAATATTAACAACGAAAATTGTGTGAGTAAAAATTTAAAAAATATTCTTTTATATAATAAGAAGGATATATGTAGATATATATGTATCTATATTTTTATGATTTAATAACCAAATAGTATCAACATTCAGCTATGTTCATTGTTATATATTATTTTCTAAAAAATCATTCAGGTATTGGATTTTGCTGCTCAATAATAAAATGAATATTATTTTATCTATTCTTATTTTTTTTAAGACTTGAACATTGAATAATTAAATATATTGTTAGTTTAATAGGAATTAAAAAAATCGTATTAAATTAAAATATACTAAATTCAATTAGGCCATTACAAGCACTTTTGAATTGTCAAGTTACATAGGTAGTCTCCATCCGTCTCAGAAGGCACGTCTGTTGAGAAGTAAGTTGATCCCATTAAATAAAAACAAATAAAACAAATATTATTTTTAAAAATTTATTTATTTTACATATTTACAAGCATGTATTGTACTTATAAATCTTTTATATACATAGTAACAATATAAATTGTACAGAAACAACTTTAATTATGATTTCACTCGACGACAAAATAAAGATTAAAAACATTATTATATAATATAGCAATCAAATGACAAAAATTGTAACAACATTCGCACAATTCATAAAAAGTTTGAAATCAACAAAAATTGTATAAAAAAAAACAATTTGTAACAATCATTTGCGCTATATCATTACTAACTTACCTTTATAATGAGAAAGGACTTGTACACACGTGTGGGTTATTTTTATTTTTATTTTATAAAAATTGTCAGCCTCATTTTAATATGTTTTGTTTATTAAGTTTAATTTATTTAATATAAAAAAAATATTTGAAACATAAATTATGTACAAGTGCTTTTTATGTTTTAATTGTTGTAGAATTGTCTTTCAATTTTTATTTTTTAGCTTCACGCTGCTACTTCGTCATATAGCAGGTTAGGAACTTGTGTTAACCCGTTCTGATCCCCACTCTCTGCCCAACTCCGTATCTTAAAGCCGCTGTTAATCTTATCTTTGTCTACCAGTGCGTGGAAATGGAAATAATAAATTCCTTTCAGTGAAAATTGAATCCACAACCGTCGCGTTTTGACTGTGCCGCTTCGACCCGACTGCCTTGTTATTTTCATTAAAATATTTAAAAAAACATTGTATTTTAGGTACTATATACATACATGTGTACAAGCCTTCTACCATCCACTTAATGATAATTTCTCGTTCTCCGTTTCGGTAACGACAATATGATTTACCGTGAAATAACCGAACATATGGAACAATTTTTCTTTATAACTATAAACACTATATTAGATTTGTTTTGTTTACATTACAAAATTTGTATAAGTATTTCGAATGGAATAAATTTAAGTTATAAGAAATTGGCCAGATTTTTATCACATATTAAACTGTTCAAAATTGTTCAATCAACATTTATATCAGGAATAAAAAGCAAAAAATGATTTCACACATTTTACAAAAATTTTAATTTTTCAATTTTATCTTTTTATAACGATCTATATACAACACCACAAAAAATAAAATCGCAATAATAAACTATAAATAAAGAAATAAGAACAGATAAGCTATTTCTTGCGAAGGAAAACAATAAACATGATAAGTAAATACATAATGTAAGCAATATTTTATAAATAACCTTCAAAACATCTGGCACTTTTACCTTATTAATATGTATAAAAAATAATTTGAAACACCACAGCTAGTTCGATTTTCTTACATATACGATTTTCATACAGACTAAAACAAAAAAAAACTTTTTAGAAAGTAAATGGAACAAAAGTACAACTGATCCTAACATTTATATTTTTTAAAAGATCACACATATCAAAACAATAATTCTGGCCTAGCTGGCAATTTAAAAACAAAAATGTCAACGAAAGGGAATCACCACACTCCAAATTAATAAAACGGAACTAATCGTGGCTATTATCTAAAAGTCATATTTCAAAATTATTCAATATGAAATATTGAATTACATATGTTAACAAAGTTCTTTAAATTATGTAAGAAGAAAAGGTTAAGTACTACTTCTAACTGTGAAGTGGAATTGATGAGACTTAGATTGTCCAATATATATTTATCTGTTCCTTTCCTCGTCATACAAATAAATTGTAAAAGTAATTTAATGTTTCGCCTCAAGTATTATATTTCAAAGAAATATAGGAAATATAAAATATCTAATACTGGCATTTCCTATCGCTTCTCCATTTTAAATCACATTGCCTTCTGTGGTGCTTACACAAGCTATAACCTAGAGAAGTACTAAACTAATTCATATTAATGCCTAGGTTGCACGTACGCCGGCCACACATAGATTGGTCTTGCTGTGACCTAAAATAGAAAGATTTACAAATTATAAATCACTTCCAAGATAATAACTATTTACAAATTATAAAACATATTGAAATCAATTAAATAACTATTATTAATGAAATATATGTCAAAGGGTCGGTTTTAATATTTTTTTTTATATATAAATCAATTTTGTAATATATTTTCTTTTGGAAAATAAATAACGTTTAACAAAATATCGGTATACTCTGCAATGTAACCTATAATTATATTTATTCACTTACTTCTAAAGTATTTCTTAAGTATCTTTTCGTTGAATCCTTTTCATGTTTCCATAGAAGATCAGAGCTGGAATCTTTGTTAGCTCCGCTTACGTCGTTTGTTTCAATGTCATTGTGCTTAGCATCCTCTTGTTTCTTCTCTTCTTTCCTAGCTTGCAGTTCATTAATATAGGCCGGGACGAAGTATCGAAGGCCGATACCTGGCAGACTTTGTGAACTCAGGAATTGGGATGGAGTGAAATATTCCTTAATGGGTTGTGCCTGGATTGGTTGATGAGCTGGTTTGTACGCGTTCACAAAGCGCAACGCATTGTTTTGGGGTGGTTGCGTCGGTGTTGGTGCAGCGAATATAATTTGAGTGTATCTCGGCTGAGGTTTGAAGAGTTGAGGTCTCCTGTAGTAAGAAAAATATTTATTTTAACTAACGATCAATAAAGTATATTTATTAATTTATTACATTCATAAAAGTGAACATAAAAGTCGTCGACTCTCATATGGATATATAAATATATTAAATCTTCATAAATAAGCAATTGATTTTAAATGTTAATGGATTTTTGATGTCATTATTTTTATTGATGACAACGTACTTTTCGACCTTTGTCTTAATTTTCTGCATTTAGTTAACAATATTTTTTGACATAAAAATTACAAAGTGATTTATGAATAGCTCCACGAACTTGACAATAAAGCAAAATATTTTTATGAAGCATGTCAGTTTTACCTATATCACATTGTTTATTGTTGAATTGTAATTAATTTAAACATAATTACTTTTTAACTACAACGCTACTACGCTACATCCTCATACATATAACAAGGCAGGAGTACTAACCTAGCGTTGAAACACTCGATACCTCACTTTCCGTAAAGTTTTCGAAACATTGCGTTTTGAGTAGCGGAACTCAACGCCACGCTTTGTTTTGACATCAGAGCAAAAAAGAGAAAATATATTCCTTCAATGAGAATCGAAGTCACAACCGTCACATTTACAATTACACGCTGTGCCATGCCATGCAATTTGAATATCATACAATAATTACCAATGGGCGTTAGGGTCTGGTGAGTCATCAGATCTTTCTTCCCAGACGGGAGCGGGCACGCGGTACGGCTGCGGCGGTGGCAGCGGCTCCGGCGTCGGCGGCTCGATCGGCCCATTCTTAGTGCCAAACGTCACCTTGATTGCGTGTACGCAGGACACGTACACCAACAGGCAAGTTAACACCTGGGGGTGGGAAAATAGGGGTTATTTATCATTTAATTTAATTAAAGAGGCCGTCGTTGGATAGCGACTTACTGTAAATAGTTATAAGTTAAGTTTCAGCTGCTTTCACTACTAAACTCAATATACAAAAAAAATATTGATTTCTCTAAGACAGTGTCAATAAGAATCTAAGCGGTAAAGCTCAAAGGTCGTAAGACAATATTTATTCCCCTGACTGAAGATCGAACCCACAACCTTAGCGCTTACAATCGAACGCTAGCCCACTGCGCCACGATGGCGTCACTTTACATAATAAATTATACACGCGTTTCGATATCGGAAGTTTACATATAACAAATTATGATTGAGGAACTATCTATTTATCAGCGTCAACTAAAAGTAAATGTGTTGAAATGGAACGTAACACCACTATAGCGTTCGTACAATCTCTATTATGAAAAGTTGCTATTTTGACATCATAATGCATGTATTATAATATCATACTTATTTATAGTTATTTTTATCTAAAATAATAAATTCCTAGAAATATATGTGCGTGTATAATTAATTAGTGAGACTTAAAAGTGGTACAGATTTAAAGCTACCATTGAAACTAATATAAAGTAATTTATATTTAACCACAAAAAAAAAGAATCCCACAGCCTTGGAACCATTAAGTATTATCACTTATCTATTCCCACGCTGCTCTTCCTATCCCCAAATTTTATTACAAATACAGACGTCCAATAATGAACTGGATACCGACGTAACACAACACTAAGAGTACTTTGGTGTTGAAATGTGGGCGGTGTAACTAATTTACATGATTACTGAATAAATGATGCTTTTAAATGTTGTCTATAAAATGCTTTACCTTTTGTGCTAGAATAATAATCTCAACCAGATAATGGTACACTAAACTAAGACATATTGTACTAATATTTTGAATTGTTAACTTATAATTGGTACAAAGAATTTACTTAGTTTCATATGTATTTTTTTTGTAATTAAAATATTTTTTTACTAAATCAGTGATTTTTTTCTTTCTTTTCAGCTTACACTGTATCCCACATACAGCAGGGTAGGCAGAGGGGACCTAGTGTTAAGAAATTTCGATCCCCACTTTCTGCCGAATTCTGGAGGCATTGTGTGTTGAAGTCAACGTTACGCTTAGCCTCGACACCAGAGCGAAGAAATGGAAATATAAATTTAAGTAAATATTTCGGGTTCGATCCCCTCGAGTGGGGATCGAACCCACAACCAATCGATTTTACAGTCACACTCTGTACCCCTGCACCACAACTGGCCTTAATCAGAGATGGTAACATACAAATAACAAGACTATTATTATGTTAACTGTAAGTGTCGCAACATTTTATCTCAAACGGAGATCGAATCCGCTACCATTAACGCAAATATTTTCAGACAAACTCGTTGCAGCTATCGCAATTAGCATTGTTTTCGCTACATTAACACATCTATTCATAACCTCGTATTACCATCGTTTTTAATAAATCTTACGCTTTATCAAACTATCTTGATGATTTTATTGCTTATCTTAGTTCTAAATTGCTCAAGTTTATTCACCGTGCAACAGAGTAATTTAGCAATAGATTTAGTTCTAGGGATTTTAAAGTGTTTCGATATAATTAAATGCGTTATCACAATGAAGGATGTTACATTCACATTCTGAATTCTACCTTTTAGCGGAACAACGGTCTAATTGAAATGATTACATTAAATTAATTCAGTATGTGAACATGCTCCGGTCTTGCATATTTAAAGTGTATTTCGATCGATATTGGCCTAGTGTAATTACAATAGAGATTTTTCTATTATTATATTTTTTATGACATTTTTATGATATTTGAAAAAAGATTAACAAAAAAGAAACTTACACGGAAGCTAAGCGGAAGAGTCATGTTTATTTGGTCACGTGTGCTAGTCTGTCATGCAACTGTCAAATCTGAAACAAAAAAAAAATATTAGAGTATATGAAGATTTATGATAACTGTAATTTTTATAATTCAAAGAATATCATATTGAAGAAAATATTATATAAAATTTAATATAAACCATACTACAATTATTTGGTATTACCCAAATAGAAATATTTTCAATCCATACATTTTATGTCTGTAATAATTCGTATCTTATACGATTCGTGTCTCTTTCAACACGACGGTTATGAGAAAAATGTCGTGTTCAAGAAAACTCGAATCATCTGCAACAGAATATGACGTTTACATATAAAGATACTGTTTAAAAATACAAAATAGTTTATAGAAATAAAATAATATTATAATAATTACAAAGAAACCTAAAACAAATGTCAAATTTTAAATTGTGCAATTGTGCACAGCCACTCACTCTTACCGCAGAGTGCTGACCATTAGTAGACTACTTTTGAGTAAAACTAAATGACTATCAATGCATTTGTAACGTCATTTTTTTATATATGTTTTTATTGCATATATGTATTTGGTTCATAATATGGTGGTGGTTAAAATATCATATTAAATTTTAACTAGCGGCAGCATACAAAATTTCTAAATGTGTGAAATTTACGATTAAAAAGTAATAAAAAATGTAATAAAAAATAGAAAAACATTGAATATATTTGTGAAAAAAATATATGTAGAGACATGAAAAAATACTATTAGAATATAATTCTATATTTTTTATTTTATTATCTGTTTTTTTCATCTCTTTGCAGGTATACTCGTACCCTTAGAACTTATGAATGAATTTAAAAAAAATTGTCGTCGTATAGGCATAGGCAGGATAGAGATGTAAAACTTACATACTTTTTAGTTTTACTTATCGCATTTCTAGTCAGGTTACTTTTTTCTATGGGGTAAGATATATAGGTATTTTTGAATACATAAACGAATAACTAAGATTATTTATTAAGAAAAAAAATTGTAGGTGTCTTTACAGTGATAGATATTCTGGGAGGTCGTCTGTTGTTGTTTTCGCGAATAATTTTATATAAAAATATTGTTTATTAAATGGCATTTCTCCTAATATGAAGGTAATCTTTATACTTAAACATATTTTACATATTATTGTTGTTTAACAATGCATTGCATGAGAAATAGTTGACCGACTTAAACATTATAAAAATGGTAAAATAATGAAATTAAAAATTAAATTATATAAAAAAAATATTAGATAGAATAATCTTAAAATTTACTATTCAATATATTAAAATTTTAACCTACCTTATTAAACAAAAAAATAATAGGCTTTTAATAACTAAAAAAAATCAAAATTTATATTACATCTTAATATTAAAAATACCCTCCAATATATCGCACTCACTACGATATAGAGTGACTAAAAACAAAATGAAAACCGACAGGCATAACAAATCTACGTACAAATAGGTGATTTGTAACAATTTATCATGTTTCAACTACCGTCATTATATTACAAGTACTGATTATGAAAACTAGTAAAAAGGTGAACTGGTAAATAATCTCCATACATCGCGATGTATCGCGTAAATGGAGCTTGATATTTCATTACAATATGCGTTGTGCGTACGATTGTATCTGTGCGGAGTGGACCGTTTTGTTGTAACTATGTGGTGTAATGCTTAGAAGACATTGATAACATAAGAAATTAATAAAAATATACATATTGAATTAAAACTAAATTAAAATATTTAACAAAATATGATTTTCCCATGGTTTCCATTATCAAAAATAGACCAAATGAAGTTGGGACCTCACTGGAAGTTTAGCTTTCAAATAAAAAATAATCATCAAAATCAACTCACTCACCCAAAAGTTCTGAGGTAACAGGTAAAAAAAACAACTGAATTAATAACCTTTTAGGAAGTCGGTTAAAAACGAAAGTAATTGTAACAAAATAGTGCACCTAAAAGCTTTAAAAATTTAAAAATAAATCATAATTAAATTTATGTGGATAAAGTCGTTTCTAAGCTGAATTACATTTATATTATTTAATCACATATTTCATTATCCATATTGGGCACAATCGGTATTATCTAAATTTAAACATATTTAAAGTTAAGCAATAATAGTTTAATGTCTCAGAAACAGCACGTGTCGACGTAAACAGTAAGTAATGGATGTTCACGTCAGATAATGCAATCTAGATGTGAAGCTTGAAGGACAACTCACGAGTTTGAATATATTAGATATGGACAGGTTCTTCAAAGGAACTATTATATTCATAACAACAGCAACTTCAATAAATATTCGCATCTAAATTTAAATATTAAAATGTGATCCAGTTAAAAGAATATGGATAGCGGATACATACATATAATTAACATTTTTAAAGTGTTAATCCACACTTAGGAAAGGAAAAAACTTATTTAGAAAACGTATAAAAATTTGAACGTAGTGGGACTCGAAGCCGCACCAAGCAACAAAATAACAACAAGCGTAAATACTTATAAAATACTATGCAATAAATATTAAATACTTTTTTTACGTTTTCTAAATAACGAAACAGACATTTCTAAAGTTCATGAAATACAAAAAAAAAACATTATTTTATGACAAAAAACTATTATATTAAAATTAAAATAACTTTTATATATTTTTATATATATTTTATAGTATAAACTCTAAAGGCATAATTAAAAGCATAAAGTTATATCATAATAATGAAATATATTACATAGTAATAAGAATTTTTTTCAGCTTCACGCTGCATCCCGCATATAGCAGGGTAAACAGATAGAATCTAGTGTTGACACACTGGGTTCCCCACTTTCCGCCAAATTTTAATTTTTTTGGCCTTACTTGTTTAATGGCGCAACTCAACGCCGCGCTTATAAAAAAATATACTACGTACATTACAAATCGAAGCAAACGTTCGTTCATATATGCGTAGCTACAAATCAACTGATGTACAAATTGTTACCTCGAACCTTTATTTGCATATAAAATTGATTTTTCATAGTTTTACTTAATTTTAATCGCGTGTGATTGCGTACTTAAACCATGAACTTCAACGCCAATTGATTATTCCGCAAAAGCTTATTACGAACGGTTATTACTTAAGGCAAAAATTTCTTAAACGTTCACGAATACTTACAACTTTGCTTACTACATCATAATTATGTTACAAAATTATTTTTACGATTTAGATCATAGAAGATGTGTTGTTTTTGCAGTAAATTGTTGTGAATTCTATTACAGTAGTCACATTTTTAGATTTTTCATATAATGTTTAATATTGTGTGAGAAAAGTAAAGTTAATTTAGGTATTCTATAACATTGCCCATACCATTGATATGTACATATTTTACAATAGGTTATTTCTAATAATGACTAGAGTATAAATGGATAATATAGAGCCAATAAAATCCCATGCTAACAAACAAAAAAATATTCTGAATCTTTCACTACATACAACAAATACGTTCATATAATTCCTTCTCCTTTTATAGATTGATATAATTATTTTCATTTAAGGTATTTGAACAGAGTAAACTGTGCCCGAAATGCCGATACTTGATTAGCGAATATTAGTATTTACCGCTTTACATCATTTTAGATATCAATCGCACTGTGGAATGTGATCCTTGTAAATTAAACCAATAACAGCAAATTGACGTTCTGTATACGTATAAATTTATTGAATCATTCCTATTTAGGAATATATATATTTTTTTAGCTTCACGCAGTATCCCACACATAGCATTGTAGGCAGAGGGAACCTAGGGTTAAGACTCCGTTTCCCATTTGCCGCCGAATTTAGAAGTTGAGTTGAGAGGCAGAACTCAACGCCGCGATTTGCCTCGACACCAGAGTAAAGAAATTAAAATATTAAATATTTTATTTTCTCGAGTGGGAATCGATCTCACAACCTGTGGTGTTACATTTACACGCTTGTACTCCTGCGCTATATTCGGCCTCAATATGTATATACTTATATACAGAGTGAAAGAGGCAGCGCTCCTTTTACGGAAACAGCATATAGGGTAAAATATTTCAAACCCATACTTAAAGAAATTAATCAAGATAAATCAACAGTTTAGACGTAGGATTTTTTCTCATTTCACATGTTCATCCATACCTGTATTTCGCGTGACGCAGTTACGCATAGATGCGAATAACGTAAACACATACTACTACAAAAAAACTACTAAAGGTTAAACAACTTTGAACTTTGCCGCCAATAGACTCGATTTCCAAATGAGACATATGCAGCGGTGTCCCTTTGATAGATTTATGTGTGCGTGCGTCGTTCTTGACAAATGGTGTTTTATTTTAAAACGACAATTTTATTATTTATTTTGTTTGAAAATACACTTTTTCATTTTTGAGGAAAAAAATATTAATTGTATTAGGCTTTTATGGTGTAGTTAAAACGATGGTTTCATTTAAAGTGGTCCTGACACTTCCACCCTGTATATCGGTACAATTTTCAGTTAATTGAAATAATTTTATTAAGCTTAATTCTATTTTAATTGATGGCTGATACTCTAAATTCTGTGGGAATTCTAGTACTATAAATGTTTTCGTTTAATTGATTGTTTTGACGTTATGAGATTGGTCATTAGCTACTTTAAATGCAATGTGTCTGAAAATGGAGAGTTAAGTATGGACGGAACAAATGTATACTAAACTACCAAAAAATAAATACGGTAATGCTAAAGATGATAATAAAAAATTGAGTAAATAAAAATATTATATAAAGTAAATTAAAATTGTCCTTATTATCACTTATTTCATTAATAATATGAAAAAAAAACAAGCATCTCCGCTCACCCGCATATAACAAGGTAAAGAAAATTTTTCGAGTGGGAGTCGAACCAACGACTGTAGCGCTTACAGTAAGTAGTACGTTATCTCGCTGTATCATGATATCCTCGTTATAATGTCAATGATAAAAAAGTCTACAAATATCTGCGGCGTAAATCAGGCCATACCGGTAAATACTTACAAACAAAGTACAATACTATTTCTGTGTCCTGCACACAGCAGGGAACCTAGTGTTAAGGTACCGTTCCCCATTTTACACATTACGTGTTGAGTTGCGGAACTCAACGGCGCGCTTTGCCTCGATACCAGAGCGAACAAAATGGAAATATTAAATATTTTATTTTTTCGACTGGGAATCGAACCAACAACCTGTCGTGAATACAGTTACACTTTGTGCCGCTGCGCCACGACTGTCTTTGATTTCTCTCTTTTAGTATTATAATGCACATTTAATCATACACTTTTGTCTTGTTACCCATTTCCTTAAGCTCCAGGGAGGTACAAATCAAGATTCTTCATTGATAATATAATTATATGTATGAAAAGAGTTCTTAAAGATGATCACTAAAACAGTTAAAAGATCTCAACTACATAATTACAAAATATTTTTTGTTTTCCATAACAGTTTTTTTTATGCATTTTCTGATGTAATCTATATATATAAAAGGACTTGTGCTGACTGACTGAGGTAAGACGCACGCACAGCCGTAACCGCTGAGCGTAGAAACGTGGAATTTGGACAGATATTTATTTTCATAATCTGGATATCCACTAAGAAGGGATTTTGAAAAATTTTAACCCCAAAGGGATGAAATAGGGGTTCAAAGTTTGTATGGAAAAAAATTTAAACCACCACCAATTTTTATAAAATTTGGAATACAGATTCTTCAAAATATTTCATTGAACACGTGTTTCATGGTTTTTTAGAATTCATCCACTACGGGTTCAAATAAGGGGTTGAAAGTTTATATGGAAAGATC
Source organism: Heliconius himera (assembly GCA_021202915.1). NCBI lineage: Eukaryota > Metazoa > Arthropoda > Insecta > Lepidoptera > Nymphalidae > Heliconius > Heliconius himera. Next base: position 28,990 of record JAJHJA010000231.1, read on the forward strand.
TTTAAATCGCCACAGATTTTTATAAAAAAATAAATTCAGACTGTTAAGAATATTTTATTGAACACGTTATTCGTGTTTTTTTTAGAATTCACCCCTAAGGGTGCGGGCGAAGCTGCGCGTGCCCACTAGTTAAAAATAAAATGCAAATTTTAGTTGTACTGCAACTACTATTTGTAGTTCCCTCCATCCTCCATCTACATACATATTATTCCTATGATCGTATCGGCGTAGATCAAGCTCTCAATCTTACTTTATCAGTCACGACCTAAATAAACCAAAACTGTATAAATCACTTCAAGCCATATCAATTATAGTAACGGACAAATCATTATTTTTATAGAATAATATAAATCTATCTATGCAATAAAGTCAGTATTCAAAGTTAAATAATTCTATTCAAAATAAATAAGTTATAAGCTTCATTTTTAAATATCAAATATTTTACCACCAATTCACTAAAGTTAGACAGACCTGAGGACGTCTCAGATCTGAGAAGAACCAGCGCAAGAAACACAGCGGAACTTTTTTTTTAAATCAATTACATACAAATACACATTTATAATAAGACTAGCGGCCCATTCGCGGCTTCGCCCGCATACTACCTATAAGTAATTTATTATGCTGCGTTTGCCATAAGATTGATTATATAATTTATACATTTGATAATTTTTCATAATTTTGAAAAAGTGAAAAAGTCGCTGCTAGGACGATATCGGCAGCAAGGACGCCCCTCGCGTACGCGTCTTGTGGCCGTAAACAGAGCGTTGAATTATTTTAATTTTACATTTTCTCAAAAAGTTCACGTCCAAATTACATGCTATAAAAACCGAAGATTATCTTCATAAAACTTTATTGATGATGAAATAACTGTCGCTCGTAAGTTTTTAATATAAATGTCAAATAAAAATCGATGAAATCCCTTTACGATTTTTAATTATGTTTTTGTCACATAATGCCTTATTGTCATTTATTTATAAGAAATAGATATATGGTGTCACAGACTTTTTTTTAGATTTAATAGAATTGAATATTTTTGTCAAACAATGTAGTGCGTATAATTAACCATGTGTGCAGCGCACGCGCTTCAAGCGCTATTAAAGCAATTTGATGGCGTTCCTTACCATTGTTATTTCGTTATTTGAGGCTAACTACGACTTACACCGTAATGTTATATAGCCTATATTGCACTTCTGAAGAATGCAGCTTTCATACAAAACAAAAAGTTAGTAGATCCGGAGATCTTTGCGTTTAAACAAACAAACAAACAAACAAACTCTTCCGCTTTATTATATTAGTATGGATGATATAACTCGTTGAATTATAGTTGTAGCTGCCAGATCAAGGTGATCCACGTACTCGTAACATCAATATCGGGCTAATTAGTCAGCAATTACCTTAATGTTGGTTCCCTCCGTATACTGCATTATGTTTTGCAAGGATATGAAGCTAATTGTGGCGTAGGGGTACAAATGTGTGACTGTAAGCGCGACTGGTTGTGGGTTCATACCTACTCGAGGGGGATTCCGCACACCTCAGGGTAGGCAGAGGGAATCTAGTGTTAAGACTCTCCGTAATCCATTTTTCAACGAATTCTGGAGGCATTGCGTGGTGAGTGGCGAAACTCAACGCAGCGCTTTGCCTCGACGCGAGTTTGAAAAAAATAAAATGTTAAATATTTTCAATATAACCTATATAGTTTTGATATGGTTTTCGTACCTATACACTAAGCCAAACAAGCCAACTTGGTCAAAATGAGCAAACTGGATAACGAATGCTTGTTAAACACGATAATAACATAATTATTAAATTTACATTATTTCCTTCAATCAAATATTTATTACCCGATATTATCTTGAATTTCACTAAGAACCATTATATACTTAAAGTAAAAAGGAAAGCGTGTTCATTAGATAATCCGTAACAGATAAGACATATAACATGTTATTTAGTATTATATTTAATAAACACTTACATAAGAATAATGTTACAGTAATTTCGTACTAAAAAATCCAATATGATTAATATGAAATAGTTATCAGTTTAGTTTTCGATATTTAAACGACAAGAAAACTTGATTGTTAATACTTTAGAAAGACTTATATAAATAATGAATATATCTTTATAAAAAAAATATTTTTTTTATCCAAACGTTGCCATAGCAACGTGTATTGATCGCATCAATTAGTTGTCCACCATAAATTAACGTGAGGCGCAAAACAAAATAACTTAGCGCTAGGTTCCCACTTATCTCTACTGCCATGCTTCATTTGAGACTGGGGTAGTAGGCTTATATCCTGGTGTAGCTGGACCGGGACTCCCATATACACCGTTCGAGCTCCCAACCGGCCAAGCAAGCAGTAAGACGGTTTCTTAATAAAAAAAAATAAACTAAAAAACCATTTACTCTGCCTGTCCACCACATTAGAGAGATGTGTGAAAGTAAAAAATTAAAAAAAAATACCTAACAATTAATTATTAATTTACAAACAATTATAATATTCAAATTGAACGTTAGTGTTGTATCATGTTTCTCACCAATTTATATAAGCATCTATTTCTATAACTATTAAAACTTAAATAACTTTAAAATATATTTAATTTGACAATGTGTCAAATAAGAAAAATGATCAGAATAAGAAGCCATGAATAGTGGTTTTCAATTCACAACTCCCACAGCATCTCTGAGTATTATTATTAAGCTATTAACGCGGTACTGTATGTGCCCTTACCGTACTGCCACTGACACTTAAACAATAATTAAAATGTATGTCTGACAACATATTTAATAGAAACAAATGTGATTTCCATACTTTTGCCTTACAAAATTGACTCTACCAATATAATAAAATTAATGAGTTTTGTTTTAGGGTCAGTGGTTACGCAGGGCGCGACAGGTTGTGAGCTCGATTCTCACTTCAGGAAATGAAATAATTAATATTTTAATTTTTTCAGTCGCTACAGAGTTTGGCGGAAAATAAGGAACGGAGTGTCTTAACACTAGATTCGTTCTGTCTGCTCTGCTATTTGCGGGGTACAGCGTGAAGCTAAAAAAAGGGCTGCTTTGGTTGATCGTACTAATCTCAAAAGCAACGAACTGATAAAATATTGTATTGGGTAGTCCACTCGTCTAGGAAGGCTATAGGCTATATTACATCATGTTGATCGTTTCTATTAAGCCCTCCGTACTTGCGGCGTTCATAGTTACCTTAGGCTCTTAGAAAGTGTCATATGTCATACAAAATTACTATTTATTTTCGTTTGGCCACGGAGGTGAAGCCGCAGGTAAAAGCTTACTTAATAAGACTATTATATATAATGACATACCTAATTATTTAGAGAAATTTATGATATTTTATATTATACATTCAATAAAATTTAAAGAGAGATAATAACTAAATTTGAAATACAATAATCGTAGTTATTATTCTTTATTACGTATGTGTAATAAAACTATTGAAATGAAACGTTAAATAATAATAAATCATAAAAGAGGAAGTATCAAATATGGTATATGTAAGCCCTTTCTCTGCGTAAGGCATTGAGAAAGGTAATAGTGTGAACAACGTGTAAAAGAGTTTCACATGTTATTAATAATACATCTAAAATGACAATCGGTCTATTAATAACAGCAGTTTGCAGCTTAGTTAAAGCTGCCTTATTCTTATATTTTTTTTAGCTTCAAGCTGTGTCTCACATTTTGTAGGATAGACAGAAGGAACCTAGGAACCTAGTGTTGAGACACTCACTTCCCATTAAGACACTTCTGTTCTCCATTTTCGCTGAATTCTGGAGTCATTGTGTGTTGAAAGTGATAGAGTTCGTTAGAAGAGCTAGGAAATTAAAATATTAAATATTTAATTTCTCGAGCTGAAATCGAACCCATAACAGTCGCATGATACTACCCTTGCACCACTGGCTATTATTATTCTATTTATTACTATTTAATATACTATTTGAGGCCGGTCGTGTGTGACTGCAAAACCGACTGGTTGTGGGTTCGATACCTCCACTCGAGGAGATGAAATATTTACTTAAATTTATATTTCCATTTCTTCGCTCTGGTGTCGAGGTTAAGCGCGGCGTTAAGTTCTGCCACTCAACACGCAATGCCTCCAGAATTCGGCAGAAAGTGTCGAACGGAGTGTCTTAACACTAGGTTCCCTCTGCCTACACTGCTGTGTGCGGGATACAGCGTGAAGCTAATTTAATAATATTTTTTTAATATACTATTACTATATAATGTACAAAACTGTATGATATTTTTTGGCTAAGGCAGGTTATACATATATCCAACATTCATATTAAGACTTATCTAAAATTTCAAAAATATAGAAAAACTAGAACGTTTGGGCGTATTTTAAAAATTTAATATTTTTAGTGGCATTTACGAATTATTTTTACATATTATTGTATTATATTAGCAAAAAAGTATTTGCATACAATATTATGATTTCTAGATTCCTTTCTTCTACCTAAAGCGGATGTTTCCGTTTAGTAAATGTGCACCTATATATAAAACTCTTCTATTACAGAGTAACTGACAGAAATAGCTGAAATTTAGGGTAGAGGTTCCCTGAGAAGTGCTAAGAAACACGGAAAATAGCTAACTAAAAATTTTAAAATCGTTTAGTTTTCGCACACAAGGTAGCGGGCGGTCACTAGTCTGAAATATTTAGCTTTATTTTATATTAGCATAAAATGTAGTAGGTAAGCCATTAAGACAACTTATATCAAGATCGTCCACGAATCCTTCCTTTTTACATTGACATGGTCTCTTCCGTGAAGGTCGCTCGTAGTACTTGTGATTATGCCTAACCACGGTGATCATTAAGCACATAATGCCCATCTTTAATGTCCGTTTATAAATATAAGAGAACTTACAATACAAATAAGGGAAAATATATAGGGTTTTCATAAAAAAAACATTACAAACTTATAAATTTATAAATATAGAAAGTGAGTGCTCGCAAACTTAAGTTTGTCAATTCTTATAAGTTGTGCTTACAGTATAAAGTGCGGCGTTAAGGTTCGCAATTCGTCCGTTCAGAATTCAGAAGAAAAGTCGTAGACAGAGTGTCTTGTCACTTACTTCTTTAAAAAACAAAAACATAAACATAAACAAAATATATTATAAACAAACATTCTGATCCCCAAAAACCCACAAGCCTGCTCTATCATATAATTAAAACCGACGGCATTCATAAGCAGTAAATGACATCATAAATTTCATTGGACAAGGTCACTTTACATCGCTGTACGACGAGGTAATGACATAAGTGAAGTTGATTTATAGTAACCACAAAATACTTGGTGCTATTTAAAAAACGGTAATAAAACGATTCACATCCTATATTTAAATTAAATAGTATGCCATCATATATAAATTACTGCAGATTGATATTTAATTAAAACTCATTTAATTTAAAAAACGCACGACTATGAACGTGTGGGATCGATTCCCAATAGAAGAAATGAAATATTTAATATTTTCATATCCTTACAGTGATATGACAAAGCTCAGCGTAATGTCACTAACACGTAATGACTTGAGAATTCGGCAGAAAGTGGGAAACGGAACTGTCTTAATGGGAAAAAAGTGAGAACTAGGTTCCCAGATCCCTTCAAGGTAGCCTTAGCCTTGCTATATAGCGTAAAGCAAGAAAAACTATCACTTACATTCTGCACAATACAGAAATAATTTTTAATATGTATATGAATATGTACCTACTATTTACCTCATATTTATATTTTTAATTAAAAATGGGAAAATAGCGTTTGCAACAACGATTTCCACGTTAATTATAAAATATGGCTTATTTGATTTTACAATCTCTAGTTTCCTTTCAATAATTTAAAAGCCATAAACTTCCTTTTTCTCTCTCATAATTTTAATAATAATTACTATATAATTATAGTAAAGAATAGGAAAGTTATTCTACAATAATTGCAATTATTTGAAGGGCGGTCACAATGATTGATTGTTAATATGTCATTCGAGTGTCGTTGTATGAAGCTGGATTATAATTGAATTTTGATATTAATATTCATTTATTTAAATATGTATACGTAGGAATATTTTCATGTTTAATTTATGAGTATCATATTACATGCAATACATACAGCACCTAGCAGGATAGGTAGCTAGCCTAGTGTTAAGACACTCCGTTCCTCACTTTCCGCCAAATACTGGAGGCACTGTTGGCGTTTTAAGTTTTAACGAAACTCAACATCGCGCTATACCTCGACATCACAGCGAGAAAATAAAATTATTAAATATTTTGTTTCCTCAACTGGAAATCGAACCCACAACATGTGCGCTTATGCCCCTGCGCCACGACCATCTCCTCCTCATTTATGAGTAAATACGTTATAATAAAATGTGTTGTGAGTAAAAAAAAAGATATTTTAAAAATATCTATGATAAGCTACCTTTGGTTAGATAGATTTATCTGAATTTACAGGTAAATTAGGAAGTGTTAACCAAAAACGTATATTCTAAAAGTAGTCTCAATGCATATTATATTATAGTAACCTCCACACATTTGGATTTAGATTATATTATATTCTAGGACATTGTCGAGAATAAACATCATCATTTTTTTTATCAGCTTCATGCTGTATCCCGCACACAGCAGGGTAGGCAGAGGAAACCTAGTGTTAAGACACTCCGTTCCCCACTTTCTGCCGAATTCTGGAGGCATTGCGTGTTGAGTGGCAGAACTCAACGCTGCGCTTTGCGTCAACGCCAGAGCGAAGAAATGGAAATATAAATTTAAGGAAATATTTCATCTCCTCGAGTGGGGATCGAACCCACAACCAGTCGATTATACAGTCACACTTCGTGTGGCTGCGCCACCACCACCGTTTAACCAGAAATAATTATTGTAAATGAACCATACAATATTATAATATAAATAGAATGTAGTTATGTACTAATACCTATTATTTACTAGTTAAAATAAAAAAACCAATATTAACATCCCTTAGCTCAATAATAAAGTATATAGAAACTTAAATATTTACATACAATTACTAAACTGGAAACACAAAAAGTAATTTATTACGCTGAACAGTCAAAATATTTGTAATTGTAAACTTTGTAGAGAATACATAAACATTTAACCTCATTATAATTCCATGTACCAACAGTCATTGCAAACAGAATTTATTAAATTACGTCATTAACTGGAGGACATGCCTGGTTGTGGGTTCGATCCCCACTCGAGGAAAGAAAATATTTATTTTAATTTAAATTTTCATTGCTTCGCTCTGGTGTCGAGGCGAAGGGTTCCGCCACTCTACACGCAATGACTTCCTCTAGAATTCGGTGGAAAACATTAAACGGAGTGTCTTAACACTGGGTTCCCTCTGCCTACCCTTCTGTACGGCGGTCCACACGTCCACACTGTGCCAAAGAGCTTCGATAGCTCGAGAATAATTTTATTCAGAAAACTTATTAATTAATAGCGAATAATATCTAAACCTAATTGTAGGCATCGAATATACATAATTTATATTGAAAAAAAAATCTTTGGCTATAATATAAAAGTGAGTTAAAACGAACGAAGAAGCGTTTCAGCGTTTTAACTTCTTTATCTTTTAGTATATCTCATTTTTTTGGCTACTTTATTCACAAATTTTGAATGGTTACGTGATGTATCTACATCAAATTATGACCATTTAAAAATTGAAAAAAAAAATGCGTTTACTAATTTGGATCTCTTTATACAATTGCACAACTTGATAGCTGCCTTTATAAGGTAAGAGATTGATCGCGACAATAAATCGTTTTATCTGTGGTCATCACGATTTTCTTAGCCCCAGAGAAGGCTCGTAACGTCTTTTTTTTAGATAGATCTATTACTCTGACGTCGAGGCAATAGAAATATTTCGAAATCAACTAACTGACAAAAGGAACTGCAGACCATTCAAGATAGCAAGATATTAACGTCCACTTCACATTTTAAAAAGAAAAAACAACAGTTTTAATAATCTATTAAGTACAAAAAAGGCACTTTTATAAAAAAAAAGTCTTTTAAGATGGTGCGACAGCATTTATTATAGATCAATGTGATATTTATTGTCAGAGTGTTAGGTACTCAGTAGTTTTCTATTAGCCTTGTTTGTTAAAAACTTTAAGAAAGTGAAAACTGAGAAATGAAAAACTTCGCTTAGACACAAAAGTTATTTTTTTTAAAACTGCTGCTTAAACTATATATAATATATAATTCAATATTATTTATATATTTTTCATGTATCTAAAGGGTTACTCCCCTCTTAGGAAAGAAAAATACATATTTAAAAAACGTATAATTTGTTTAACATAGCGGCATTTGAATCCGCGTCTCTTGGAACCGTCCAAGCGAGTTGACCACTAAGCCATACGTTCAACGAGTTCAACTTAGCGGTCTTATGAAAAAAAATAAGATTACATAAATATTTACTTATTTAGAAATGTCTAAAAAAGTAAATATTTATGTAATCTTCGGTTCTTCATATAAAGGTATTTTAAGTTATGGTACTAAAAGATACTTTTATATATCGCCTTATTGAATCTCGGACGCTCATTATCATTTAAAATCGTAAGTAAAACTCCAAGATTAATATTTAATACGGCCTTTTGTCAATGTTAATATTACATATTTTATCTACAATCTAATAGGTTGTTTTACCATTTATAAATTATGGGAATAAAGGCAAGTACGAAGGGATAATATTTTTATATGATACACAATTTTTACTTTAAAAATTTAAAACAATAATTTTCGTCAATATTGACGCGTATAATACGCGTTGGCGTTGTCATAGCAAAGTGTATGCCACTTTATAAACGTAAATAAATTAGTAATTGTTGTCAAATGCATGGTGTGTAAATTACACAAATGCATTATGTGTAATGTTTTATTTATTGATTAAATGCACTTTATGAGCATTTTTATTGAAAAATACTAGCATTATGCACTTCTCCTACATATTAAAAACGTGTGTACCAAGTGTACCAAATTTCAAAAAGGGGTCCAAAGTTTTTGCTTCACAATTAATATGTGAAGCAATTTTTTTTTTTATTACAAAAAATAAAGACATCTAAATTTAAGAGATTCATACCAGTAATGACATAACTATTACTTGAAATATAAAAAAAAATAACCCCAAAATATTAAGTAGTGACACATCACTCCATTTTCTTATCTTACGTTAAGCTTCCTAGTAATATACATATAATACCTAAATATTAAATTCTCAAGCTATTGTTCAACATCGAGTGATTTATGTGCCTCTAGCTTCCTTACAATATGCTTACTTTATGGGCCAGTATTGGTGAAACAACTTATCGATAGTATTGTTCTCGCGTGATGGAAAGTAGGTGAGTGTGACAGGTGTTCTAATTTTGACGAACTAAGATCTAATAATAATATTATATGAGAATTTAACTTTCCTGAACATAAAAATAAAGTAAAATTCTTGTCTTTCTTCACTGATTAATGTATTACAATTTTTAAGTCATCGTGGAGCACTGAGTGGAAATCGAACCCACAACCTGTCGCGTTTACACTCGCACGCTGTGCCTCAGCGCCAGCGCACGCTGTGCCTCACATTATTATGTCGCATAGTTAATATTTTCATATACTCAGAACTAGTTTTTGCGACGCCATTGTTTTACTTAAACGTAATATAATTGTTGTTTATAGAAACGGAAATAATTTAAAGGTCACATGAACATCCTTTAAAGATATAATGATATGATGAATCAAAATAATTTTATTATATGTTAAAAACGCTTCATTTAAAAACAATATCTTTATAATTTAAGTACAAAAAGACATTTTTGTGTGAAAAAATTTACAAAAAAATTATGTATAATGACGCCAGTCGTGACTGGCGTCATTATACATAATTTTCATAAGTGTGTGTAACAAAATGTGATTGTAAAATCGACTAATAATTAATTCCCACGAGTGGAATCGAACCCATAATCGTCACGCTTTTGCCACTGCGCCACGACGGCCTCACTTATTAAATAGCATTAAATTGTATATAAAAATTAACTAAATTGAATTACTAACATCTAATCAATATAATTGTAGTATAAATTCAATAAATACAATTAAGAAGATAATTAAAAGATGAAAAAAAAAAACAAATACATCATCATGCAAAAGAATAGCCGGCTCTATGCTTCAGTGCTGCCGCGCTAAGTTCACGGCCAGCGTCTCAGTTGATTCTAAGATATGTATAGAAAAAACGAACACTAGGTATATATAACGTGTAATGTATATAAAAACTAGTTTTAACTGTTAACACACGAGTTTGTGTTTATAACTATTAAGAAATATTCGATGCTTATGGGTTTTCATCCCATATTGTTCCTTTATTATAAGTAGATTAGCTTCACCCTGTATATAGCAAGATGAGAACCTAGTGTTATGACACTTCGTTCCCCACTTTCCGCCGAATTTTTAAAATGTTGCGTGTTGAGTGGCTGACTCTATGCTGCGCGTTGGCTCATTACCAGAATGAGAAAAAGAAAATTCAAAAATAAATTTCAAAATGAGTGGGAACGGAAGCAACAACCGTCTCGTTTACAATCACACGCTTGTGCCCCTGCATCACGACGGTCTCACTATAGGCTTTTTTAAAACGCAGTGCGTTGCCAAGGAAAAAAGTAATAATGACTTTTCCTTAAGTAGAAATCGAACTTAGGACTGTTGCATTTACATTGATACACTTTTCCACTAAGCCAAGATAGACTATGGCATATATTTATATTAAAATTTATATTTGCATTAGTTAGGTATCGACAACGGATACAATTACTTCAAATTCAATATTAGCATGTTAACTTCAAATTATAAAATCATATTAAGATGTAACATTTGAAAGCAATCTTCAAGAGTTTACACGTAACTGAAGTGATCGGGCACATTTCATAGCATTAACCTATGACCGACTCTTTTATTGATGGAAGTTCGATTTTTTGTTGTATTACTCATATTTATAATATCATATTATATAGTTGAGTTCTGCCACTCAACACGCAATGCCTCCAGAATTCGACAGAAAGTGGGCAACGGAGTGTCTTAACACTAGGTTTCCTCTGCCTGCCCTGCTGTGTGCGTGATACAGCGTGAAGCTGATTTAATTTATTATATAGTTTATAACGAATTGTTACTTAAGACGAATCTAAGTAAATGATGTTTATAAAATTAAGCATCTTCGTGGTTGATATATTACATATATTTTATTACAATATGTCACAATATAGCTAAACGAATTCCTACTAAATATACTGACAATATTTTTTTGCTACAAGCTTTGACCATACACAGCAAGGTAGGCAAGGAGGAGCTAATATTAGGACACTCCATTACCCACTTTCCGCCAGTTTGTAGCCACTACGTGTTAAGTGATCGTCCTCACCGTTTCTTCCTATCAGAGCTTGGAAATGAAAATAATTAATTCTCCAGAGTGAAAATCAAATCTGTAACTACCCATACTACGTTTACAGTCAAATACTATTCCACTACACCACGACGGCTTTACTATACTTACATATATATAAATACCAAAAACCTACTTAAAGTTACTCTCACAAAAAGCAATAAATAGATTATTCAATCATTTCTATACTCATAATACATAAACCATAATAACGAATGGTCCTTACAAAGTGAAATTTAATATTCCGAATTTGGACGTCTTCGCTGGTATAAGATTCATTTTATTACTTCACTTACACAACTGTTCGTGATGGAGGTCGCGGGTTACGTGAACCGTGTGCGATTGTTTATTATTACTAACATCCAAAACACGATCGAGAAGCACGTGCAAACTGTAATTACAGGCTGGCGATGCGTTGCACTTTATTCGCTTTAATAATTAAATATAATCAGCTTCACGCTGTATCCCGCTCATAGCAGGGTAGGCAGAGGGAACCTGGTGTGAATACACTAGGTTCCCCACATTCGTTTTAATAAACTTAAATTGAACTCTTTGAACCACCAGCTTCTAATATTCTATAACAACCTACAACCAAATTGCCAAACATCCAATTAATATATCGAATGTTATCTTTCAGGTCAAAAGTCGTACATATATTAGGAAATTTAGTATAGGCTCTATTACATTAATTTTGTAATATTTCACAGTTACTACGCCGCGTTACTATTACTAAATTGCGTTACCGACCGCAGCTCATCCCAAACCTATCACGACAATCTTGAGAACCGAGCGACTTGCGAAACCATTAACATAAGAGATAGTAAGGGTACTTACTATACAATCGTTTATACAAATTTATCAGACAGAACAGAAGAATAGGCAGAAAGAATACAGTGTTAAAACACTCCATTTTCTCTTTACGCTGAATTCTGGATTTAATGCGTGTTGAGTGGCGGAAAGCAAGGCCGCGCTTTGCCTCGATACCAAAGCGAGGAAATAAAAATAAAATTTTATAAATAAATAATTCACTTCCCCGAGTGGGAATCGAACCCACAACCAGTTGCGTTTACAGTCACACTTTGTGCCCCTGCGCCACGACTGGCCTCACGACTCACGACTTTATATAAAGAACGATAATAAATCTATTAAGAAAGGTGAATTTTTTGAAATATCTTTTTGTATTCAGCGAGTACTCGCATTCGACTCGCGTCATCCTTAATTTTTACGTAATGTATTGTCAGTTGCGATATTTTGACCTCAACAGGCCTTTGTCTCCAAAGATATCATAGATACACATTGGCCCACTCGATGTCGTATTTACGTCATCGTAAATTTGAAACGCCTAATTTTATTTTGGCGTCTCTAATATTACGGTAATAATAATAATAATGTGAAATTGGTCAATTTAGTTATATTCTTTTTTTTAGCTTCAAGCTGTATCATATATATACATATATACACTCCGTCTCCCACTTTCCGCCAAATTTTCATGGCATTGGGTGTTGAGTGGCGGAACTCAACGCCGCTCTTTGCCTCGACACCAGAGCGGAGAAATAGAAATAGAAATATAAATTTAAATAAATGTTTAATTTCCTCGAGTGGGGATTGAAGCCACAACCGTTAAGTTACAATTACAGCCTTGTGCTCCTTGGCCACGACGGCCTCAAATACGGCATGAAAATATTAATCAATGATAATTCATGTCCCCTAGTGGGAATCGAACCAACAAACATCTACCACTGCGCCACGACGGCCTCGACTTTATTGTATTCATTATTTTCTTGATGCTATTTATTAAGTATATTAGCTTCTTCAAATTAGCATATAATGGGTGCTCGCACTGTGCAATGCCAGAATTAGAACAACTCGTTACATAGTTTAGTAATCCAATGTTATTCACTTGTAACTATAGGATACACTTTGTGCTGTGAGTGTTATTTAGGTAATAAATAATTTTATTATATTCATATTTTAATATTCATATTTTCGCCCAGGCCCAGGTTCGATTCCCGCTATGATAAAAGTTTTATACGTTTTCGAATATATATGTATATTTATTTGTATCTAAAATTAAATACAACAGACTTTTTGGTCATTTGCAAGCATACTTTGTAGCTTCTTCTATATGCTTTTTGATATTATTAATAATTATATAGTACTTAAATTGTTATTAAACAGTCGACAAAATTTATGGTTAACGTCTCTTACGATATTTAAACTATATAAATTTAAATAAATTACATTTTAATCAAAGCGCGTAACAATATCTATATAATAATGTATTTACTCTTGAAATTTGTTTTTCAGCTTCACGTTTGCAGAGTGAACCTAATGTTAAGACTTCGTTTCCCACTTTTCGCCGAATTATCGAGGCGTCAGGTCTTAACTACCTGAACTCAACGTCCCGCTTTACCTTGGTAACAGAGCGAAAAAAAAAATATAATATTCGATCCTTCGAGTAGAAATTGAACCACCAACCGCCGGACATTCACACTCCACGCCGTGGTGCGCGGCCTTATTAATTTTATATTTAAATACAATTAAACTCAATTATCTTGTTTTAATCGTAATATACGATTGAAACAAAATTAGTTACAACAATAAACATAATTTAAGTATCATTGATTGAATCCGATTCAGCAAATAGCATAAAATGATTTAACTCTTTGTTTAAACTTCATTAAGCACTATTAAAACATGCACAGACAATCATTTTATAATTGCTCGCGTTCCTACATCCTGGATGCGTTTACAACACGATTCTAAGATCACAATCTATTACGGCTCTCCGTGATGCACAAATCACGGAATTTCAGATTCATCTTCCGATATTAAGGTTTCGACGTCGTGAAGACGTGAATGTTAAAGTTCATATGTTCCGGATATTGTTTGTTTCTTTATTTTGCTAGGAAAAGTTGGTAAAATTATTTATTTATGATAATTTTCTTAATTTTCATGAAATATAGTGCTAACGTTTATTTAACTATATTATATTCTGATCTCGTCCTCCAATCCCTTATTAATTCTTTGACAGCTCATCCAGATAAGAAGAGAAGAGCCTTATTACCTATTCATTCACTTCAATATATATTAAATAGCTAATCTAGAAAAAAGTATCACTGAAGCCAACTTGAAAAGCCACACAGTCTCAAGTTCTACCTTTAGAAAGGGATTAAAAATATTTTTTTGAGTTTAAAACTCATATTTTTAAATTCCACTTGCCACTAATCGATTATGGCCAGAAGGTCCTCTAAAAGTAGAGAAAGGAAGTAGAAAAGGTAGAGGCTTCACTAAATTTAATCTGTTACATTACAAAACAAACAAAGTAAAACATATACATAAAAATATATATATATACACAAGGACGAACGAGCATATTCAAAATAGATCACGACGACGCAACAAAATCAGAGATGTAATTTATGATTTTAATATTATAATAATATTTTATTGCTCCGATTCTTACTCAATCGCCAGCTTAATTTAATGAAATTTTGAGCTCACTTATTATAGTTTACGATGGAACTTTACAACATAACTTTTATTCGATTAGTGGTTAGATTGAGTAAGTAAATTTTATAAAGGCTATAAATAATAATTTTATAGAGAATGATGTTTGTATGAAATTAATAAATGCATATGTTCGACTAACTTGTATTTATATGTTAATTCTCGTATATACATTATTTGCGTTTGCACGTGGAATCTCCAAGAACAAAAAAATAAGACTTCTGCAACCTCTTATCTTGGAGCTGTATCTTGAACCATCAAAAATAGGGAGCAGCGACAAACTGGTGCCCTTGAAATGTGTTGCTATTGCGTATGGCACGGATATCTTGGAATGCGAAACAAAGAGTTAATGCTTTCGGGGCTCAAAAAAAGCACATGTCTCTCTTCAATAATTGAGCAACGCTCTATTTGTTATTTCAACCGTTTAATGAGAAAAGGCGAAGCGAAAACTTGGAACGGTCAACCGTTGTTGGGAAGACTTAAGACTTAAGAGAAGAGGTCCAGCGCAATGAACCGACTAACTAAAGAATAAAATCTCACAAAATCCCACGAGGTAGTGAGGAGCATAATGAACGGCCACTAACCACGACCATCAGTTAAGAATTTAAGATGAATACGACAAAGAAGAAGAAGCATTTACATTTAATTTCGATGTACATGCTAAGTGCACGTTAGTATTCAAAATCTATAGGGTACTCTCGACCTATACTTATGAAATTTTACAGAAGTGAGAATATACAAAACATATAAAGGAAAATGTGCGAAAAGTGAAAATTTAAAGGTTTTTTGTAACATTACAACCTGAATCATAAAAAAATATTTAGCTAAATTTGTCAACTTTTATAAGATGCACTTCCCTTTAACCTACAATCATAAAAATTGGTACGGAAGCCTCGGTGGGCGACTCGCACTTAACCGTTTTTTTTCTACTATTATTATATTCTCGTAATACTTAAAAAAAAAGTTTAATTTTTATTTTTACTCTAAAAAAATATGACAAAATCAAAACAACAACAGTTCTACCAGTACCTAAATATTGTAAACGAGGATAACTAGATATAAATAGCTTAGACATTTACACCATATTAATTAAAAAAATATATTTCATCAGTTAAATAGTTCCAATATCTTCCTAGTAATTAAGTGACCTTTAGCTATAAGAGGATTAATGATGAGGCAAAATTCGATGCACATAAAAAGTAAACGTGAAATATTAGATCAGTATAGTGACCTTCGTTGTATATAAAACATCATTCACTATTGGATTTTATTTTATATATTGAATATATAAACAGAAGGTCAACGTTATTTATGTTATATTTATTTTGATGTGATTTAAAAAAGATGAGTTATTTCAAAATATATAAGGTGAACGCGTTGCACGTTGTGTTTTATCATTTTATGATCACTTTTTAAAAGGTTATTTTCAACAACCTTTTTAGGCCTCTTGTTCGTTCATTATTCATTCATTTTTTTTTTAAATAAACTTAACATTTGATGAACTGTTGTAGTTGAGTATAGAAAGTATGAAGCAAAACAGAAAATAGTAATAAAATACGCAATGCTATCGACGATGAAACGTCTGTAAAATCCAGATAATATAAAAATCAAATCAAATCAGCTACACGCTGTATCCCGCACACAGCAGTAGGCAGAAGGAACCTAGCGTTAAGACACTCCGTTCCCCACTTTCCGCCGAGTTCTGGAGGCGTTGCGTGTTGAGTGGCGGAAATCAACGCCGCGCTTCGCCTCGCCACTAGAGCGAAGAAATGAAAATATAAATGTGAATAAATATTTCATTTCCTCGAGTGGGGATTGAACCCACAACCAGTCGATTTTACAGTCACAATTTGTGCCCCTGCGCCACGACTGGCCTTTATATGTCGATATAAAAAAGAGAAATACAATATAACTCTTATATTTAATTCAGTTTTCTGCAGTACATTTACACACTACGGCCACGGAGGTCCATATCATAAATCAACTGAAACATTAATTGACTTTATAGATGAGAATAAGGACACAACCGTGTCTGTTACAGTTACAGATTTAGTAGGTCGTTATATAACTCGAATACTGGACTGTAATATTTGAATTCGCTTCCTTATTCTAGTATATCAGCAAAGAGATAACAGTGAAAGCTTTCCAATATACACCGTAAAAGACTAACTGGACAGATTCACGTGAGATAATTGCGCACAATGGACTCCTTATAAATATATAGCGCGCCTTCTAACATTCTAAATTACGTGGAGTCGGTGTATATCCTTTTAAAGGTTTATGTAATGAGTATATTTGTTTACATTGGGCATCTCCCATTTTTGCCCATTTTTTAGATATTATTTTGCCGAAATATAAAATTTTGGACAATCAATGTATTAATAATAAGTAAAATATTAACCAAAGTAATCAAAAAGTATCATGGCTTCTATTTATAACTGCGAAATATATTTAATATATCACGCTGTATCTAGAGCGACGGCAGAGGGAACCTAGTGTTAAGACACTCCGTTACCCATTTTCCGCCTAATTCTGGAGGCATTCCGTATTGAGTGGCGGAAATGAACGCTGCGCTTTGCCTCGACACCAGAGCGAAGAAACGTAAATATAAATTTAAATAAATGTTCCATTTCTTCGAGTGGGGATCGAACCCATAATTAGTCGCGCTTATATTCACACACTTGTACCCTTGCGCCACTACTGGCCAAGAAAATTATATAGTTATATTGGATATAGTCAGAGATAGAAAATTACCACTTAGCTCTCTTTTTATTCCGTATAAAAATGTTGATGCCAAAAATTGTTTATATTATATTACTGATTTTTTAAACATATCTTAGTCATTAGTTAATATATAAATGTAGGTTACATGAGTATCATATATTGAAACATTGAAGCGTAACGTTCTTAAAGAACTGATATCGACTTACCTAAAATTATGAATTAACATGAAATATATTATTTCATTTCGTGAAGGTTGTCTAGTAACAGAACACCCCTTCCAATATTAGCAATCATATTTGAATATACTTATTTAGAAAACGTATAAAAGAACGTTGTGGTACTCGAACCCGCGCCTGCTGGAAACCTTATTTAATAAAAAAATAATTGTAACATTTTCTAAATAAGTATTTTTCTTTTTTAAGTGTGGAATAATACTTTAAACAAAAATTTAAAAATATTTGAATATTTATTATTGAAACGAATAAAATTATGAACGTAGCAACATTTTTATTTAAGTATAGAATAACAATAAAAAAAGTTAAAAATATTTTAAATAGTACGATCAAAAAGAAAAGATAATTTTTCGTGTGCGCCTATAGTTAAGTATGTATAAATGTTTAGTTCAAAACACAATCAAAGCCATTCTATAAAATGGCTATTACCTTCAGGCAGAATATGAAATATAGGTAATTTATTTCGAACTTTGCCCAGTTCGTTTGTTTAATATAACTTTGTAGTTAGGGTCGAATATTTTATTACATAAAACGACCGAAGCAGTAATTTTCATTAACGAATGTATTTATTCTGTTGTGTACTAATTATATGAATTACAAAAATGTAACGAGACCACCGTGGCGCAGATTCACAAGGATGCGACTGTAATGTTAAAGTATGAGTTCGGTTCCTAGTCAGGAGGAAAAAAAATATATATTCGCCTTTCTTTGCTCTGGCTTTGAGTTCCGCCATTCAACACGCAAAGTCTTAAACAAATGGCGTAAAATGGGGAACGGAGTGTTTTAACACTAGGGTCCCCCTGCCTACCATGCTAAATGACAGATACAGCGTGAAGCTGAAAAAATATTTAACTATTTTATATAAATTTTATAGTAATACAGTTACGAACAATTTGACATTAGCTCAGTTTTGATATTTGCCTTCACGATTGCTAGTGTTAAACTCCATAGCTAGTAGCATAGGTGAAAATTTGGAAAAAAATGTGATATACAATTATATAGTATTAATTTATTAGCTTCTCTGTGTATTATAAAAAAATATCATCGATAATATACAAACAAAATGTAAGCGTATTTAATTCAACTTGAACTTATTTAGTTCAAGTTGAATTAAATAAGTAATAAATCCCAAGGAAATAGGTTTAATCGTCAAGTTAATCGAGTTTAATGGCCTGTTAATTTGCTCTAATACGGTACTTGAACTGTTATATTGCTTTTACAGATAAAATGTTGAAATTTATATTTATTTTTTAGTTGTAGCACTATTAAAAACGAATAGACATGTGTATCGATAACCCAGTACGTATTTATGATATCGAGAGTAAACAGAAATAATAAACGTCAAATAAATAAAAATATATATTCTTATCAATTGCTCTTAAATATATTTAAACTAATCGAATATTTATTTCATATTATTTAAGTGTATTTAGAGAAAACTGGTTGATTATTCTAGTATGATTATCTATATACAGTACAGTACAGGAGATTGGGCTGAAATAGAAACACAAACTCACAGATAAAATAAAAAAATACATATAAATAAAACTGAAGTTTGGGTTTAGTATCGTGCCAATAGCTTAGCTATATACTCTTGAATAAATACGGTTATTTTGAAATCACAGACAGATACTTCAAGTTTATTTATTATATTACCTGTCAAATATAGCCTAAATCTTGCCTAGGCCTAAGCTATATTTGATTTTGAAGATTGCGAATACAATACAAAAAGTTTCATCCAAATGCCTCCAGTAGATCGAAGATGTGGAGAGTACAGACAGACAAAAATAAAAATAAAAAATATTCTATTGGTGTTTTTACATCCCTCTACATGGCTATTTCGCTAACATATTCAATGTCCATAGGGAGCGTCCATTATCACGTGAGGTTAGAAAAACGGGAAGAGAGTTTTATTCAAGATTTATCACAAGGGGGTATATCTTAGTATACCACCTGGTATACTAAGATATACCCTATATATATAATATATTTATTTTGCATAGTGCTTGCTAATCCGTAGTCCGAGGACAATGTTCATATGCACATTTAAAAAAATAATAATAATGTTATACCTGTATTTTATTAAAGATTTACATCCTAAAAACTTCAAGACTATTTGCAGGTACTAAAAATTACACGTGATTTTGAACATTCTTAACTCACACCACATATCACCATACGGAAGGGATAAAAAAATGCTAAAAAAACTATCACGTGATTAATGGACGCCCCCATATATATTTTTTGTATTGTTTTACTATAGTATAGATGATAAATTATATAGTCCGATCGAAACAAACAAAATATAAGAAAAAAATATTGGTAAAAACCTTGACAAGACACGATTACAGATAAAATATCACCATTCTTAAGTTCCCCTACATTTCTATGCGCAGAATACAGCGTGAAACTAAAAAAAATAAATATATATACTTTTTATTTCACATGAGTGTATGTAATTGTATATGTATTCGTTATCTCAGAACCATCATCATCATCTAAGGGCTCTACCAAAATTCTTCTCTTGCCGAATTTTAGTAATTTTAACATTTTTTTATAGCAAATCTGACCGGATTAAAAAAGAACCCAAGAAAGACGACATATGTGATATAATAAGAAGTTTTTTAAAACTAAATTGTTAATTTAGTTAAGTTATTTATCTAAAAGGGAGAATAAACAAATAAAAATAAAAAAATCTGTCAAAGAGTTGAACATATCCTTCTTGGACTCTTATGTAACGTATTTATAGATCCATATATGACCGTGTTTAACATACAGCATATATATAAGGAAAAATATTGTGATAAAAATGTGCTTACAATTACCATAATCACGTCCTCATTGCACATTCGTAGATAAAATTGTAGTTTTCTTATAAAGTTATTTAATGAACTGTATTTTTTTTCTTTTGCTCGAAATTTACTTATGTTTTATTAAAATTAGCTAAAGTATACAGATAATATTATAGATAGTTATTAAATTAAGTAAATTACAATAATCCTCTTAATTATATGCTGCTGTCATAATTTTATTTGTAATTTTTTTTTCTTAGATTTTTATTAAAAACTCTTTCTTAAGACTATCAATAAAAAAATAAGTTCGCCATGAAACACTTTTTTTTTTTTCATTTTCGGTTGTTCAATCACTTGTAATGTTATTATTAGAATGGAATTAAATGACTCTTAATAAGAACCATAATAACAAAAATTTGTTATTATGATTCTTATTATTTTTTTCAATAAAGAAATGTATTTTTTTAATCAACTTTGAATTAAGTCCTATATATATATATATATATATATATATATATATATATATATATATATATATGTATATATATATATATATATATATATATATATATATATATATTATTAATTTGAGATTTTATCGTTTTTACGCATATATAAATGACTATATATATATATATATATATATATATAGTCATTTATATATGCGTAAAAACGATAAAATCTCAAATTAATTTACCAATGCATTGATTTCGAACCCACAATTATCGAGTTTTATGAAGCGCCTTCAAACTGCACCACAATGGATCCCTCAAAAATAAAGCTGTCAAATTGAATGATTTTATCATAGTTAAAAACTGTAATTATACATTTGTATATTGACAAGGTCAAAGTTATAGACATGTGCATTTAAAAATTGTAGAAGTTTAATAATACAATAATACAGTCATCTTTTTAGAATTTTATATATTTTTATATATTGCTAATCATAAGTCATCGTGGTGTCTCCAAATAGGGCGGAAAGTGTAGAATGGAGTTTCATCACCCAAGGTTCTTTTTGCCCACTCTGCTTTATTTGGGATACAACATGAAGCTGTTCCACTGTAGTATTTTTGTTTTTTTCAGATTCACGCTGTATCCCGTATTTAGCAAAGTCGACAGAGGAAACAGTGTTATTTTAAGGAAGTAGCGTTAAGACACTCCGTTCCCCAATTTCCGCCTAATTTTCGAGGTAAAATAATAATTCCCTCTCCCGAATGGCGATCGAATCCACAACCGTCGCATAACAGCCACACGCTTGTGCCCCTACGCCACAACGGCCTCTTCAATCTATTACAATTTTTTAATTAAGTTAATTGTACTCATAATATTATAATAAACTTAAATAACTGCGTCTAACAAGCCTCGACTCAGTAAAGAGGTACTCACACCTCGTACATACGTTACAAAAAATGTATATGATGTAATTATTTAATGAGTGGTAAATGTAAGACCGGCTTTATCTTTAATAATGTTATTTCAAAGAATAATAATATAACCTACTTGAATATTTATATTCACAGTTCCAAGCAAAGTACCAAGTTCCAAGCAAACGACGATTGTTTACCATATTTTTTATATAGATACTACTGCCTACTGCGTATTTATTTTATTTAAAACTGTATAAGTTTTTATTTTTGTTTATATATAGTTGATGTTTATATGTTTGGGGTTCTGTTAACGATAATATGGTTTAACAACTTTAAAAATAAATAAAATAAAAGCTATGCTCTAGACTATTTCAGAGTAAACTTGAATCATAAAAAACATTTTAGTATAATTGACGCCAGTCGTGGCGCAGAGGCACAAAGTGTGACTGTAAACGCGACTGGTTGTGGATTCGATCTCCACTCGATGAAATGAAATATTTACTTAAATTTATAATTCTATTTCTTCCTTCTAAAGTCGAGGCAAAGCGGGGCGTTGAGTTCCGCCACTCAACACACGATGCTTTCAAAATTCGGCGAAAAATGAGGAACGGGGTGTCGTGAGGTTCCGTGCTACCCTGCTGTGTGCGGGATACAGCGTGAAACTGATAAATTTTATTTTATTTATTCATATGCCAGGAACACTTCGTTTACCAGTTGACAGTACATAGCAACTATTATAAACACATCATATGTGAATTGAATTTAAATCTTATATAGCACACTTTATGTTGTTATATAAAATGATGGAAGAATGCGCGGTGATAGCGCATCGCGATTTAAACATTTATAATTATTTAGTGGAAGTACATTTTAGTCATTGTCTTTCTTTAGTTGCTTTCTTACTAAAAAGGTATTTATTCTATTCCTATTTAATAATAGAAATTATTTTTATTATTATTTATAGTATATGTAAGTAGTTATGTAGAGTTTTTAAACAAGACAAAAATATATTTTTTTATTTATTTAGATGTACCCAGAAATTTATGAAACTTTACACTGCAATTTTTAAGACATGGTAAAATAAAAAATAACTTTGTAGTGTTATTCTACAAATATAATTATTGGATAGTTGCATTCATATAAATACATTTTCCAGATAATGTTAAAAAAATTAAATCAGCTTCACGCTGTATCCCGCACACAGCAGTGTAGGTAGAGAAAACTTAGGATACTTCGTTCCCCAGTTTCCGGCGAAGAAATTTAAATATAAATTTAAATAAATATTTCATTTCCTCGAATGGGCATCGAAGCCCCTGGGCCATGAAGGCCTCGTTAATGTTAAAAATATATATAAATATCTTAAATAATAAAACAACGATTTTTTTAAATATTTAACATAGATGGTATGTATTTTAAAATCACAATGAAAAAAATATACATTTAAAAATTATATATTTATATGAAACATTTGCCAAGAACGAGAAATTTATATAGCGCTATTAGATAAGTACCGGCAGTTATAGGAAGTTTTCCAAGCTACATCTATTAAATTAAACTGCCAAAACAATTTGTGAGAGATATCGAAATACGATTTATTACAGCTATATTGTATCGCATAGATTTTTATTAGTATGCGAAACATTGAAACAACCAAAAATTTCTGTGTATTATACTTTCGGCCATATATGATCGTCATGGGCCACGGGTTCGCATTCTTTTATACATATGGTTATGTAGAGAAAGCCCATTATCTACTCATAATGACTACTTGCGTAATTTATCTTTAAAAAAAATTTGAACATCTCAATTTAATGTTATTTAACAATCATATTCAACTTCTGTTCAGAATAACATTTTTTCCGCACATTTACATATTTTCGTCTAGTTATTAGTAAATATTAATATTAAGAAATATTAGAATATTTTAAATACAATAATAAAAAATAGATTATTAATAATAAAAAATCAAAACGCACCGTCTGGCTGAGACCGGAGGATTTCCAACTAAAAGTAATATTATCCTTAAAACACTCGCAATATATACATATATTTATATATGTATGTATGTATGTCAAACACTAGTCACTAAACGCAACGGCCAGTGGATGCGTCTTCCCCGACGCGCGGACATCAACTGTTCCTCCGGCGCACGCGTACCTTAAAGCGTCGTGATAACCGATAACTATGGATAAGCTAATATAAAAAAAATATTTACGAAACACAGTAAGTAATACGACGCCTCGGACTTTTCTCAAACTATATTTCAACATCGATCAGTTATTATGAATGGACGGTTCACGCTTCGGTGCATATTCGGAGTTCAAACCCCGTGTGAATTAGATATTTAGCTCAATAGAACGACCTTTTTTTTACATTTTTATTAACTTATTTTTTTGTTTTGTACGCTCTTTTTCTTTATAGTAAAGTAATATAAATAATAATTTAGACCGTATTATTATTATGTTATCTATGTAACGATTGTTACAGCGAATAAAAAAAAACGTTAACGTAGTTAACTCATTAAATGCATAAATTATATGTAAATTGTTTTAGGTAATTCAATTCTGACATAATACTTGTGTTTTTCACGGTACGCTGTTTCAAAGTGGGCACCTCTCTAAATTATGAATATAAGTCAAAATGATATTCAAACCCACCAAGGCTTTATATATGTATGTGTAGAATAAAAGCAGCAAGATATTTTTGTGAAATCCAATGTAATCCACTGCCAAGTGTATTCTTGGCATTGTGTTGGGCCTTTGCATCATACAAATAAATATGTATTTTGGCAGAATTTACTGGGGGAAAGTAGTAAATGCCTATGATTTTTTGTATATATTTAGTGCTAATATATATCTATTTATACTAAATAAATAAAATATATATTTATATAAAATCTAAAATGGACAATATATCTAAAAATATTTCACTTTAAGTTACATTAAGGGCCTAAATTTGGTATATATGTCGTTATTTATAGTATCTAACACTATTAAATAAATAATATGAGTCTCTATTTATCAAAAATTCCAGACTTATTTGCTCTTTAAGGCTTTATTTATTATTTTGGTATATAATACTTTAATTGGTCAACGGAAGATGGTGAAATATACTAAAATATATTAACTTATAAGGAATAGGTGTTTTAAAGCTATGAACGGCGGCGCCAAGTTGCCAGTGAAGACTCCCATTTATAGATATTGGGATTCATTCCATAGCAAAACAGGTTAAATTAAATATTTTTAAACATTTTTAAAGTGCTATCCCACACTTAGGAAAGAAATATACTTATTTAGAAAACATATAAAAATTTGAACGTAACGGGACTCAAACCCGTGCCTCCTGGAAACCGACCTCATCAGTAAGTAGCTTAAATTACAACAGCTAGCAAACTACTAAATAGTTATAATAATATTTTTCCCCGCATATCCCGCGCGCAGCAGTCTAAGCTGAAGGAACCTGGGCAACTAGTGTTAAGACTCTCCGTTCCCGATTATAACATTTTCCTTCCTCACTTTCCTTTAAATTCTTGAGGCATATCCTGTTGAATGGCGAAACTTAACCAAGCGGCTTGCCTCATTTATTCTCCCGAGTGGGAATCGAACCCATAAGCGTCGCGTTAACAGTCAGTGTCCCTACGCCATGGCGTCCTCAATAATAAAAAAAAATAACACTATTATTTGCACTCAACACGCAATGTCTCCAGAAAGAAAGTGGATAACGGAGTGATTTAGCACTAGGTTCCCTCTGCCTACGCTGCCGTGTGCGGGATACAGCGTGAAGTTGATTTAACACTATTATTATATCTTATGAATGTATATAAGATAATATTACATATATTCTATTCTCAATCGTGCGAGGCAATGCGGCCCTGATTTACGAGATAGCACGTGCAGGCTGCAAACTAAGGTTGGATATATTAAATATTGAACCTATCATTACGCACGCTTTATTATCTCAAGTAGCCGAACCTATATTAAAGACGATCAATTTAACGTGCTCACTCACTCACACACACATATATAAACGGATATTTTCGTTATAGAATAACTACATATATGTTTATTTCTTCGCTCTTTTGTCTAGGTGAAGGACGGCGTTGAGTTCCGCCACTCAACACGCGATGCCTCCAGAATTCGACGGAAAATGGACAACGGAATGTTTTAACACTAGGTTCCTTCCCTACTGTGTACGAGATACGGCGTGAAGCTGACTTTTTTAGTATGTATACAACCTATATGGTATATAAAATTAGCTTTCTAAAGTAATTATTGTGCATTGTGTCGTGAATTGTACGTGCACTTATTTAACGCTGTGGTTGTGAGTTCAAATTCTAGTAGTGACAATATTAATAATTACAGATACCCTCTGATCTACTTAGGTACACCGCTTAATGAATGTTGTAAAAGGAGAACGTAGAAGAACAAAAGTAGAACGTAGGAAATATACTATTTATATAATTTATTAATACTTTCTTAGAGGCCATTGTGGCGCAGTGGCACACACGTGCCACTGTAATCGCGACGGCCGTGGGTTTGATTCCACTCGGGGGAAAGAAATATTTAATATTTTCAATTTCCTCGCTCTAGCCGGCAACAAACGGTGTTAAGTCCCTTATTCAACACGCAATGCCTCAAGAATTCGGAGTGGAGAACAGAAATGACTTAATGGTAACAGAGTGTCACATACTACCAGGTTCCCTCTGCTTCGTTATTTGCGGGATGCAGCGTAAAGCTAAAAATAATAATACTTAACTCTCTTACTGATATAAAATCGTCGATCTCAGATTAAATATCAAATTGTATACGCAAGAGATTTAGATTTGTGATTTTTTTTCAATATGTTATATAGCACTCGGTGGAAAAAATATTTTACATTATAATGTATCCTTCTAATTGGCGGACGAGCGCTCAAAATGCTAACACAGAGAGAGATCGGGTAGACGGCGCCAGTGGGAATGAAATTTCTTCTTTTCCAATATTTATTATTCTGCCTTGGATAATTAGGTCGTAGGTTAAGTTAAAGAATCATTTAAGTTTAGACACATTACTGTTCTTTTAACATCGAAGGCAGTAGACTTAGATGTACATATTATATCAGTATCAGTTTTAGTTTGTATTTCCTTTTAAAAGTTAATTAAAATATTTTTTTTACGAAAATAATATTTTTTTTAACCCTGTAGCTCTCGTAATTAAAATATAAATATGCATAACAAGGACGTAGGCGTAAAATATACTTAGCTTTACAATCTATTGATTACTTAATGAAGTAAACTGTCTTACGGTGAAAGCTGCGTCGGCTGTTACTAGTATCTGAATTATAAAGCTAAATTCAAACATAATATAAATGAGAAAGTCTGTCTATTCTCAACTGTCACATTTAAATGGCAGGTACAAGGGCTTATTATCACGAAAAACATTATCCCTTTCTCAGCCGGTTAAATATATAAATATGGCTTTTCCCGACTTTTCTTATATACGATTATATTATAGCTGTTGAAGAGATAAGATTGAGGCCAGTTGTGGCGCCAGGGCACAAAGTGGGCCTGCAAAAACTAATGGTTGTGGGTTCGATCCCCATTCGAGGTAATAAAATCTTTATTTACATTTATATTTTCATTTCTTGGCTCTGGTGTCGAGGCAAAGCGCGGCATTGAGTTCCGTCACACAACACGCAATGCCTCCAGAAATCGACGGAAAGTGGGGAACGGAGTGTCTTAACACTAGGTTCCCTCAGCCTACCCTGTTGTGTGCGGGATACAGCGTGAAGCTGATTTATTTATCACATGTCAAACTTATACCACCCTCTGATTTTATTGCGGGTTAAATGGAAAGAGATGGTGTACGTCAATGATGCAAGTAGGTCACGTAAACTGTGCGAGGACTCCTTGGATCCCTGGAGGTCACAATAAAGGTTGAATTAAATTAAAACGAAAACTAAAATAGAATTTAAAAGGCTTATGAAATTATCAAAAATCTTACATCGATTTCTTAAAATTGGCTTTTAAAATTTATGTTATCAATTAATGTATTTAGGTACTTACATATATTATAATTTTATGTCTATCACCTAACACCGTCGTCGAATATCCGGAAGCTATAAATATAAAAATTAATTCGACACAAGCGTAGCCCAATCTATTTTTTATAATATAACAAATTTAATATATTCAAAATCAATAAAAATATATAAGTCATTGACACTTTAAAACTTGTAAGACGCAAAAGACTAAAAGATTGCATCAATTTTATTATGTACTTATAAACAATGAATATTTGGGTGTAGTTTGGTAAAATAAATCCTTTAAAGGAAATGCCATGGTGAAAGGATGTATAATATTTATTATAAGCCGATCACCGTGATGAATTAAAAAAAAAAAACAGTAAGTTAAGTTGGAGTTGGATTCGTTCACGGAGGTTTTCGTACCAATTTCAGGGTTAGTGGTCAAAAACTACAACTTAATAAAACTGTACGCTCAATATCTTATGATTGCCTTGATTTAGAAACTTATTTTTTTGTGTTATAAGGTTTCATAGATCATAGAGGGAAGAGATCATAGATTTGAATATTTGATATTAATTTCTGCTTGATACCTCTATGCGATCTCGGCATAAATGGTTTTGACAGACGGATATACCGATAACGAAGTGATTCTATAAGGGTTTATTTTTTTCCTTTTGAGATACGGAACCGTAAAAAACATACGCAAATTTCCTTCAAAAGCTTGTATTTCACCTTGCCTGGTTATTTTAGTCAAACAACAACATTAATTTTGTCTACATCTTGTAAATAATTAATCCTATCGTCATTGGTGTGACTTTAAAACCAGTTTGAGTACTTTCATTGTTTACGTTAACAGTTTGTAGGGATCCGCTCGCAGAAAATAAACCTTTTTTTGTATATCTCATATTATATTGGTTTTCTTTTCATAATTTCTGATATAATAATTGTGGGGCCCGTCGAAGTGAGTTGTGGGTTCGAGTTCCGCTCGAAGAAATGAAATATTTAATATTTTAATTTTTTCACTCTGGAGTCGAGGCACAACGCGGCGTTGAGTTCCACTTCTCAACACGCAATGCCTCCAGAATTGGGCGGAAAGTAAGGAGCGGAGTGTCTCAACACTAGACTCTCCTTCTACATATGGGATAAACAGTAAAGCTGAAAAAAAATATATCAATTTTATTAACAGTTTCTCTGTTGCTATTTTATTTAATTAATTATCTTCAAAAACCCCATTAATTTGCTCTAAAAGTTTTTATATAACAAACAACAGCGATTTACTCGCTTTATTAAAAACAGCAGCATAGTTTTATTTTGCGTGGCCTCGTAAGGCAGACGTATGTCACTTGATATTGTCCGTACGCCTCGAATCAACAATAAATATTGTTTACGGAAATATTAAACTATATCTACTAAATACTGATATTTAAATAAAAATAATTACATATATTTATATCAACTCCATATTTAAATTATATTAATTTGTTGAGTAGCCAGCCTAATTTAATACATTGTATAATTAATTATACTTTTTAGTGATAATAGACGGGCTATTGTACTTTTTTATGTATTAAATCTTATGCAATCAAGAATCTAAAATATACATATATACATCAATATATGTACCTTATAGATCGTTCGTCGTGCTCATTCATTCTAATTATAAGCAAATGATTTGTCTGAACAGTACTAACCGCAAAACAATTATTAGTGGGTATTGCTTTGAGGTCGAATCAAAATATTGATTAAGCTATGCACTTCGTAAAAAACCGGTCAAGTGCGAGTTGTAGCTCACAGAGGGTTCAGTACCTTTATCTAATAATATTTATAAAATTTGTTGTATGGAAACCCCCTTTAATGTTTATTGTATTGTTTTTTGGGTTCCGTACTTTTTAAGAAAAAAAGTAACTCTTATAAGATCACTCAGTTGTCCGTCTGTCTGTTCGCCCGTCTGTCCGTATGCCTGTCTGTCTGTCTGCTAAGACCCTTTATCTCAGGGACGCTTGGAGATATCGGTTTGAAAATCATATCATATACTCAAATCTACGTCCCCATGATTTCCTGATAAAAAATATATTTCTATATTTAAAAGGGGTCATAACTTGGTATTAAAGCAGCTAGTTCAAATGAGGAATCAGTTGACCCTTTCATCTGATACCTCACTTGAACTAGCACCTCTGATTAAGCTAAGCTTGAATTTTAGAAAAAGGTTTATTAGCTATGTTGTTAATTAGTTTATACGTTTATCATCAAATATACTATAATGCTGTATGTTTTTCAAACTTAAAATAAGTACCAGTACCAGTAAAATAAGTACCAGTCGTGGCGCAGGGGCACAAAGTGTGACTGTAAAACCGACTGGTTGTGAGTCCGATCCCCACTCGAGGAAATGAAATATTTACTTAAATTTAAATTTCCATTTCTTCGCTCTAGTGTAGAGGATAAGGCGTTGAGTTCTGCCACTCAAAACACAATGCCTCCAGAATTCGGCGGAAAGTGGTGAACGGAGTGTCTTAACTAGGTTCCCTCTGCCTACCCTGCTGCGTGCGGGATACAGCCTGAAGCTGATTTTTTAATACAAACTCTGTAAGCTCTAAACGATATCATTTAGTAGTATCCGTTTCCAGTGACTATGTTACAAGGCCACACATGGGCCAATGCACATGGCATTCAAAGTGTAAACACCTCGCAACCTTGCAATACGTTCTGTAGGATTTATCACTATTTGTTTCTTTTGTTTTGTTAATTAACACCTATGTTACATATATCCTGTAGGCTGTACTTGTTTTTATGGAGTTACATTGTAGCTACTATAAATTCTTGTCATAATAAAACCCACATAATGTCGGTATATGATGTTATGTTGGTTTGCATATTTTTTTTAAATGGTGATTTTATGTGGTAGCAAGCTAAGTATGATTTATACTAGAGAGAGAAAAAAGCTACAGTAAACAAATATTTTATGAACCCACTTATCGCATATTGTTTTTAATTTTTCTATATCAAATTTAGGTCGAAAATATTTATTTATTAAAATCCTATTTTTGGATTTTAATAAATAAATGTTATATATGACACGAACATAGTAAACTAAATACTTTTTTTAGCTTCACGCCATATACTGCACGTAACAGTTTAGGCAGAGCAAACCAATCACATTCCGCCGAATTCTCGAGACAGCGTTTTAAATGGCGGAACTCAACGCCACGCTTCGCCGTTATCAGAACGAGGTAATTAAAATATTAAACATTTCATTCCTTGGAGCGGGAATCGAATCCACAATAGCGTTTACAGCCGGCCTACTAAATATTTATTTCTTCAGAACTTTATTGGAGCGAGCTGCTAGATCACATCGTATAGGTACTAAATAGAAATTGCACGTTTCGGCGAGTAGTGCTTGTAATGTTTGCTAACCGAAGCAATTTACAATAAATTACTTTCTTTATCGTGATATATTTCTCAATTTGAATTATGGAAAAACATTACCACAGTTGAAAGTACCACTAATCTTTATCTTAAGCTACAACAATTCGTGAACTATGTATTACTTACATTTGTATAGGAATATGTTAAACGAATTCTAATTATATAATAATTAGAATATAAAAAAATATTCTGAGAAAACATCAATTTTGTAATTTCGTTAACTTCTATATTCATATTACGCCAATAAACAGCCAATGTATCATGACGATAGACATTTTGGTTGTGGGTTCGATTAGCAATAGATTGAATAATTAAATGTAAATTATTAATTCAAAAATAAAAAAAAAAATTACAGTTGCATCTCAATATATCTTGAAAAATGTTGTGTAAGTTAAGAAAAATATTAATAGTTTTAACAAAATCGGTGATGTACAGAATGTTAATACTAGAAATATTATGCTAATACTTAGCGCAGTCACTCATTTGCATCGTGTCCGTAATTCTTTTATTGGACAATTTGTACGCTTTTACAATAGGAAAAAGTTAACATTTATTTAGACAATAGTTTTTGACAATTGACTTACACAGACTCACAATTGATTGGATTGGACCTGGTAGCTGCAATTTTGGCGCCGTTGTGGTGCAGTGGCACAAGCGTGTGACTGTAAACGCGACGGTTGTGGATCCGATTCTTATTCGGGGGAAAGAATTATTATTTTTTAATATGTTAATTTCGTATAAAATAAGCTTATAAGCACGCCGGATCGATAAAACAGTATAACGTAGTACCTTTTTCGAGTAACAACAGCGTTTTGAAGGAAGCATCCACTGTCTACTGTACAAAAAGTATTTTTAAATTTACAAGACAATACTCATATGTTGCCTTTACGTTTTGTTGAAGATATGTTAGAAATAAACCACCACTCGATGCCCCCTATAATTTGCTTAAGTAAAATATAATAAATAAAACATTATATGACCATGAATGATCTGACCTTTTTCTAAAAACCACAGGCTATCTATGTACTTCTTCGAACAACATTATTTTAACATTTTTAATAAATAACAAAAAACCTACTTAACATCAAATTGTATCACCGTCTACGTAAACGAACAAAAACGTCTTCCTCCTCAATTAATAATATTTTGAACCGGTCTAAACTAACTTCCTTGTTACGTTAAATTTAAATTGTAATAGCATTTAATGATATTCATAAAAATTACAGGTATTTGAATGATAAAACTCCTTATCATTAGTCACAATCGTTAATATTTATTGTTGCTGTTGGCTGATGCCGTCATGGTGCAAGGGCACTGTAACTGTAAAGTGACGATTGTGGGTTCGATCCACACTCGGGGGATTGAATTATTATTTAGTAATTTTCATTTCTTCGCTCTGGCATCAAAGCAAAAGTCGGGCGTTTAGTTCCGCCACTCAACACGCAATGTCTCGAAAAACTTGGTGGAAAATTGAGAATGGAGTACCTTAACACAAATTTCCTTTTGCCTACCCCGTTATGTGCGGGATATAGCGTGAAGCTGATTTTTTTTATTAAAATCCATTGATAGTAACCTCTATATCAAAATTACCTACAGTGCATAAGATTATGACTTGTATTCTAGTAATATAATTAAAAACAGAAAAATTGGGACAATTTAGTAAGACATAAGGTATTAAATTAAATGAAAACGCACAAAAACAGAACTGAAATTTCTATGCTAGTGCCCATAATATCAAATACCACACGGCTTAGTTTAAACAGTACAAATAAATTACTACTAATAACTTTATTACTACTAATACAGAAAAAGTGTTAAAATGTTGTTTTTTTATTTTATATACAAAAACAAAACATTATATTGCAAAAAACCCTATAAATAAAAAAAAATATGTTCACAATTACAAAACCTACAAAAGAATCTCAAAAGTACAAAACAAAAGCTAATATTAAAACATTACATATAATTTTAATAACATGCTGTATTTTGTTACTGGTCGGAGATACTATCTCACCATTGTTTTCCTTATAATGCTTACAGGAGTCTAATAAAGCCGACTTTATATTTCCATAACAAGCTAATGTTCTATAATAGTTAAAACGTAATAGATAACCATACGTTGTTGCGGCACAACCAAATAAAGTTCTCAAGGCTGGGGTCGGATGCATCAAATCTTGTTTAAAAAATGCATTACACGCCTTGTACTCGTATACTAATAGAAAATTTTTATGTGTATTTATGTTATTCTACTGACCAGTGGCACAAAATGTTATATAACTATAAGATAAGAACTAGAAGATTCAAGCAAGCTAAGTAAGTACTCATTTAGGACACTTCTATAAAAAATTTAATGTAGCGGGATTTGAACCCGCGCCTTTTGGAAGCCGTACAAGTTCAAGTTATATTATATGAGCATAAAGGCATAAAGGGACAGGTCATTTTTTAAATATTAACAGTTATTTTATATAATTTTAACTACAATCAATAGTAGGCATTTTTTATTTGAAACAATGTAATATCGTAGTAATAGGTAGTTATATTAACTTCGTTGATGAAAATAATAATTTCTAAATAATAATATACAAATATACTTACTCTACATAAACATTACAGTTGTATACAATCAAAAATATATATATTATTACTATTAGTTATTTTTATTTTTTAAACGCTGGGTATACGCACCCTACCTGTTTTTTTTAAATATGGTAGCTACCATAATAGAAAGATTAAGATTCATGAGACAAGAAATCAAATTGATTAGTTTGGTAAGATTAATTCAGTTTAAATATTTACCACTCATCTTTAGATTTTATTCCTCATTTTAATTAGTTATTATTTATGACATGACTACTATAGATATATTATATTATATCCTGGCAACTTGACTCTCAAAACTCTTGCGTTATTATTTTATATTAAAGCTTGGATGTCAATAGTAATTACTAATAGTGATTTACTCAGAAAGTTTTAAGGATGATTTTGGCACAATCGATATTTATTTTTATTTGTATAGATCTGATATTTTTTTAGCTTAACGCTGTACCCCGTACATAGAATAAGTGGCAATGTTTACAGATTTCGGAGGAAGTGTCAAGACACTCTCTCCCGAAATGGAAACATTGCGTGTTTATTGGAGGAACTCTTTACCAGCGAGTTAGGTGTAATATAATAATAATTGTATGTAATGAGTTTATTAAATTCCCACATTCTACTTTCATATACGTAAATGTTAAGAGGTTATGTCCAAACTATATTAACATATAAAATATCGTTTAATACAAACAATATATGTATATTGTGTATACATTAATAGATTCTTAGTATTATTACGTATAAAGACGATCTCTACATAATTATATACTAAATTTGAACTAGTTTAGTAAGATTAATTCGGTTTTAACGCAAGGATTAGCATATTTTAGTGTAATATCTAGAAATTTCTTAAAATAAACACAGAAACTTGACTCTTTATTAATATCGACATCGATCGCCTTCGTTTACAGCCTTACGAAAGATGTCTCATATCAGGCCTTAACAATTCTATTACTGGATGACGCAACTACTCTACAAAACCTATTGTAGGTAGAGAGTGGGCTGGTTCTAATGTTTATTCATTATTATGTATTTATTTTTTGTAGCACAAAATGTAACTCCAAAAAAATATGTAGATGGCTGTTTTTTTTTTTATTTTTTACTGTACATAATTGTTGTATTTAAAATTTGTCTTGCACCAGAGGCTACGGAAGCAAAGCCTTGAATTAAAATGCGAAAACACTAGCACGAACTTGAAAGATATGATATTTAGATATTTTGGTATCATCTTTGTATGTCATCCAAATACGATTGTTAATTAACACATCATTTTAAACCCATTTGTTTACAATTAAACATTTGAAAAAGATTTCTATATAAATGAATTATATTTATCGCGGAATAATATCTAAATATAAGCTGAGCCTGTACGATTAAAACAAGAAGCCTTTTTAATATAGATACTGTAATTTCATAAGCTACCTGATGTCACGTCTTCACTTGACACGCAAAGTATTACTGATCTTCAATTGAATATAAGGGCAATCTCCTAACACAGAAAAGCCACGGCCGAATACCATCAAGATTGCTTTCAATAAATGATTTATCAGAAGGTTCCAATAAGAAGGTTCCATTTTAAATATGAACATCACGATGTGGTTGCAACCTTCGAGTTAACAAGTGTATGTTTCGGGGGCTTATTGTATGGTAATATATAATAGCTTAGGGCGGGATTCGTATCCGTTAAAATACATATCGACTTGTTTCAAGTCAGTTGTAAAATTTTTACAGTCATATTTTGTAGATATAAAGTGTGACTGTAAAATCATCTGGTTGTGAGTTCGATTCCCACTCGATTTTTTTTTTGTTACTTTAAATTTATATTTTCATTTCTTCGCTCTGGTGACGAGGTAAAACGTGGCGTTGCGTTCCGCCACTCAATACGCGATGCCTCCAGAGTTCGGCGGAAAGTAGAGAACGGAGTGTCTTAACACTAGGTCCCTCTGCCTACCCTGTTGTTTGTGGGGTACAGCGTGAAGCTGATTTACTTACTTGTTTCAAATACAAACCGAAACGTAATAATACTATTTAAACCTAAATTAATAATACTATTGCTGTAATTACGTATGTGACTTGTGATAGAACGTGTAATTTATCGATCAAGTTTCCAGAATCCTTTCAAATTATACCTTTTATGGGTGCGCCAGTGGTTTTAGTTTATAGAATTTGATGTGAATTAAGCTGTATAGAATTAAAAGATGATGTACGGGCGGAGGAGAGTAGGGAGCGGAGTGACTTCTAGGGTCCCTCTGGCTATCCTGCTAAATGCGAGATATAGCGTGAAGCTGAAAGTAAAAAAAACAAAGTTTTTGTAGTTCGGTAAACTTGACACATGTAACTAGTATAAATAGTATAAATTATTAAAAAAAAAATTCGGCACAGTAGGTTAGCGGAACCTGGGAACCCAATGTTAAGTTCCTATTTAGACACTTCCGTTCCTCACCTTTCGCCAAATTCTGGAGGGATTGCCTGTTGAGTGACGGAACTTATAAATGATGTAAATAACGTTTTCTTTTTAATCAAAACGATTATACTAGTCTTGGGCTTAATTTCATAAAGCTAAAATATAACTCGAAGGATTTATATGACACCTCCTTTTCAAATTCTTTTGTTAAATAAAAAAAACTGCATGTAATCTATTCTGACTGCCCCTTTACAGGAGCTCTCTTGTCTCCTCCCATATAATGTTAGTCGTTTATTACAAGACAAGACAGTGCATGTCAGCGACTATAACGCCCACTATGAATATTCTGAATAGCATTGGTGTGACATCAAAACTTGTCTATATTGAATGGATATTGTATATATATAAATATATTAATATAATCATTTGTACATTATATTTTTTTAGTTTCACTCTGTATCCGCATTATAGTAGAATAGGCAGAAGGAACCTAGTGCTAAGATACTCCGTTCCCCCATTTTTTCTCGAATTCTGGAGGCATTGCGTGTTGATTGCTTGACTCAACGTCGCTCTTTGCCGACACCAGAGAGAAGAAATGATAATGTTAAATATTTCATTTTCTAGAGTAGG
Source organism: Heliconius himera (assembly GCA_021202915.1). Taxonomy (NCBI): domain Eukaryota; kingdom Metazoa; phylum Arthropoda; class Insecta; order Lepidoptera; family Nymphalidae; genus Heliconius; species Heliconius himera. Next base: position 66,110 of record JAJHJA010000231.1, read on the forward strand.
AATCGAACTCACAACCTATCGCATTAAATACCTTTTGTGCCCCTGCTCCTCTTTTGGTCTCAATTTATTTTAATAATTAAATAAAAAATAAATAAATCAGCTTAACGCTGTATCCCGCACACACCAGGGTAGGCAGAGGGAACCTAGTGTTAAGACACTAGATTCCCCACTTTCTACCGAATTCTGGAGGCATTGCGTGTTTAGTGACAGAACTCAACGCCGCGCTTAACCTCGACACCAGAGCGAAGAAATGGAAATATAAATTTAAGTAAATATTTCATCTCCTCGAGTGGGGATCGAACCCACAACCAGTCGGTTTTACAGTCACACCTCGTGCCGCTGCGCCACGACCGGCCTCACTTAATAATTTACTGTAATAATTAAATATTATAAAAATTATATTTTTTTAACGCCTTGCTTTCGCCGTTCTCTGTGGTGGACTAGCCACAGAGAACAGCGTGCCAAACGCTACGGTTATACACATTTCAAAAACTATATATTAAAAATATAAGGTTACTAAGGTGATAAGGAGTAAACATCTCTTCGTTGAAAGCAGTATATTAAAATGCAGAAATTAACTATTGCGTGTAACAAAATTAGCAAGGTTCTTCTTTTATTAAGATGTCACAGTTATTATAGAGATTCGTTAAACTTCGACCAGTCTCTAGAAATAGTGATGGCGATAGGGATGGCGGAACTTAACGCCGCGCTTTATGTTATCAAAGCGGTAGCAAGTAAATAAGCCAAGCAACTACTACTGAATGTATACTAATAATATGCAGTTTTCATTATAAAAATTACACGACAAGATAAACATAACGTTCAGTTATCTCTTGTACGTTTTTTTTGCTTATTATAATTATATTAATGTTGTTTCAAAGGTAACACTTGTAACATTGTTGCGAAAATCTTGCAAAGAATATATTTAAAACTAGTTTAATTCTATTAATATTAATAGGCGTTCTTGAAGCAATCATATCAGTTACGTATAACTTGGTCAATTAATGAATATTACTTTTTTATTTGTTTTGCTTTTACTGCTTTTTTATTAGTTTAAGTATTATTCTATTCAAAATTTTAAAAAACTTGTCATATAACTGCCGCGGTATCCTAAAAAACTGTCTGAAGAAGTTACAGAAGTCTAATTTTCTTCTAAAATATATTTGATAATTATATACTTAATAACATATCCTAATAAATATCCTAAAAATATATATAGTTCAGTATTTTTTGCGTGTAACTGGAGCAAATAACTATCCTCACAATACAGTATAAGTAGAATAAAATATACATAAAGTTCAAATATCACATAAAAGGAGTGAGATCCTTTTTTTTCAGAAAATAAAATTTAATTTAATAAAATCATGTTTTAAAGTTTGTTTAATTTTGAATAATTACATTTTATTAAAAGGTCTATTTTATTTAAGGTGTAATTATTTACAATTTTCCTATTTTATATTCTTTAACGTTCGAAAAATATGACAATATTGTTTGATACCTATCTAATTAATTCATGAAATAAATACTTTGATAAGAGACCCATTAATATCAAGGTAGGCGTGTTCAAGTATATATACGAATCACCTAATTACTAGTGCTGAATTTACATATTAAATACAATTCTATTCAAATAAAGAGTAATGTTATCAGAAATGGCTGAAATGTACTACATAATTCCAATTAGTCTACATTAAAATTCTCTAACATATAAAGGCACATGTCTGATAGCAAGTAGTTTTTGAAACACAAATAATAATGTTATATACTATATCTTAAAATAAAACTATATCTTTCAATGGAGATTAAATTATAAAATCAGTAAAACGTTAGAAGATATTTATATTGTAGTAATGTTGTAGATAGTAAAAAACGATATGAGATTTTTACTATTTATTGAAGACTAGAAATATATATTGTGTGAATGCAAAGCCGACTGGTTGTGGGTTCGATCCTCACTCGAAGACATGAAATATTTATTAAAATTTATATTTCTATTTCTTCGCTCTGGTGTCGACGCAAAGCGCGACATTGATTCTGCCACTCAACACGCAATGCCTTCAAAACTCGGCGGAAAGTGGGGAACGGAGTGTCTTAACACTAGTGTTAAAGCAGCAGGGTAGACAGAGGAACCTAGGTTCCCCTGCTGTCTGCGGGATACAGCTAAGCTGCAGAAGTTACTTTTTTTAAGATAACTAGTTATGTTACGTGGGTTTTTAGTACAAATTTTTAAAGATTTGCTATAAAAAGTTATTCACATTAGAACATAAAAACAAACCAACTGTCACAGAAATCTTCATTACAATTTTCCATCATCAATAGAATGCCTCATACCTGGAAGTGAAAAAGTGAGATAAATATCATCTATGAAGCAAAGTTTAGTACGCACGTAAGAAAGCAAATCAACAGTCATTACACTGGATATCAACTGGTAAAACGGAGCTATCCGTAATACTTAATGGTAGTATCGAGGATCACAGACGTTCATAGCGTTTACGTTTTGTCTGTAAAATTATTGGGTGCATTTCAACTAAGTGTATGGATTTAAGTAGGGATGCTATACGCAGCTGAAGCTCCAAAGCTCTCTTGATTTTGCAACTTTTTTTTGCTTCAATTTTAATTGTTTTTTTTTTTCAGCTTCACCCTGTATCTCGAATATAGTAGGTAGGGTAGGTAGAGGGAACCTAGTGTTAAGACACTCCAATTAGCAATTTCCGCATAGTTAATTTTCGAGGCATGGCGTGTCAAGTGATGGAACTTAGAGCTGCTCTTTGCCTTGTGTTGCCGGAATGAAGAAATGAAAATATCAATAAATTATAATTTATTCCCCGAGTGGGAATTGAACCCTCAATCATCGCGTTTATAGTCACACGTTAATGGCATTACTCCACGACAGCCTTGTATTGATCATAATAAATAATGTAATGGCCTATGAACTTCTTTGATATATAGACTATACGACTTAAAAATATTTTTTCCATTTGGGCCAGTAGTTCGAGAGCTTAGCGCGTTCAATTTATCACAAGATAAAGGAGAATGAAACTTTTGGGCCGTCACGTAAAGAATTGAGATGTGATCTAAAAAATTACAATTTTTTTTTTATTTTTAGAATAGCAAATAATAAATTAATTGACATTCTGGAAGTGGAGAAAAATGAAAAAAATAAGATTTACATCCTAAATCGATTAAAATCAATCATATTTTAAGTCAGAGATATGACAGCTGATTGACAATCACACCATGTCTAATGATTTTTTGCATTTTTGCATCTGTTTGTCATCGCAAAATCAGGCCATTAAATAAAAAACATTAAAAAAAAAACATTTGCTTCTGTCATTACGTTCGTGTCATAACCCATCGACATTTTGAATGTTTTCCCGTTTGTTTGATATTTTCAACGACTACTGTTTTGTTTTTCTCGGATTTTGACTCTGCCTACTTTGTACGACCCTCGCTTCCTCACTGGACTCTGAAATCTTTTGGATCTTACGACCGCCACGCTATGGATATGAATCGCTGTGTGAATTGTGGGATAGCCAATGGACACTGCAATACCCTAGTCCGACGACCTTTAGACGATGAAAACCACCACAACCTGGTTACTTAGAGGTGTGATATAATCCCGACATATAAGCAAGAAAATATATTTCTGTTACATTTTAGTTGACAGCTTTCGTAGAGGAAGGGAAGCTATTGCTATGAAATACTGCAATTGTATTGTAGGAAGACGAATGGTAGGCTGCTGTGCTCATGTTATGAGTATTATATATATATAAGGTACCATACCTTAGTTGGGCTAGATACCAAAATAATTTAGTTCCATCTGCACTCTTTTTAGATGACATTTTAATAATAGATAATAGAAGAAGAATAAAATATTCATTAAAATGTGTTTTATTTATAAATAATAAACATTAATGCTTAAACAACTCAGTAATCACATATTTTATAGAAGTTGATATTCAAGAAATTGGTGTGCGAACTTAACCTCACTTTTATCAAATCTCTAATAACTCAGCTCTCAGATTGCCAAAATTTATATAGTTTTCAAGGAGGGAATGATGTACCTAAATCTATTAAATCATACCATTTTCATATCTTTACATTCTGGGCCCAAAAATGTATGGAATAGTTTCAGTCTCCTTTCTGAATTTAAACCAGTAGTATGATATATTCAACCAAAGGAGACCTCCAGTACTAGCGGAATAGATAGTAAAGATGTATAAATATTTGATACAGTATATTATTATTACGTTTCAAATGCACAAAATAAAGAATTTTGAAAATATTTAATATATGTGAGGGTTTTTTAGACTATTTTAATAACAAATTAAAGAAAAACGCAAATAACTAAGAAACTATTAATATCAAAGAAAAGTTGATTTCTGTGCGTCAACCTTAGAAGATTGACATTTATAATATCAAGGACTCTTGTCTAGACTTTTGATAAATTATAATACTTTTGTAGGTTGTTGAAACAGAAGTAAAAATAGATTTTTTTATATTGTTAGAAAGGATTGGGGATGTTGCGGCGTTGAGTTCCGCCACTCACCATGCAACGTTTCCAGAATTCGGCGGAAAATAAGGAACGAAGTGTCTTAACATTAGGTTCCCTCCGCCTACCTCACTGTGTGCGGGATACAGCATGAAGCTGATGATTCGCGCTATTGTATATTGTTTTATTTCTCTAATACGGCAATATGATTTAAATATTACACAAATAATTTACTATATTAGTTTCTATTCAACATGAAGGTTTTGAAAGAGATGCTTCTGCGCTTATTTCGCAAGCAAACAGTAAATAGAAGCATATCATCGGTGTTGTAAGTTCGTGACTTATTATGAGTTGCCAGTATAATCGCGGGGAAATAACTTCGTGTACTCCCTTTTTACTTATCACGAACGTGCTAATTGTAGATTCTTTTAAATGTTACAAAAAAAATCTGTTTCACCCTGTGTCCCGCACATAGAAGGGTAGGCAGAGGGAACCTAGTGTTAAGACACTCCGTTCCTCACTTTCTGCCGAATTCTGGAGGCATTGCGTGTTGAGTGACAGAATACAACGCCTTGCTTAACCGCGGCACCAGAGCGAAGAAATGGAAATATAAATTTAAGTAAATATTTCGTCTCCTCGAGTGGGGATCGAACCCACAACCAGCCGGTTTTACAGTCACACTTACAAATAAGTTATGTTACAAATAAGTTTAAAAATAATGAAATACAAATAGTTTATTTTAATGATACTGTAGTCTAACATATGAACTTTTAGAAATTTTACTTTTTAAGACTTTGGGAAGTTTATAGCAATATGCAACAAAAGTAAAGAGAAAATGCGAAGAAATCATTTTTATGGCTATTCCGATAGAAAGAAACTGTATTATCATATGTATGTATGATAAATAAGAATTATATAATTAGTTATAAGCCTAGTTTAAGTAGCAGATAAATATGAAACTGTTGATTAGCTGATAATAATGAAAAAGTTAAAAACTACGTATCTGTAGTGTTTAGTTATAATAATATATTTAAAAAAATGATAAATTAACATTGTCTCTATTTGATTTAAAAAAAAACAATTGTAATATTTTGCACACTATACTTACTTAATATTTTATTCACCGAGCGGGTGACGGGCCAATCTCATGAGAAACAGAGGAGCTTGGGCTAACGCTTATGCCATTTCATGAAATGCTATTTCATCTCCTCGAATGGGGGATCGAACCCACAACCAGTCAATTTTACAGTCACACTTTGTATAAAATCATAATCACTTTAATTATAGAATTGTAAGAAAAAATAAAATACTTAATTGTTTCACATAACATTTAACAATCCTAGTAATTAATTAAATATAATTATAATATTTTGATTAAAAGCTTCAGCAAAATGTTAATTATCAATAACTGTTACTTTAAGTATTGAGTTAAAGTAGATATTAAAACAATTAAAATGACAATTATCTTATATATATAATAATAAAACAGTAAAAATATTTTGTCTGTACATTTAGTATTTTTAACTGAAATGGCTCTGTCTGGATGTATGTATGATCAATGCGAATATATAGCAACCTATGTATATACTTACAATAAATCTATATTTTTAACTGTATAATTTGTATTTAGTAAAACGTCGTTTAAGAAGTTACAATTTAACTTTAAGCCCAATAGATGCCGCTGTGCATAAAGCATCATTTTCTGAATCGCACTGGTAAGGATATAAAAAATGCCTAATAATCAATTGTATATTTAGCTAATATATGTAGTTAATTTAAAAACTGTACAGGATTTAATATGCAATCATTACAGTTGTTTTACAAAGAATTTAATGAAATCTTACCCAAATCAATAATTTAACATTTAAGGATGTTTCTGAAGGAGTAAATTAAATTTTTCACTGACATCAGCACATTTAACAGAGTTTTAAAATCATGACATCACATATATAACACAGGTAAATGAATATAATGTTACAAATATATATATGTATAATAAATAATAAGCTTTATGTATGAAATCTCAAAGTATATTATTATAAATATCAAGTATCAACATTGGTCCTATATTTTTCGTCGTCGTTTTCGCCGGTCGTATTTCAAAACAATTAAAACTCCTTAAAGAAATTACGATAATGTAGTAAAAAATTATATTAGAAGATCACAGATTAAAGTAATAAAAAATATATTAGAAGTCATTATAGTTGTCCGTCAATTCTGTTTATTAAATGAATAATCCAAGTCCAAGCGGGCGAAGCCGCGGCCGGGCCACTAGTAATATGATAAGCTTACTCTCATATAAGGATTGGTATTTAAAAATCAAGGCTACCGCACATTAAGCGTGACTGTGACTTATCACACTACTTTTAAGCTACAAAAAAAGACTTACTTTGTACAAAACTTGAAGCGTAATTATTTACTCTGTGTAGAGTATGTATATATTTAAGCATTTTGTACCATATATAATATTAAATTATGTCTTGCGTGTTATAGCGTGAACTTAAATTTGTCAATTTGTATAAGTTGTACTTCCCTTTGACTTACAATTTTGAAATTGGTATGGAATCTTTGGTTTCGAGGCTCCAACTCGCACTTGACTGGTTTTTATTTAAATTGCGTAAAGAATAGAAAATATCACATTTATAATTTTACCAATGAATTCTAAATTTATTGTAGTTGAATGTGGTGATAAAAAAAATTTTTTGGTTTATTTTAATCATGGAGTTTTGTATGGAGCCGAATTATCTTTCCTCAGCCTACCATGTTATGTAGGAAAATACGTAATGCTGCTTATTTTGTATACTTTTTATAGTAACCTCTTAACTGAGCCTTATTGTTTTTGCATTGTTAAAATAATATGTAGAAAATAAAAAATAAATGGAGAAACTGGTCTAAAAGACATGATTTGTGATTCGTTTGTATTCTTTTGTTTAGTTAAACAAACCAACGCTTCACAACATACAATACGAGTATATCTATTCTTATAACGAAAATGTATGAAAAATGGATATCAAAGCAACTTTACTTTGTGCCTTCCAAAACGGCACACAAATACGAGAATAAATAAAAACAAAAAAAATATGTATATTAATAAATTTTAGGCGAGGCCAGTCGTGGCGTAGAGGCACGAGGTGTGACTGCAAAAACCGACTGGTTGTGGGTTCGATCCCCACTCGAGGAGATGAAATATTTACTTAAATTTATATTTCCATTTCTTCGCTCTGGTGTCGAGGTTAAGCGCGGCGTTGAGTTCTGCCACTCAACACGCAATACCTCCAGAATTCGGCAGAAAGTGGGGAAAGGAGTGTTTTAACACAAGGTTCACTCTGCCCTACCCTGCTGTGTGCGGGATACAGCGTGAAGCTGATTTGATTTGAATAAATTTTAAGTCTTTGCACCACTACGATAGCCATGTTATAATTGGTAATTACAGCACATAATAAAACTAACATCTTACAATTCCACAAGTAAATATTTAATTAAACTATTTAGATAGCGTTTTTACGAGCTAACTGGCATTATTAAAAACCAGTGTTGATATTTTTGAAACATGCCTCCGTATTTGCTTATCGTAATTGCGAGCAATCTTTATAATATTGGAGGCCGTCGTGGCGCAGAGGCACAAAGGTGTGACACGACGGTTGTGGGTTCGATATTGATATTTTAATTTCTTCTCTCTGGCACCAAAGCAACAGTCTGTCGTTGAGTTCTGCCACTCAACACGCAATGCCTTGAAATAATCGGCGTAACGTTAAGAACGGAGTTAACACTAGGTTCCCTCTGCCTATCCTGCTATATGCGAAATACAGAGTGAAGCTTATTTTTTTCTCTAAAATATTGTTCGAGTGGAATGAGTAGTGTGATGTATAAAAAGTATTCAAGGCTAACTGCAAATTGTAAATATATGTAAATGCTCGCACTCCATCAAGACGTGATATAAAATGTGATAATAAATAAGTCCTTTAACAAAACGCGCTCTTAATACTAACACCAGTATTAACCTGCTTAAAATATGTATTATTACGTATAATGGCGTGGTGTAACTGTGAAGTATTTAACTAATATGACATGTGTGATGTGAGTTGTGGATTCATTTCCATTTGAGGGTATAGATTATGTTTACTTTTTTCTGTTTTAAGCTTTTAAGGTTAGGCAAAATAAAACTTAGGATACCGCCAAATATTACATATTGTTTCTAAAATGGGAAGAAATAAAAAATTTGCTTCACGCTATATCCCGCACACAGCAGAGTAGACAGAGGGAACCTAGTGTTAAGACACACTGTTCCCCACTTTCTGCCGAATTCTGGAGTAATTGCGTATTGAGTGGCAGAACTCAACGCCGCGCTTTACCTCGATACCAGAGCGAAGAAATGGAAATATAAATTTAAGTAAATATTTTTAATCTCCTCGAGTGGGGATTGAACCCACAACCAGTCGGTTTTACAGTCACACTTTGTGCCGCTGCGCCACGACTGGCCTCTGGGGAGAAATAGAAATGTGTAATATATCGTTACCTCTGCCTGCACCGTAATACAATATGGATTTCTTATGGAATAAAAACAAATTAAAGTAAATTAAAAAAAAAAACAATACACATACTATATTATATAAGCACATAATATTGAAAAAAAAAATTTAAAGTACAGTCAATCTGGGTAACTTTGAGCAATATTTTACACTATATTTAAAAATTTAAAAAACATTGCAAGATTTTTTTTTGTTTTATTATTGCTCTCATGATACTTTTCACCCATAGACATTCAAATTAACCTTTTTAAATGCATTAGTATAGTAATAATATGAATTTTGTCTGTCAAAGTTGCTCTCATCATAATATTTATATAAGTTTCTCTTTAAAATAAATTAAATTAAATTAGCTTCACGCTGTATCCCGCACACAGCAGGGTAGGCAGAGGGAACCTAGTGTTAAGACACTCCGTTCCCACTTTCTGCCGAATTCTGGAAGCATTGCGTGTTGAATGGCAGAACTCAACGCCGCGCTTAACCTCGACACCAGAGCGAAGAAATGGAAATATAAATTTAAGTAAATATTTCATCTCCTCGAGTGGGGATCGAACCCACAACCAGTCGGTTTTGCAGTCACACCTCGTGCCGCTGCGCCACGACCGGCCTCAACTTTCTTTTTGTTTTTAAAAGTAACATTTATTAATTAAAACAAAAAACATATTAAATAAAAATAGTCAATAGTATTGTATCATACGATGAAAATGAGAATGATATCGTTAAAATTATGTCGAAACTAGTTCGATCCACTGTCAATGTTTCCCGAAGATTCAAAGTTAGCCAACTTGACTGCACTTAGTAACAGTTACATTTTTCATAGAAATAAAATTTTTAACTAGCCTAACATTTAATGTTTATATATTAAGTTTTACTTTAGCTTCATGCTTCCTTCATATATCGATCCTATATCAGAGCAAAGGGAACCTAGAAATAAAACACTCTGTTACACTTGGATTTGGTTTGGAACTCAACGTCACACTGCGTAGTTCACAGAGCTAGAAATTAAAATATGAAACAATTCATTCATCCGAATGCAAATCGAACCTATAACCGCTTGCAGTCGAACTATCAATAAACATAGTTCGACTGCAAGCTATGACATTTAAGGTTGATTAAAAGGGTGACTTAGCAATAATGACTCTTGAGTTTCCAATACAGTATCAGTTGTGAAAAATATAATTAAAAAAGGAAGTTAATAGGAACCTAACATTTAATTAATTTACAACAATTATATATGCAAGTGTAAAAACTTTTTATCTAAAAAAAAACAAAAAAAAAATACCCAAAAGGTGATATAGAAGTTACAATCACAAACGAGTACTCTTAATTTATTAAAGTTCAGTCACCCACGAGGTTTATTTCGAAATGTCATCGAATCTACTTTTTGTCGACGCCAACGAGTAACGAGATCGGGACAATTTGCTTTAGAGGTTACATTTTTTATACGCATTGTTGGAGTTCGTTGCCTAATACATGTTATTACAATTCTTCCTGCTTCTAAAATGTTGTACTATTAGTTTTTCTTTTTATTTTATGCTGTACCCCGCAAATGGAAGGGTAGGCGGAGGGAACCTGGAAACCTTAAAACTTAAGACACTTCCGTTTCCTACTTTCCGACATATTGAGTGGCGAAATTTAACGCTGCGCTTTATCTCGTTACCCGGGCGGGGAAATGAAAATATTTAATATTTCATTTCTTCGAGTGGGAATCTAACCCACAACCTCGCGGTTATAGTTGTACGCTTAAATTGCTTAGTCTAACGTCTAAAACGTATTATTACGAAGCAAAAAAAGTAATTATTCAAAATATAGTGATGCTCTTAGAAACAATCATAAAGCTACAGTAATTAGTGCATGTTATATATTGTAATAAAAACAATATAAAAAATCAAACATCCACAAAAAGGACAATAAAAATTATCATTTCTTAACTTTGTAATGTAATTTTTATCAGTTCGTGTAAATCTTATATGCCATTAGGAAACATATATTTGGAAATAAAATAACTTAGATGTTGTAAAAAATTATGTTTTTAATTAGTTAAACAAATGAAACAGGCAAGATTGTTGCATTTATTGCTATACAATTTTATTTATTCTGGTCTTTTATATATTTTCATATAGAAATAACTAAGAGCTGTACTTATTTAGAAATCGTATAAAAAATTCAACGTAACGTGATTTGCCATACGTTCTCTGGGTTCAAATACTGTTATGTTCAAATTTTTATTTTTTAGTATTTAACCACAAATGTATAGTTTTCAGATTTTTTCCTAAACTAGTACTACCTGTAGATGGTAGCTGCCTAATTTCACAATTCTAGGCTAACCGACCAGGCTGAACGTATGGCTTAGCGGTCAGAGCGCCTGGTCGGTTTCCAGGAGGCGCGGGTTCGTGTCCCGCTACGTTCAAATTTTTATACGTTTTCTAAATAAGTATTTTTCTTTCCTAAGTGTGGAATAACACTTTAAAATGTTTAAAAAATAACTAGAAGTAGTCTATTATTTTGATTCGCTTTATAGTGTCGAAATATTCGTTTTTTGCTATATAAACCATATCTTTCTTTTTTTATAATGGGGCTGTAGATCTAGATATGGTTTGAATTTCAACCCGATATCTGCAAGCGTTCCTGAGATAAAGGCTCTTGACAAACAGAAAGACATTTCTCTTTAAAAGATTTATTTTGATTTTTCTCTTTAAAATGTACGAAACCCTAAAAACAAAATATTGCCTACAGGACAATTTTAACTAATAACTAACGCATCCAGTCAAATTTAACACATTATTATCACCCTGTCTTCCTCCACTTCTCCAACCGTATTATAGCGTTACCTAGCTGGAGGACGTCCTGCGCTTGCGCAGAACATATACTTAATAATACAACAATGAAACCTGTAAAAATAAGAATGACTAAGGGCTTTTCTTACTTAATATAATATTTAATAAGCTCAAAAATCATTCATGAAATGTATTTCCATGTTAGTATTATACCTATTAATCTATTATCGTAAAATTGCTAAGATTATGCACCACTTAGTATCTACTTTGTTGTAAAATGAGGTGCGTCTAATCGAAAGTAATACTTGAAACAATTGCTTAACCTTTACCTTCTTTAGAAGACTATAATTAAATCTCTAATAAATAACATAAAACTAGGTCTAAAGTGTAGCAGGATGTAAAGAAAATCCTAATCAAATGATTTGAAGAGTAAACTCATGGCCGTTAGGAACACGAGTCTGAAATCATTCATCAGTTTGTATCAAAATCAAGTTGAATGCTACTGAGCTATTAAATATGGAATATTAGGAGGCACATGAATATATAACTTATTATTTTAGTTTATTTTAAAAGTAATTTAATAATAATAGTAATTAATAACGAAAAAGAGACCAACTTCAACCGGATCCCATAAACAGAATCTAACTAAATACTTATAAAAGCACCCTTTTTCATCCTGTCAAATAAGCATAGTTGGCGTGATTACTATGGGTGCTTAATGATAATTATATAATGATAGCATTGTTAGAAATGGACCAAACTAAAACGGGAAGCACCAGCTTTCAAAATCACCCAGCCAAAAGTTCTGAGCTAGCAAACATAAAAAATACTATCGAATTGATAACCTCGTCCTTTTACAGACATCAGTTAAAAAAGATACCTAACCAAAGATATAGCATGTAAATATAAAATTTATGCAAAATTTATTTCTTTTACGAAACATCTTTTATGGCTAATATATATGTCTCTAATTGGATAATTTGAGTGAAACATATTGATTATTCCTAAAATAAATAATATTTATAACTAAGGTCAGGTTCCTGACCTGCGTTTAGTTTTTTGTGAGGCTAGTCATGGCGCTGGAGCACAAGTACGGTTAGTCACTGACTATAACTTCTGAAATTATAACGAAATTAGATATTTAATATCTTCCATTTCTTCGCTCTAGTGTCGAGGAAAAGTGCGGCGTTGAGTTCCGCCACTCAGAGTGTGAATACACTCTAAGCAAAGCAATGCAGAATGGTGGAACTGGTGCCGCGGCACCACACCACAAAAATAATAATTTTCATAATATCTATACAGCATTTTGGTTGTGTGACTAATTGTATTTGTTTTTTTTTTCAGTTCTATACTGTATTCTGCATATAGCAGGATAAACAGCTGGAATCTAATGTTGAGACTCTCCGTTCCTCACTTTTTGCCGAATTTTCGAGGCATTGGGTATTGAGTTGTGGAACTCAAGACTACACTTTGGCTTTGGTACCAGAGCAGAGAAAATTTATATATTAATAAATAATAATTAATTTCCCCGACTGGGAATCGAAACCACAACCATCGGGTTATTGTCGCACACTTGTGCCCCTACGCCGCACCGGTCTTGCATTGGTATTGATATTGACTATAAATAAGCATAATATAGGTACCTGCAACAAAATAAGCAAAAGTTCTTCTGCCTACTTCAACCTCATGGCCGGACGACACACGAACTGACAAGCTGTATTTCACGACGCGACGCTTGAAATCACGATTGAGAGGCTACATTTTACCACCTGTACTTATATTCTAATAATAAATTAGTTAAACGTGTTACTGTATTTTACAACTATCAAAGTATGAACCAATTTTGAAAATATTGAATTGGTGTACATATATTAATCAATATTTTTAAATGAGATTCTCGGATTATAACTTTGTACTAATTACCTTTTAAATTTACCTTTGTAATTAAAATATTTAACTTCTATCGAGTAAATTATATTTAAAAAGTGTAGAGAAAAAATACGTCCTTCTTCTTTTCTCTCCTTAAAGAATCTTAGGAGAAGAGCGGTTATGTAGCGTCTATATGACAAGGTACGGAGGGAACCTAGTGTTAAGAATTCAACGTCTATATAAATATATCTTTTCTATATTATATAGCAAATGGCATTGAAATATTCAAATATATGTATATGTATGTATGTTTATACTAATATATTTATTTAAGTATATTGTATACTGATACATTTATATGTGTATAATATATTATAGTGTAACAGTACTCATTGTATTGTGTTTTATGTATAATAATTGCATTCTTATTTATTTTATACCCTTAAATATATTATTTGCACTCTACCGCTATCTTAATAATTATCTCCTCTGCCTTAAGGTTGACTGGCAGAGATTGCTATTAAGCAATGAGGCCTTTTGTACAATTATATATTTTTATTTTATTTGTCTTTTCTTGGGTGTACAATAAAGAGTTATTATTATTACATTTTTTCTCACCTTCACGCTGCATCCCGCATGCTGCTACATGCGTAATGCGAGCAGGAGCCTAGTGCTAACACGCACTTCCCTCCTCACTTTCCACTGAATTCTTCAGGCATTGCGTGTTCAGTGGCGGAACTAAACGCCACGCTTCGCCTCGACACCAAAGCAAATAGTAAAAATATCATATAAACATTGAAAATGTGACATTATCTAAGCCATTTAACATAATAACTATAGCGGTGTTATTACGAACTAATCAAGTTCTATAACGTACATGTTCCAGTTGGCGTTGCAATAAAAGACATAATGTAAGCAATTTGTCCAATTATGGTAAAATATATTGATCCGTTTTACACTTTGTACGGAGATCGTCACTACTCTATAGTACAAGCACCTACAGTCTGTTACTGGACAGTCGTACGTCACGAGGCCAGTGTAGACATCAGTCAAAGATCAATATAATTATATATATTTCTTGTTTATTTACCAATTAATTGATTAATAAAGCATATAAAATGAAAATTATTTTAAGTTTACTATCATATTTTTTAAAAAAGAGATATATATATTTTATAAAATATAAAATGATGTGCTTGTGGCCTAATATTTTTTTTTTGCTTCCCTCTGTATTCCGCATGTAAAAAGTAGAGCTCAGTGTTAAGATACTCCGTTTCCTTTCATTTAATATTGTTATGGATATTTTTTAATATATATATTTCATCAATTTTGTTCTGTAATAAAAATATTATTTGACGAAATCTTAAAGAAGAAAATATCTAATATGACGTAAACTATACTACATAAAAAACCAATATATATCAAGTTATGTCTTGACGAATATCTATGTTCTCTCATATTTAAGCGTATTGTCGCGTCGGAAGCGTTACTCTTAAAAGTCAAGGGCATCCTTACATACATATATTCGACCAATGTTAACTTGTGTTATTTAAATATCATGACAGATAGCGACGATGTTGGGACGCCTTTCAAAAGTACATTTTTTTTCCACATAAGGACGTTGATACATCGTTAAAGTAGTTAATGCTGACAGTAAATACTAAATCTAAAGCTTTTAAATATCCATTTCAGATTGAGGTTGTTCTTTAATTATAAACATTTTATGTTGCATTATATGGGTACATTCATTTTTCTTCGTGACCTTCAGCTAAAGTGCAATCAACTGAAACTATTTCATATATCAATTTTCGTTGTAAATGACTAAATATTTGTGATTTTTATATAAGTAAGTATAATGTGAAACGGTACCTTCGTTTGTTTAGAATATTAAATGCAATTTTACGTTTTTCTAGTCCTTTAAGAATTTCATTTTTTCTAAGTGCTGATCTATTTTAGCCTGAGTTCTGTGTTCCTTCCGCAGGCATTTACACAAATTTCAGCTTTATACAGTATCTTTCTACGTTGACGTTTTGGTTTAGGTCACTCGGCAATTTATTGAATGAAATAATCCTACTATAATAACATGAAATCATCACAGGATGGACGTTTATTCCAATTTCGCAAAATCTAACGGATTTGATTTGATGAAACTAAACAATATAGCTTATACGTCATAATAACTATTTTTATGTAAACATTTTGTATAATTTTACCTAAATTAAATACCAAGTTTAAGCGAGTGTATTTAATATTAAAAATATATTTTTGATATTAATAAAAAAGGTCTTGTGCGTACATATGTACATACTCTTGGTTATTGTTTCACATATTCTGAATTTGAGAGATTTTTTCAATCAGTTTTTTTTTGTGTAACTGCAATAAAGACTAGATATTAACTTCTCATTAAAGGGCAAAAGAATTAAACATCTGCAATTTACATACAACTGACTCATATGTAGTGGTTAAGATGAGCATAGTACAGGATATGATCGTATCAGATGCGGATAAAGCGTCAAGTTCCGCAACAACACGCACTGTCTAAATTTCGTAAAAATAGAAAATCGATTTCTCATGGTGGCTCTCCTTTTTCTACGTCTATTTTCTTAGCTTCACGCTGTATCCTGCATATAGCTTGTTAGGTAGAGGGAACTTGGTCTAGTATACACATTGTTTCCATTCAAACACTTCCATTCCCTATTTTCTGTCGAATTCTGGAGGCAATGCGTGTTAAGTGGCGCAACTCAACTCTGGGCTTTGCTTGGAGCGCAGCAATGAAAATATTCAATATTACATTTCCTCGAATGGGAATCGAACTCACAACCACAACCTGTAACGTTTACACCATGCCTCTGCGTCACGATTGGCCTTGTCTATTTCTAAATACTAGAAAAAATATATATACAACAACTTTAGTTACTACAAAAATACAAAGTTTATCTAATCACAGGATCTAGGTCTTTTGACACACATAATTTTGTCAAAGTAAAAGTTACGATGAAGCCATTTTAATTTGATGTAACTTACTTTGGTATTATCTTCTTAGGATCTTATTACGCTTAATGTTCATAGCATTTCGTTAGATCAGTGTTTCCCAACGTGGGGCCCATGCCCCACAGGGGGGCAATTT
Source organism: Heliconius himera (assembly GCA_021202915.1). Taxonomy (NCBI): domain Eukaryota; kingdom Metazoa; phylum Arthropoda; class Insecta; order Lepidoptera; family Nymphalidae; genus Heliconius; species Heliconius himera. Next base: position 82,901 of record JAJHJA010000231.1, read on the forward strand.
GATATTTAAAGGGGGCTATTCAAAAATGAACTCGATACAACTTTAACCTTGTCTCTTCAAATTTAACAAAAAAAGGCAAAATCTTAAATTTGAAATAAGTGTCCGTCAAAACTGTTGTAATAGTTCTTTGATTTAAGATTCATATATATTGTATAGATATAATTGATAAGTATTTAATTTAATTTTTATACTTGCAATTATCGATTAATCATCATTCATTGCCAAGAAGTTTAGGCTAGTTCTTCTGAGAACAATTGGAAACAAAAAGAACAGTCGAATAGATAACCTCCTCCTTTTATAAAAGGCGGAAGAAAATGTCAACATTTTATGTGAATCATATCATGTAAGTCTAAACTTCATTTTAAAATACTTGTCGATGTTCTTTTATAATTTGTTCAAATTCTTGTGTACACTAAGTTTATTTGACTTGTAAGAACAGTATTTTCTTTATTTCTTGAATGACACCACTAATTAAGAACTTAAGAAATGTAGTTTAGATGTATAAATTTAAAGACAAAATAGTTCATGAAGGTCAACTATTGTGGGGCTACTATGAGGCCAGTTGTGGCGTGGGGGCACCGACAAGTTGTGAGTTCGATTCCCACTCGAAAAAATAAAATATTTAATATTTTATTTTATCCACTTTGGTGTCGAGGCAAAGCGCGACGTTTAGTTCCACCACTCACCATGCAATGCCTCCAGAATTCGGTGAAAAGTGTGGACCGGAGTGTATTAACTAGGCTCCCTCAGCCTAGAGTAGGCCTACATATACATAATACTACATGCCAGATACTGCTTAAAGCTGAAAAAACAACATCAACTACGATAGTATCTATTGTTATGAATATTTTTTTTAACTATAATTATTGAAATATAAAGTTTTTCAATGAATTAAACCTGAACTTTGGTATTCAGAAAATATCTAACTAAATAACATTAAGTTACATTTACTAAAAATCTTAAGATATTTACCTGCAATAAGTACCATGCTCAACAATAAATGTAACATTAAATAAAATATATCGAACGTACGACCTCGCAAAATCCTATCCATTGAAATATAATTGATACATCTCAAAATTATTATAGGCGTTAAATTGATTATTGTTCATATCCCCATTATTCTCTTACAAAAATCTTTCGTAAGCTGTGTTCAAATAAATAAAATCTAACGCAAACTTAACGGCGCTGTTAAGATATGTATTACGGAACAACGTAGCAGTTAACTAAATTTAACGATTTATAAACGATTTACTAAATATCAAAATCGTTAGTTGAATATAATAGAATGTACTTATTCTGTATGCTATACCAATGAGAGGCTGTGTTTTGTTTCAGAGAAATTACCAAGAGAATTACAGACCGTCCGTCCGTCGAGGCCGTTGTAGCGCAGGGACACATGACTGTCACTATAAACGCGATGGTTATGGATTCGATTCCCACTCGAGGGAATTAAATGTGTCATATTTTAGTATCTTCGCTCTGGTAACAAGGCAATTGCAAGGTGTGACATTGAGTTCCGCCACTCAATACCCAATGCCTCTATAATTCAGCGGAAATTGGGGAATGGAAATGTCATTATAAATAACAAAGTGTCTTAACACTATTAGTTCCCGGACTCTCTCTGTCAACCCTGTTGAATGTACGAGATACAGCGTAAAGCTATTTAAAAAATAGAATGTACTCGTACTGTGCGTTATACCAATCAGATAGAACGCTTTGTTTCAGAGAAATGCGCAAGAAGAATCACTGACGGATGTCGTAGTTACACGCGGAAAGGTCTTGGTTTTCTCATACTTTTTTAATGTCACTCGACTAGTAACGCCGGGGGCTTAGCCCAACTCTGTGTCCATAGTACAATGATGTAATTGCTGTGACCAAACAAAATGGCCACAATAACCATCTATGCAAACGCTTTCAAAATTGATTTAGTACTTAATTACAAGCTTTAAAAGTACCAGTAAAAGTAAAGTTAATGTAGACGTTAAGGATCTAGATTCTAATTTAGGCGTCCAAGCAATGTAATTTTTATAATTATCTTTTTTTTCATGAAATAATCCTGAATTTAATAATAATTTAATTTATTTTTTTTTTTTCGATTTTTAATGGTTCTTGTACATATAAGGCAAGAGAGTAAAAACTAGGTAGTTTACCAAGATCAGAGCTCTTCTAGCTCAGCCTCCGGTACAGCCCGGTGATGCTGTAGAGGACAGTAGGGTCAACAGTATACTGTTCATTCGAAAAAGGGATCCAGGCAGCAGTAGGTATATAGAGGCCAGTCGTGGCTCAGGGGTACAAACGCGTGCGACTGCAAGCGCGACAGTTTGTGGTTTCGATTTCTCATTATCCTCCAGGAAATTAACTATATAATATTTTAATTTCATCGCTCTGGTAAAAAAGTAAAGCGCGGCGTTTACTTCCGCCACTAAACACGGAATTCCACCAGAATTCTGCGTAAAGTAGGGAACGGAAGTGTCTTAATGGGAACTGAGTGTCTTAACACTACCTTGCTAGGCTCTGTCTACCCTGCTATGAATGGAATTCAGCTATAATACTAGCAAAAACAAACAAACACATGTCCAATTAGCAAATATAATGTAACTTTATGTCAACGCTCAAGTAGATAGATGCCTGTCAGAGATATGGTTTGACGCAATTTTGACTAAACTTAAAATAACAGTTACGGTCTTGCTTAAGTATTTAAGTGCAATAGATTTATGATTTAATAGCAACTACCTATGGAAGATAATGCTATATGATTTTTGCATTCAATTTATTTTGATCAGAATGTATTATGAAATCGTAATAACCGATAATTTTATTCTGTTAATGATTGATATATAACTATGTAATTAACACTTGATGTTTGAAAGACTAGCTGTACTCTGTCTATTTTATTTTTTTAATATAATATCAGTTCAGGTCAGTTGTTGTACGAAATATAAATTAGCAATTTTAAGAATATAGATAGTCACTCTGTATCCCGCACAGAGCAAGGTAAGCAGAGGGAACCTAGTGATAAGACACTCCGTTCCCCACTTACCGCCGAATTTTGGAGTGGCGAAACACTACGCCGACTTTGCCTCAATACCAGAGCGAAGAAATGGAAATATAAATTTAAATAAATATTTCATCACCTCGAATGGGGATCGAACCCACAACCAGTCGCGTTTACACTTACAGTTTGTGCCCCTGCGCCATGACTGGCCTCTGAACATAGATAGTGTGTAAATTTATTTATTATCTTTCATAATAATTTCAGGTTGCTGGCTTGACCGGATACAGAAGGCAGAAGATTGGGTTCTCTGGTGCAACCTGGAAGAGGCCGAGAACAGAAGAGTTATTAATTGATATTAATATCAAGCAAAGTGCTCTAGTCAATTAAGCTTTAGATACGTTTTTACGGCGTGTTAATGGTAAAACTTATATGATTGTACATTTTTTATACATAATTTAGATAACGTTTCTTACTTGCACACGTAAAAATAAAATTATATTTAGCATTGAAGACTTCAAGATGAGTATTTAATTCGTTCCGGTTCAACATTACTGTTCTAGTCACGATAAAGTAAATGTCAAATTCCTTTGAGACAACGACTGACTGAGCTGGATCATCAAATTGGAATGATATAGATCATTAAACGCAATATTACTTGTATCCTGCAACTTAAATAAATATACTAACGAATTAAAAAATAAATTTCGAATTATTTTAACATGTCCAAGCTTGGTTTCGATTAAAAATACTAATATGAGAAACTTGAGTTTTTCTGTTTTTTTTTTATTAAACTGTAAATGCTGGATCCTAAGACATAGTCTTACTACACCAGACAAATGGCAAACGACGACAGACAAGAAAGTAAAAAAAATCAACCTCAATTCTTATTCTGCACGTTTATTGCTTTAATCCTCACGTTGAATAGATCTAATCCCTTTTGTGGATTCAAATGCAAGTTTAATTTCTACATCTTCAATAGAGAATTAGAAATTGAACATATGTAAATGTATGAAAATGTACACTTCTCACATTTTTTGTGCATCTTGAATGTTTAACAATTTTTTACTTCAAGTAAGGTATCAGATTAGAGGACTCTGGCTAAGCTAAGCTTAATATCAGAAAAGGCTCAAGCCCTCCAATTTTTGTACGGTACCCTTGGTGGACGAGCCTGACTCGCGCTTGTCCGGTTTTTATAGTACGACTAGATACAACACTGTATACAGTACACTCAGTGTATACATCAAGTTTTTCATGTAAGCACGAGTATATCTAATTACAAAGTTTCCGGACACTTACAGATAGACACTACTAAAACAAAAAAAAATCCGTACAAGTGTAAACAGTACATACATTAAAATTTGACATTTATGTCGGAATTTCTGTCCAAGTCTACTCGTAGCATTAGAATAAAATTCAACGTGAGTTTTCATTGGACCAGTAGTAGTTGTTATAAAATAAATAATTATAATATTTAGAGTGACAAGCTAAGTGTCCGAATTTATTGTATTTCGAACTTTTTATTTCTGCTATCGATTTTCTATATTTCGACCTTGAAGATTTTCTTCCGATAAGATCAATATGAGACATTTTTTACTGTTAAATTAAGTAATTAAGTAATAATAAATAAATTTTGGCATTAATATCAGTGATGTTAACTGAACTGAACTCAGTCGCATAATTTGCGCACGTTATTTAAACTTTCATACAATAGCGAAATAACAAGTGAATTGTTATATAAGTCAATACAAATACTTTTAAGCTATTATTCTCTAATGTATTGTTTATTTAAATGCATGTATTACAAATCAACTTTGTTATAAAATAAAAGACTTAAAACGCGTTATATTTGAAAATCTTAATAAAATCAATATGGCAGCAGAATATTTGTAAAGTAAAAGCCTATATTTGTGGTAGTATTTAAATTTGTACCAAAAAATAAAAATCCTTTACTCACTTCTTGGATATCTATGTTATCTCCGTTAAATAATCTTACCGTCCTAGACCCATTCTCTATAAGTAAACTAAGAAATAGAAACACTTTTTTATCTGTGCCTGACGCAGTAATGGCCTCTACCCTAACACCGTGACAAAAGGTACTAATGGTATAACGCCAATTTATATCTATGGCAGGAGTATGTAGAGTTCTAGCTTAGATTTCGCTTGGATGTGATATGAATATTAAAATATAAGGACGAATCTAAAATGATATATCACTTCGATCTCTGATGTTTGTCCTTTTACAAATTATAAATTGAGGCTACGACAGTTACAGGTTCGATTCGATCTGGTAACAAGGGAAAGCGTGGAGTTGAGTTTCACCAATCAAAAAAGATGTCTTTTATTTGTCACTAACTACATAAAAAATATATCAATTACACATAATTTTTCTCCAGTGGTTTAAGCTGACAACACGAATGTTGATATAGATATGAATCAATCAAGCTTTTAAAATGTTCCTGAAGTATAAAAAAGCAACAATTCTATAATTAAAATAGCTCGTAATATTTGTACAGGCGTTTTGAATACACGTTTAGTTATGTGTGATTTTCCTGATTTATGTGGGCTTAACAGCAAATGTATTTTATTTTAATTTGTAAGTAAATATAAAATTTATGTATTTAGTAGGATATTCTATTTATTGTTCACTAGTAGAAATATTAATATAACTGCTTTAGTATGTAGAAATTTATATTTGTTTCTTGTTGGTACATATCAATACTGAATATTTATGTTCAATAATTATTTTAAATATGCAATGAGCTTTTTGTTTCTCTTAAATCTGTAAGCTTCAAATTCGTGAATATAAATATATTATAACATTTGGATCGAAGTCAAAAAATATAAATAAAAAAAGAACATTTATTCATTTATGTCCTTTTGTGTTATCAAAATAAAACATATACTAGATTATCATTACAATTATAACAAAATAAAATATTATTCTAAGAAATAACCTTGACAATATTGTTGCTAAAATACAAAATTTTAAAAAACTGTTTAAGAAGTGTACAAAGAAATGGCACCACTTGTCACAAAAGCCTGAAATGTAAAATAAATCCGCATAATTAATCTTTCACGCTTCAAAATCAATAATTGCAAGACTTTTCTTAAAACTAAATTCTTCACATAGATTATTTCATAATTATAAATAAAGTATCAACGTTTGTAGAAATGATTTGAAGGTTCGTCAATGTCATAGCCGTCGTAGTCTTGAAAGTGACCACCAAACTTCGGATATACTGTAAAAGAAAGAATTCTAATTAAATGCAAATATATATTTTTTTACTGTTTTCTTCATGCTTGGTTCCGCTCTGACACTCCGTCTGATCTCTACTTTCCGCCTGATTTTAAGATATAGATTTGTTGAGTGGTGGAACTCACCGCTCTAACAATCGGACCCACAACCATAAAATTTACAGAAGGAGTTTATCCTACTGCGGCATGACGGCCTTGAATCTTTTTTTTGTACTTCACGCTTTCTTACGCATTTAGCAGGGTAAAAAAAAGATAACGGAATAAAACGGGATTCCGTTCTCCACTTTCCCCCAAAAGCTTAAGGCAATGCGTGTTGAGTAGCGAAACTCAACGCCGCGCTTTGTCTTACTATCAGAGAGAGAGAGAAAATATTAAATATTTCATTCCACGGAGTTGGAATCGTTCCCACAATTATCGTCGTGGTTACATTCGCACACCCAAGAGTCCCTCTACCAAGACTGTCTTGTATTTTTTATTAGTTTTATACATACATTATACATAGCTAACAAACGAAAATTAAATATTAAATACAAACAATAAGTAATACTATTTGAATTGTTTTTTTTAATCATATAAATATAAAGTGGTTAAATCCAATGGTTAAAGAATTGAATTAAACAATAGATCATTGTACACAGTGTTATATCTTATCTGGCTTGTGCTTATTTTTTTACGTTTGCTAACTAGCTACTAGTTAGATTTATGAATATAACCTTTAAATCGCACTTATATTATTATATATTTTTCTAAACTTCACGCTTAATTCCATCCAGATATAAAGGGAGAGTCCTAGAGTATATTATAGTGTCAAGACACCTGTTCTCCGTTCTCCGCCCGTATTCAGGACGTGCTGACGTTCGTTGCGTACTTTGATTGAAGTTTTTTTTTATTAATGTTTTTTTAAATACATTCAGAATTAACAACACCTCTACTAATAAATTATTTTTTTTATGAGATTCACATTTACCTACTCTGTGTCTATGTTTTGTAATTGGATAGTCGTAAATTATTATTTACTATTTTACTTCTTTACGAATACAATCCAATGATTAATTGCTGTATTGCACTCCTTAAAATAAAAATTGTACATACTCATTGGTTCAACGTCAACTTTAACTTATTTTTGTTATTTTCTAGATCTAGTCACATAAAATTTCTTTTTGTAAATATAATCTTTTAAAATATGTAATAATATTCTTATTATACAATAATATTTCATTATGCGGGATACTAAAGAGGTACGCCATCGCTCCTTGTCTCTTTTGACGGCGTGTTAATTCGGGAGAACGGAGAACAGGCTGTCTTGATAATAGGTACTCTTGGCCTTAAATATTTTATTTCCTCGAGTGGGAATCGAAACCACAACGCTTGTGCACCTAAACCACGATTGGCCCCAATGATATTATATACAAAATATATTACCAATAATACTTACAGAAAGGCGCCGCCGAAGCGTATACTTGTTGCGGTATAATTTGTTTCTGTATGATTTGCTGTGGTATCTGCACAGGCACCGGCACGGGTTTCGCTACGTACTGCAAGACAGCAGGTTTTATGGGATGATAAACTTTCGGTTCGGGGTGTAAACTGGGACCAATTTTAGACACTACTGCATTAAATCCATGTATCGGGTCAGCTGTGTAGTCCACTGTACGGATAGAGCCATCTGGCTCTACTAAAGAGTATTGACCTGGAATTGATAATGTTTTTCAATTAATTTCAGTTTCACGCTGTATTCCACTCATAGCATGGAACTGATGCCTAAAGTTAACAGACTCCGTTCCCTATTTTCTGCGGAATTCTGGAGGCTTTACGTGTTGAGTGGCGGAACTTAACACCGTGTTTTACCACGACACCTGAGCGAAGAAGTGAAAATATTAAATATTTCATTTCCTAAAGTGGGATCGAATTAACAACCTATTACGTATCATACGCTTGTGCCTTGTGCTATGACTATTTACGATGGCTCCTGGCCTTGGTCATAACCAAGGTTTGGCCTACCTACTGATCAAAATAAAAAAAATAAAAGCTATACGGAAATAAAAAAAAATTAAAGTAACAGTAGTAAATCTACAAAAGACAAAAAAAAAGGATATACATATATATATATATATATATATATATATATATATATATATATATATATATATATATGTACTGTATGTATGTACAAATATAAATATTTCAAGAGGTCCTTCAGTTCTATCAATGAACAATTATAGTATAATAATAACTTAATAAGTCACTTTATCATTTTATCAATTCAAACACCATATTTTCCAGTCGCGAACAATGACGCTATTATGGTGATATAATGACGTCGTAACAAATTTTCCCAATCTCATGTTTGTATCACTAGACGTTTGTACTAACAAATCGTTAATGGCGGCATAGTTTTCAAACAATGCTCGTTGTTTAGTAATAATTGAAGTTAGAACTTGCGGCAAAACTTGTATATTTAAGTAGTATTCATGAACATATTATATATTAAAAAAAACAGCTTCACGCTGTATCCCGCACTCAGCAGGGTAGGCAAAGGGGACCTAGTGTTAAGATATTCCTTTCCCCATTTTCTCCCGAATTCTGGACGCATTGCGTGTTGAGTGACAGAACTCAACGCCGCGCTTAATCTCGAGACCAGAGCGAAGAAATGGAAATATAAAAAAATTAAGTAAATATTTCATCTCTTCGAGTGGGGATCGAACCCACAAGTCGGTTTTACAGTCACACTTCGTGCCGCTGCGCCACGACTGGTCTCAAAGTATAGTCATTTAATCATAATAATTATCAAAAAATATTATTATCAAATATTATCTTTAGTAAAAGAAAATAAAATGATACAGATTATCTCCTTGGTCATTTCAGTATCGCTATTTTTATGACAATGTTTAAAATATCACAAGATACTAAAGATTTTTTTTTTTTTAAAAGATGGCTTATGACACCCCGTTTACAGTTTACCCCCGAAATCCAGACGTTGTGGGACAACGCATATGGCAGAATAGACATTTCGACGACCTATCTTTTCTACCAGTGTGGGGAAATAAAAATAGTAATTTTCCTGATTGGGGATCGAACCCACAAACCACGCTTACAATCTGCCTAGCTTGTGTATCTCGCACACAGCAGGGCAGGCAGCGGGAACCTAGTCTTAACACGACACCAGAGTGAAGAAAGAAGTATACATTTTAAATAAATATTTCATCTCCTCGAGTGGTGATCGAACCCACAAGCAGTCGGTTTACAGTCACACTTTGTACCCCTGCGCCAGGACTCAGACCAATCAGACGCTATTTCATTACCCAACGATAGCCTCAAAAATATTCAAAATCTTTATTACATTTTTTTTATATTTAATTTAGAATTTTCTTATTATTTTTTTATGTTTTCAATAAAAATTAATATAAATCCTATCATAAATTGTGAAAATGTTTAAATATCCTTAAAATATTACAATAATTTACCTTAAATAATATTTAAAAGAAACATCAAAATATTTCCAAATATAATTTAAAAAACAAATTTACCTTTAACTACCTCGCCGTCTCTCGTTTCGTGCTGTGATTTGATGTCACCTGTCGAGTGATCCGCCACGCCATAGTTGAATGCGTATCGGGGACGGTCCTAAGCATAATTAACACATTTAAATATTCCATTTTATTTTGATTATTAAAATGGAAGAATTCACTAAGAATTCTTAAAAATATTGATTAAGTATATAGTAAATTAATAATTCAGCATCTAATATTCTAGTGTAAGAAAAAACAAACAGTGTCAGCTAGAATACTATAATAAATTTTAAATGTCTTCTTACATCGTAATATTCGTATTTCGGTTCAAAAACTGGACTAAATACTTGGTTCAGTTTGGGTTTCCCTTGAACACAACCGATCGCAACCACTATCAATATATAAAATCGACACATGATAACCACAGGATACACGACTGTTTCACTATAAACCCACTGCCTGAGTAGCACAATGGTGGGTTCACAGGCCTTTATAAAAGGCCTTAGTTAATTTAGCCTTGGTGCTCGAAAAAGATGTTTCCTTAGATTCCTGCAGCTAAATGAGAAAAGTTTCACACGCTACAATGACGTCGCATGTAAATAAGATTGCAACACTTACTACGTACAGGTGGATTTTTCGTATTACAATAATTTTGTAAGGTGCTGTGTATGTACATACAGATATACATACCAGCGTTGCCAGATTTTTCTCTATGAAAAGCGGGATTTTTTATTTTTTTAAGTAAAAAAGCAGGATTATTTGCCCAAAATTAAAATTAGTTTCATGCTGTATCCCGCATACAGTAGCGTAGGCAGAGAAATCTAGAGCTAAGACACTTCGTTCCCCACATTCCGCTGAATTCTGGAGGCACTTCGTGTTGAGTGGCGGAACTCAATGCCGATTTAATTTATTATTTATCCATTTATTTGAGTTTCAAAATAAAACTTCCAATAGTGATCAATATAAAATTATTTTAATGGTTGTTTTGGTTTATTATTTATTTTTGTATGAAATTATTAGTAATTAATTAAAAACTGAAGATAATAGAGGAAGATTCCTCACAATACACGGAATAATCCATAAAAAGGCTATGTATCTGTCCCGATCGAGACATATTCTCTATACAGATTCTTCACAGAAAATTGATTATTTACAGAAAATTGAAACAAACATATAAACTGATTAGCAATTTCTTTAAAATTATTAGCAAATGATATTTATATAAATATATTTAAGTATTTACTCGTCCATTAATTTTATTCAATATTTCAAGGATGTCTAGATTTTAGATATCTTTAAAATGCTTATGCAGATGTGAATGACATAATTTACCTACTTTTCATTTCTATTAAAAATGTTAGGTATTATTACGTAGTAGCTTATTAATTATTTATAAAAGTACATGATACATAGAAAATAATGAAACTTTCTTCTCTTTCTTACACACTAAGGTCCAAATTTATTCTTGAGTGCGATTTTGACAACGATCTCAGAGTTAAGGGCGGTTTATAAATACCACCCTAAGAACATTATGAAGATATTTTTGTTACTTATAATCTTTAGTTGATAATAAGCTAGGCTTTCCTGTCATGAGAAAAGAATAGTTCACAGATTAAAATGCATATGTTCATAGCACACTTATGAAAAAAAAATCCTTCTTATTTGAAAATCATACGACAATGATGGAACTACGATCACAAATTGATAAGATTCAGCGTTTTTCATGGTTCCTATTTATTTCTAAATAATCATTTCTTAGCGTCAAGTTTTGGTAATGATACCAATACAACCACATAGGTACATTTTCAAAAATAAAAATTAATTTAAAATTTCGAATGATTTAAAATACTTCCTCGTTACCTTAGTTTAATTTAAGAAACTTAATTCTTGACTTTTTGTATTAAATAAATAAAGTCTTCATTTTTATCCTGAAAGTATAAAAAAGTTGCTTAATCTCTTCGCTTCGCTATTTTTTGTATCTCCTGTAATAGGTGCCTTACGCCCAAATTAGTTAAGCCTATAGCCTATAGTAGTGGTAATCAACTGTTACCAGTATAGTAATTGAAGTGTAAGTTTCAACAGAGTAAATGCTAGCTAGTGCTCTAATTTACGTGTGAATTGAAACTATCTCGTGATTACTCAGCCATCTTGCCCAATATATTACTAACCAAAGTTTAGTATTGATCAATATATTTATTTTTCGTTTCTAAAAAAAATATATATACTCTATGGCTGATTAGAGCATGTACTAAACCAGGAACGAAATGTTATTTAAACAAAATTTTACAAAACCATTAGTTATTAATATTAATTTAATTATATATTGAAAACCATATTGTATAAAATAAGTAACTGTTTTATTATAAAACTAATTTTATTGGCAGTGCCTAAGCCTTAGGTACATAGATATGTACCTCATTTATTAAATAGCTTGTGTTTTTTTATTTATTTTGAGTACTTATTAAAATAAATCAAATAAAATAAATCAGCTTCACGCTGTATCCCCTACACTGCAGGGTAGGCAAAGGGAACTTAGTGTTAAGACACTCCGTTCCCCCTTCCTTAATTCTGGAGGCATTGCGTGCTGAGTGACAGAACTCACTTGTCCTCGACACCAGAGCGAAGAAATGAAAATATAAATGTAAATAAATATTTCACTTTCTCGAGTGGGGATGGAATCCACAACCAGTCGATTTTACAGTCACACTTTGTGCCTCTGCGCCACGACCGGCCGGACTTATTAAAGTGTCCTAAAAAATATCGTCCTTATCAGGTAAAATTGGTGAATAGTAAATCTTTTCCACTTTCAATCGTATAAAGACGAAATCCTATTAAGCTCCAGAAATTTAAATATATTTCTGAATAGGCGAAACGAACTATATTAAAATTCAATACAAATTTCGTTAATACCTTCATGATCAATAATTGTGTATCGTGTGAACCTTGTTACATTGTATTTAAATAATAAGTATGTACGGGAGAAGGACACGTTCTATAGTATGGTTTAGTATTAATAGTCTTCGTCAATTTTGTATACATACTATGCTGCTGTAGTTTTTATACATCCCGTTCTTCGCTTTGCGCCTTTATTCGGGACTGAGTGGTGGAGCTTAACGCCTAAGATTGTGTTATCAGTGAAAAAATTTAAATAGTTCATCCGCCGTGTGGTTATCGAATGCATAACAATAACATTTATAGTTACACATTCCACTGAGCAACAATGGTCTTTGCTTTTGTTCTATATAGGGGAGAGGGGGGCACATTCGAACGATTTTTAAACTTTGTGTCATATCTAAAAATTCTACAGTTTTTAACTTCTTTACTATTTCACAATGCTTAGTCCAACTATTGTGCCACACAATCGTAGCATCGTATGTAGAAAAATATATAAGGTAAAGGTGCAATATCAACTTTAGTAGCAGTAGTCAAAGCTGCCCCCCTTGCGGGGTAGCTTTGAACATATATGGGGCAGTTTTGAACTATCATCGAATTCAATGAAATTAAAAGGCTTATCAAACTTTTAAGTAACTTTATTAATAAACTTAACATTAGAAACGATGGAGATCAAATATCAGTACCATGTTAACTTAAAAAAATAATATACCTAGTTTAATATTGCAGCCGGTCGTGGCGCAGCGGCACGAGGTGTGACTGCAAAACCGACTGGTTGTGGATTCGATCCCCACTCGAGGAGATGAAATATTTACTTAAATTTATATTTCCATTTCTTCGCTCTGGTGTCGAGGTTAAGTGCGGCGTTGAGTTCTGCCACTCAACACGCAATGCCTCCAGAATTCGGCAGAAAGTGGGGAACGGAGTGTCTTAACACTAGGTTCCCTCTGCCTACCTTGCTGTGTGCGGGATACAGCGTGAAGCTATTTTTTTTTAATATTGCGATTGTACTAGTACTAGTGTTAAATAACTTTAATATTATTAATAGACTTTAAAAAACGTACAAACAAAAAGGTAGCTTTGGCTTCCTAGAAGTAATGAACATTATGGGATCAATCATAGAATAAATGTAATATTATGAAAATAAAACAAAATATTTTTTAAATAAACAGCTTACTACCCTAATTTGAACTTAGAAAAAATAAATTTAAAGGAAAACATAGATGTAGTATGTGACGTAACCAACAACTCAAATTGGGGGAAGTAGTCTACGTAAGAAATAAAAATCAGCTTCACGTTTTATACCGCACACAGCACGGTATGCAGAGGAAACCTAGTGTTAAGACATTCCGTTCCCCACTTTCTGCCGAATTCTGGAGGCATTGCATGTTGAGTGGCATAACGCAACTAAATAAATATAAATATATAATAAATTTAAGTAAATATTTCATCTCCTCGAGTGGAGATCGAACCCACAACCAGTCGGTTGTACAGCCACACTTCGTGCCGCTGCACCGTGACTGGCCTCAAGTCTAGTCTTCGTAAGACTTTTGAAAAACTAACGTAGCACTTGTCCTCTTTCTCAAGAAAGAAAAAAAAATACAAGCTACTTTTTTATTATTCACAGATGATGAGACATTCGCTAAAACGAAGTCTCCAATATTTATTAAGTTGTAGTCTAATTCCATTTCGTTGTCTTCATACGCACAGATTTCAGAATCTTCATTCTCTTCACAGTAAATTGTCACTTTTTCTTCTGATCCAAATGCATTTTTGAGTCAGTTTCTTGTGAAGAAAAGTTAATTATAGTTTTGTTTTTCTTTCGCGGTATTTTTTTACATATAATAATATTCAAAAGTGCCCCCTTTATTTTGTTCAAAGCTGCCTCAGTGGTAATTAAAAAATTACAAACGTTTGTTTTTCAAGTAAATGTTTAAAAATTGTAGTGATTTCTAGTTTATTGCATGATATATGAAACATTCTAACTAAAAGAGGAAAAAATAAAACCATATACCTTGAATTGGATCCCTGCGATCCTTACGCGTTGATTTAAAAATGCATAAAAATTTACTCAAAATCAAACACTCCTCGTAACTCAACCACGGGCTCTCATATATCAGCGGTGACAAGTGACACGTGTGCAGATTAGTGCTGCCACTACTCAAAAAAAATCTACCAAAATTTCTTTTTAAAATAGCTCTGTTAACACATATTTTCAAAGGTGCCCCTGTTCAAAGCTACCCCCCTCTCCCCTAGTATTAAAATTTAACAAATTCTGAAAATATTTATATGCATATATATATATGTGTGTGTCATTTTAATACCATAAATATATTGACGCTATGAAATAACCTGATGATAATAACATTTTTGTTATCGACCCTCCTAAGTTTTGATAGGTATTTTTATAAATTATGTTTTTTTTATTTTTTTATAAATGCTCTTCGCATTTTTGGGAGACTTAGATCTGTTTTTGACTAATAAAAATAATTTATAATTGTGTTGATTACTAAAAATGATAGCAAACTGCTCTACATTGTGTTGTATGTTATTAAAATAAAAAAAACACTTCAAAATCATTTTTTTTTATTTAATATAACTGTAAAATATTCAAAATAGACATGTCTGTATTTTTTTTCAGCTTCACGCTGTATCCCGCTCACAGCAGAGTAGGCAGAGGGAACCTAGTGTTAAGACACTCCGTTCCCCACTTTCTGCCGAATTCTGGTTGAATTGCGTGTTGAATGGCAGAACTCAACGCCGCGCTTAGCCTCGACACCAGAGCGAAGAAATAGCAATATAAATTTAAGTAAATGTTTCATCTCCTCGAGTAGGGATCGAATCCACAGCCAGTCGGTTTTACAGTCACACTTCGTGCCACTGCGCCACGACTGGCCTGAATGTCTCATGTCTGTATTTTATATAAGGTTATAGAGTAGAAAACTTTTATTTATATGAAATTTTCAAATTACCACAAACAAATAATTGCTGTTATGTTAGCTAATCTTTAAATATTTTAGTGTGTGTAAATTTATTTTTATTTTAATCTCAATTTATATCAACTTTATAACATAACTGAAATAAAGGAATAAAAAAATCTTTTTATCAATAGTACTTTATTAAAACACAAAATAAAACTTAATATATTATTAAATTTCACATCAAAATTATTATAAAAACTTTTTTATCTTATCCTACTAATACATAAAATAAAAATCAGGTACATCGCGTAATAAATAACAATTATAGTATTAAGAAAACTGGAGATCGAAGGAAAATTTTGATCCCTAAGGTTATGATTTTTTACGATAATCTTTGAAATAACTATACATAGCTAAATTTTAACATTTTAAAGATGGGCGGCCTCGTGCGCGGAGATTGGAGCGGTCCTGTGGACAACTGCGTTGAACCCGTTGTGTTTGTCCGCAGTGTAGTCTACAGTGCGGAGTGAGCCATCAGGCTCTACTACTGTGTATTGACCTGTGAAATGATAATAAAATATTTTATTTAATATTTGAGGCCAGTCGTGGCGCAGCGGCACAAGATGTGACTGTAAAACCGACTGGTTGTGGGTTCGATCCCCAATCGAGGAGATAAAATATTTACTTAAATTTATATTTCCATTTCTTCGCTCTGGTGTCGAGGCAAAGCGCGGCGTTGAGTTCTGCCACTCAACACGCAATGCCTCCAGAATCAGATATCTCAGTGCGGGGAAAGAATCTTAAACTCTGATAGATGATGGTTCTTGTTACGCTGTATATAATTTTTTTTACTATAACAACATATAAAATTCCTTCTTTTTTACTATAACAAATGTGATTTGGTTTGGTTTGTTTTGTTATGGAAGACCTTGTAAATCATCAATCAATTGTACATCAACAAAATACTTTTTATTTTAGGAGTATAAAAATAAAAAAATAAACAATTACCTTTTACAACGTCACCGTCTCGACTCTCATGATGCGTTTTTATGTCACCAGTGTGAAAATCATTGACACCATATTTAAAAACATATTTGGGATAAGCCTGAGAAAATAAAAAAAATATATAAATTATTAAGATTTTAAATATTTTTAACATTTTTAAAATGTTATTCCACACTTAGGGAAGCAAAATACTTATTAAACGTATAAAATTTGAACACAGCGGGACACGAACCCGCACCTCCCAATATAGAATGGTAAATAACATGTATCAAAATAGACTACATGAGAAGGGAAATAATTATTTTTATTTTCTCTCTTCCTTCTGGTTCTCCACTTAATGCGCAATGTCACCAAAAATGGGCAGGAAGTAGAAAACAGAATGCCGAGCTAATAGACCCTGCAGCCCCGAGTGACCCTGTACACAGTGGGATAAAAATTGAAGCTACAAAATTTAATAATCTCAAAATTATTTTTAAATTGATTATTTATTTTATACATTATACACAAACATCTACGTCTTAGATATATCATACAAGTAATGATAAGTTGCATTCAACGTTGTTCACGGTCAATTTCCTTTCAATTTACTTTTACTTTTACTTATAAGCCACAACAAGAAGCGGTCATACAAAAAATCTATATATAGTACGACGTGTACTCTAGCGTTAAAAAGTAAAACTGATGCTACGTGATATAAAAAGCTCTATATTTATTCTTTTCAAAGAAAAACTAATGTTAAAGCACTTAGTTGTCCAGTACCAGAGTTTTGTACCGAAAAGATTAAAACAGAACGCTTATATATAGGATCGTTTTGTTGTTCGTCTGTCCGTCTGTCAAGACCATTTATCCCAAGATCGGATGGACGTATCAAGCTGAAATTAATCTCGAATATTCAAGTCTCTGGTGACTTAACGCAATCCAAGTATACGAACGTTTATGTATCGTTTTTACTGCATTTTGTATGAAGTTCGTCGCGTAATCTAAACCTG
This sequence comes from Heliconius himera, assembly GCA_021202915.1. Classification (NCBI taxonomy): domain Eukaryota; kingdom Metazoa; phylum Arthropoda; class Insecta; order Lepidoptera; family Nymphalidae; genus Heliconius; species Heliconius himera. Next base: position 100,470 of record JAJHJA010000231.1, read on the forward strand.
TAGGGTAATTTCCGTGTACCTATAATTATGAAATTTAGCACTAAATGAAAACTTACAATATAAACGAACAAAAAAAACAAAAAGTGAAAATTTGTTAGTATTTTATAAAAGGTCGTGCAGTCAAATGTTAATTCTGAGACTAACTTAGCTTTTTAACTTAAAGATATATCTAAACATAGCTTTAAGTAAAACATGTTGATTATGTACTTAAATAATAAACATGTTTTACTTGAAAAGATTACTAAACTTAATATTACTATAATAAGAAAATTATAAATATAAATAGACAAACTCTTATAACTTAACCTTCATTCGCGCTGCCACAAGCGCAACGAATGAATTAAGAAGCATTACAGGAAATACTGTCGCGGAGGTAGGAAATACTGTGGGTGAGGTCTTTAATCCTTTCTCCTATTACTATGTATGACTAATTTTAACCTTGATCAAACAATTAACTATTGTTAATTTAATTTTTTAAATTAAAATTAATAAAACAAAAAATGGACGTGGACGTTTCCAATTCGTGCTGAAATCAAATCTAATTTGGAATTTCTTTATCTATATATTCTTTTCATATGGTTTTATAATTCATTTTACAATATCCACAACTTCCACAACACCACCTTTATCTTACAATATCCATTCGATTTAAAAAATGTGATTTTTTAGCAACAAATATGAGTTGGCTCTGAAAATTTTAAGATTAAATTAAAAAATAAACGCAGCAACGATGTTGATAAAAATTACATTAGGCAGATAAATGAAATTTTTACCTATATACTATAGAGCAGGGTATTCCGCTAACTAGTGAGATTAAAATATCTAGATCATAAATTAATATATCTACATACAAAAGAAATGTTATGAGTGTTATTCCAATCAAAGGTATGAAACATATTTTTTTTAGAAACGTATATAAATAAAAAAAATCTGATATAAATATTATATACAAAACGTATATAAAATTTAAAGAAACGGGATTCGAACCCGCGCTTCTTGTGAACAATTGGAACCGTTTACCATGTTAGTTTTTTTACTTTCATACACCTTCCAAACTTTATACGATGGAAGGATAATACATCCCTTCAGATTTATTTACATGATGGCACGTGAATGATCAAATAAAATTTTACTTTTGAACGATATTAGATTATAATTCATAACCTTGGTTTGAAATTTAAAAAAATGCCTAGTCAGTCCTCAGCGTAGTCTCTCGCATAATATTTAAATAAGCTGTTACGAGTTATTGCGCTTTCGTTTTACATAAAATGTCGTATCGTATGTTCACTTACGTAACACTGTTTGCTACAAAATGTATTTAATAGGAAATTACAATACTTGACTTGGTTTGTTAATACTCAAAATAATTTAAAGCTTTGTATTCCAGAGCGAGATAATAAACATTTTTTTATATTCGTTCCCCAGAGTGGGGATTAAACCCACAATCGTCACATTCACAGTCAGTCTCCGTCCCACTGTGCCACGGCGACCTCAAATTAAAACTATAATTATTAAAAAAATATATTTTATTTAATTTGTTTTATCATTTTATCCGTGATATCGCATATCTCATTTTTCCGTAAAATAATAACAAAAAATATATACTTACATAGTAATCTACATGTTCATCTTCAGGTATTTGATGATAATAGTCGTAAGCTATCTTCGGTTGGGTGTAAAGGAGAGTTGAGGCTGGCTGTTGATCCACAGGCTTTAGGTACGTGAAAACTCTTCCATACACGCATACCAGCAGTGCCGAGAATACTATTAACTGAAAAAAACATACACTCTTTTAAGCATCCCGCACTGGGAACCTTAGCTCCATTCCTCACTTTCCGCCGAGCTCAGCCACAACCGTCGCGTATCAGTCACACACGCTCCTGGACCACGACGGCCTCTACACTATAAATACTTTTTTATATTCTTTTTGTTACACTATGCCATTGTCGTCAATACTACATCATTAATACAATTGAAAACAAATAAAAAGATTTAATAGTAAATTTTTCCCATGAACTTTCGTTACGCATCGTAATAGTTACGTGTTAATAACTTTTTAGTGGTGTTAATCGGAGTCGATTTTCTATTTTCTTTGGTTTAGTATTGTATTTTATTGATTGGTGTTATTATCTAAAGTTAAATAAAGTAGCTTAACCCACTCTACGAAAAATAATATATTATCGGAATCGGAATATAATCTGTATTATAATAAAAGAAGTTGATTACGCAACAGCAGCGTTGTCAGACGTCCCGATAGTATTGGGACTTCCCGATTTTTAGCCGAATCTGCCGGATGTCCCGATCGGAACAGGCTTAGTCCCATTTTTTACGGATTATTCCCTGTATTGTAAAAATATATTTTTAATTGCTTTAAGTTTTGAATAATTAGAAATAAGTTTATTCCTTAGTTATGTACAGATACTCTAAAAAATTAACTGTCTAATCAAAACAATATCGTTTAAGCATAGCTTTTGACGTTTTTCAACAAAAAAAATGTTATTTCGATATCATCATTGGAAGTTTTATTAAAAACTCAAATAAAAGGGTAAACAATAAATTAAATACAGATTTATTTAATATCTTGTCCCGCTTTTGGCAAAAGAATTCCGCTTTTTTTACTTAGAATATTCGAATGTCCCGCTTTTCCGAGATAAAATCTGTAAACGTTGAGATTTGTGGAAAAATCGAAAAACAAGATATTAATTCGTTATAGTTTAGCCCAGTAACTTCTTCTATTTTTAAAAAAATATACTGTAGTGTTCAATAAAAAAAAATTAAGAAGTATTCCGCAAACAAAAGTTTTTTTTTTCTAAACAATAAAAATAAACAAGCAAAATTATAACTCTAAAAGCTAAAAATACGAAAGTCATATAATCATATAGCCAAAACCATGAAAATCAGGTTCACGCTGTATCCCGCACACAGCAGGGTAGGCTAGTTAAGACACTCCCTTCCCCACTTTCTGTCGAATTCTGGAGGCATTGCGTGTTGAGTGGCAGAAGTCAACGCCGCTCTTAGCCTCTACACCAGAGCGAAGAAATGGAAATATAAATTTAAGTAAATATTTCATCTCCTCGAGTGGGGATCGAACCCACAACCAGTTGGTTTTACAGTCACAATTCGTGCCGCTGCGCTACGACTGGCCTCCACGAAAATGACCCGATAAAAACTGATGAAAAAATATACATTTTCTTCATCAGTTTTTGTCGGGTCATAGCAATTAAAAAAAAATATTGTACGTTTGATTTTCCTAAAATATACTTAAAATATATATAATGTTATATGTATACATACATATATCTATGTAATATACATATATATATATATATATATATATATATATATAATCTACATTCTATTGCTTATAACTGAACTTCTGTTTTACATATACGAAACAAATTCTTGTCTTAAGCAGACCGAACCCACAACCTCTATCTCACTCGGTAGAGTGACTATAAACTGGAGAGTAGGTCTTTCAATTATATCAATAATATTATTTATTTTTATCGCTTTTTATATAGCTTCATGCAGTATCCCTCACATAGCAGGATAGTGTTAAGACACTCCTTTCCCCACTTTCTAATATAAATTTAAATAAATATTTCATCTCTTCGAATGAGAATCGAACCCACAACCAGTTGGTTTTACAGGCACACTCTGTACCGCTGCGCCACGACTGGCCTATTAAATAATATTAAAATTAACACTATTAAATATAATAATACTAAAAATATAAACTTTAGGTAATCACATATTCAAAAATAACTTACTTGACTGACCTTCGATGTCATAATGTAATTTCTTATTTGCACTTTCCAGATATAACACTAATTCCATAGACAAAATCCACTTGTTTTGGAAGACTCTTTACGTATGTGTAAAGAGAAACCTAACGAGGTATATATATGAGAGCAGGTAGAGAGGGTGGTGGGTGTAGCTATTGAAAAAATAGATTATTTACCTATTGTTTGTATACAAAAATGTCATCGTAACTTCGTATATGTTTAATATTTAATGAGTTCATTTTAAAATTCTAAATGTGTACATTTAGTTCTTCTTTGGAGTTGTTGTATGGAAATATAGTGTGTAAGATAATTCTCAAATCACTCCGTTAAATTACGATTCTACATAATTACTTAGAGTGGGAAAGTTTTATTTTACAAAAATTTTCCTAGTATAAATAACCAACACATACATTTTTATATATGGTGCAGAGGCACCATATATAAAAATCTTAAAATACCGTGTGACTTTAAACACGACGATTGTGAGTTCGATTCATACTCGGGAGAATGACTTGTTTAATATTTTAATTTCTTCGCTCTATAAAAGTAATTTTGTTTATTTATAATATTATTTTGTCACAATAAGTGCAATGTAAGTTGGATACGGTAGCAATGTCAAAAAATAATTTGATATATATTTTTTATTCCGACATATCTAGAAAACTGAAATAAGTTTATTAAAATTGTAGATGATTAAACAAGTAAATGTTTCCATGAATAGAAATTATAAATGTACATAGGCACATTATCTTAGGAAGTCCAATAATTTCACAGCTCTAAGAAAAATTAAATAAAAAATATAATTATTATAGAGTTTAACTAATACCAAGATCTTTACATCCTATTCAGGGAGCCGTGAGATAAAAGGTAAATAAATCAGAAAAGCGGTAGTTTATAGTTCACGATTGATAGAATTATATTTGATAAAATAACTACAGAACTAATACGCTGATAGCATTGTAAATAGCTAGTATTAATTGATATCTACAAAAAATATAAAACCCTATCAGAAGTGATAGAAATCAAATATTATAAATGCCTTAAAATATTATCATTTTTTTTTTAAATTTATTTAATAGTTTACACCACAAAGTTACTTAATTATCAAACTTCAGTTGTGCAAAAAGAATCTAACGAAAATATCTGGAAAAATCCAGTTTTATTAAGCTTAAAGGTATTTATTAGTTGTTTAATTTTTTTTAACGTTTTTGTGCTTATAAACATGAGTGAACCTTAACCAAACAACGCTTGCACTTTTCTCCGCCAAAGTAAAAAAATATCAAAGAAAACACCTAAACAGACTAAATGCCTATTGTTAACGTCTTCTAATATGTAGAAGAAACGTGGCAACCGAACGATTCATATTCGTACAAAGTGATATTATCAATAAAAGTTTGAGAATCTTTGTTTAAATTAAAATTTTGCATCAAGCCTAAATTAATATACTATTAACTAAATTATTTATCTCATCTCATCTATAATGCTTTTTTACTAATGTTAATCACGTAACATTTCTATTGACATATACAATTTCCTTATACACTTATGTCACGATTCATTTATAAAATACAAACAATGTAACGTGCGCTAAATACCATACTATAAAATTCTATATAATCTACTTATTACGTACCAAATGGAAAAATTATCTTCAATGATAATATCTCCGTCCTGCTCTACACTAATAAATAAAAGTGAGACATCTGCCAATGTTGCCATATGCTTGTGATTGAATAATCTATTACAGATGCAATTCACAAAAACAGTCGCAGTTACTTCCTTCCGAACGTGCGTACAATGTTGATCGTGAGAACCGATAAGTAACTGGTTTACAAGAATTTGTTAGCCATATATTACGTAAATAAGTATATAGACAATATAATAATAAAATAGGAATATAGAATTTTGTAGAAAATAGGCAAATATTATGGTAACGCAAAAATGATATTTTAATTATGATTTTCTTCCATAAAGATGTATAATAATGATATAATTAATACAAAAATTGATTTTATTCAGTTTAGTTAAGTATTAATTGCTTTCTATGTAATATTAGTTGTGATATCGTCCCGCACACATCGCATCGCATCGCACACGTGTTGAGTGGCGGAATACAACGCTGGGCTGTTGCCTTAGTGCCAGAACGAATCATATAAAAACAAATAATATTCAGCTATACCACGTTAACGTGACTATATATTAAATTTCCTTATTGAGAATCGAACCCACAACGGTCGCGTTTACATCCAGACGTTGTGCTGCTGCACTACTACGGCCACATCACACTAGATATTAGTTCCCAAATTACGCAGTTCAGTCACAGTGGGTCCGTGTCACCGCCATTGTCACTAAATTAAGGTGACGGAGGAAAGTGTGCTGCGTATACACTTACATAAGGCTTCTCGCTCTTCTAGTAGAGACATATTGTAACAAACATATGGTCATAAACTCAGTAATATTGGCACAAGAATGTGACTGTAACGTTATGATTGTGGGTTCGATAACCACCTGAGGGTATAAATATTTCAATTTCTTCGCTCTGACAACAAGGCAAAGCCCGGCGTTGAGTTCCACCACTCAACAATGCTTCGAAAAAATCGGCGGAAAGTTGAGAACGGAGTGTCTTAAGCACCAAGTTCCATCTGCCTACCCTGCTGTATGCTCGATACAGCGTGAAGGTCATTTGATTTTATATTTGCAATAGTTAAATGTGAAATTATATATCAGATACATTGTATGATGAGTAATAAAGGAAAAAAAAACAATAAAAATAAATAGGGAAATAAAAGCACATTTTTATTATTTTTTTAATCAAAATAAACCTTTCACAATGTAAATACCAGTATTTAAAATTATAAAATCTATTTTCGAAAAACAAACGGAGTCGACTGCTTCATGCTTCTTATTTTTCGTTTATTTCCGTTGTAATAAATTCGTATTTTATCATTATTGTACTTGTCTAAAGGCTTCATTTCTTTCTCAAAGAAGATCTCATAACCATCAGTTTTAGATTGTATTTTACTCTTCTTGCTCTTATTATCGTTCGAAACACCATTTTTGTTATATGATTTATTTTTGTACAATTCTTTACTTATTTCATTTATGTTATCATTAATTTCATCGAACGGAAATAAGGAATTTGACAGGTTTTTATTTAGCTTAGGTGTATTATCTGTCATCAGATCATTGTTCAAGGTCAACACTTTAAAGCTATTAAGTTCCACACTAAAAATATTTATTTAAGTTTAGCAAAAAGCATAATATTACAATATTTGAATGGGAAATATATTTTGATAACATAAAAATATATAAGCTTAATTACTAATATTATATTTTCTATTCCAGAATTCCCGTGGGATCGTGATTTACTTGGAAAAAAGGTTCCTAGTACTTACCGCCTATCTAGATAGATATATAGGAACACAATCAAATAATTGACCAATTTTTGATTAATTAATATAAATGACACAAATATGCTCGGGGGCAGCTAGTCTTTACAAATAAATAAAATACTAAATATTTTCAACGCTAACTTTCCCGTGCTTACCCGTAACTAGAATCATCTGCATAGTACTTAATGTGCACTGGATTTCCGTCTTTGTCTCTACATGTATATTTTCCTATAATAGTTCCATTTGGATAACGTTTCTCATCATTAAGTTCTATATTGTTTTGATTATAGCTTCGCTTTTGAGGAATTCCTATAAAAAAAACAATTGCCTGTAGGTACGTACTCTAAACTAGCCTTTGAACATTAAGTAATATTTAGTGTAATAGAACCATTTTAAATCAACATTAGTATCAAATAAAGGTTGTTTATTTTCCATTTTTACTTAGTAAATTCTAAGTGAAACCAGCCTTTTACACAATAAGAAGTAATAAACATTAGAAAAATTGTCAACGTTTTGCCAAACTGAAAATTCATTTGAATTATAAAGAAAAATAATTCAGCTTTATTTAAATCTTCTTTTCTTCCTCTCTACAAACGATTACCATTTACTTTACAAATGTCATGTTAAATCAAAATTATGACAGATTTACAATAAAAAGATTAACAAGAAGAATTTATATACTCAGATATCACTATTTTTCCTAAAGAGGTCCTAAAACGTTATGATTTAGAAGCCCTTTTTTATTAAAATACAAACATTTTAGAGGGCAGTTGTAAATTATTTGTTAGCTTCATTCTTTAACCCGCACATAGCAGAGTAGCCCGAGACAACCTCGTGTTAAGACATGTCGTCAGGTGTTAAATATGAGTGTAGTCACTATATACAAAATAAAAAGATAGAAAAGTCAATTCTGTACATATATATATAAAAAAAATTAGGTCGGTTCATATTGATTATGGAAGCTAAAAACCACGCAGCAGAATTCTTGTCTGTCTGTCTGTCTGTTCACCAAACGCGCAAAAACTACCAGACAAAAATTAATGTTTTTTTTGTATAGTGATAGCCTAGGGTGTGGTATATTTTTTCATTCGATTTCCATTACAGTTTCCTTATCAAAAAATTAAAAACCTAAAAATACAAATTATTTAAAATACTGATAACTGGATTACAGGAAACTGGAAAAAACGGATAACTGGAAAATTGGATGGTAGAAAGAAAAGAAGAAAAAACACAATATAATTGCGTTTCTCCTTTTTTTTTCAATGTTTTATATTTCTATTATTTATATCGATATACTATCAAATATCGCTTAATTTTTAAGGCACATAATATTAGGATATCAGGGAAGTCAATGCGAGATCAGAGCCGTCATCTTAATACAGAGTAACCTCTATCTATACTAATATTATAAAGAGGTAAGATTTGTATTTTTGTATGTATGTATGTTTGTATTGTTTTCACACGACAACTACCGGATCAATTTCAAAAATTCTTTCGCTATTAGAAAGCTGCATCTTCACCGTCCCACATAGGCTATATTACATATTAAAAAAAATAGGGATCCCTAAGAAAAATGCAATATACATTATTGCGCAAAAACTGGGTTACAACCCAAGGTGTGAAGAAATTGATCTAAAAAATTTTATCATCGCGTGCGCTGCGCAAACTATTGATAATAAAAAAACGCGGAGTGTAGCCTCGCGCACCATAGCGAGTAATTCTCCCAACTCTCCGAACTCTCCCAACTCTCCCAACTCTCCGAACTCTCCGAACTCTCCCAACTCTCCCAACTCTCCGAACTCTCCCAACTCTCCCAACTCTCCCAACTCTCCCAACTCTCCCAACTCTCCCAACTCTCCCAACTCTCCCAACTCTCCCAACTCTCCCAACTCTCCCAACTCTCCCAACTCTCCCAACTCTCCCAACTCTCCCAACTCTCCCAACTCTCCCAACTCTCCCAACTCTCCCAACTCTCCCAACTCTCCCAACTCTCCCAACTCTCCCAACTCTCCCAACTCTCCCAACTCTCCCAACTCTCCCAACTCTCCCAACTCTCCCAACTCTCCCAACTCTCCCAACTCTCCCAACTCTCCCAACTCTCCCAACTCTCCCAACTCTCCCAACTCTCCCAACTCTCCCAACTCTCCCAACTCTCCCAACTCTCCCAACTCTCCCAACTCTCCCAACTCTCCCAACTCTCCCAACTCTCCCAACTCTCCCAACTCTCCCAACTCTCCCAACTCTCCCAACTCTCCCAACTCTCCCAACTCTCCCAACTCTGCCAACTCTGCCAACTCTCCGAACTCTGCCAACTCTCCGAACTCTCCGAACTCTGCCAACTCTCCGAACTCTCCGAACTCTGCCAACTCTCCGAACTCTCCGAACTCTGCCAACTCTCCGAACTCTCCGAACTCTGCCAACTCTCCGAACTCTGCCAACTCTGCCAACTCTCCGAACTCTGCCAACTCTGCCAACTCTCCGAACTCTGCCAACTCTGCCAACTCTCCGAACTCTGCCAACTCTGCCAACTCTCCGAACTCTGCCAACTCTGCCAACTCTCCGAACTCTGCCAACTCTGCCAACTCTCCGAACTCTGCCAACTCTGCCAACTCTCCGAACTCTGCCAACTCTGCCAACTCTCCGAACTCTGCCAACTCTGCCAACTCTCCGAACTCTGCCAACTCTGCCAACTCTCCGAACTCTGCCAACTCTGCCAACTCTCCGAACTCTGCCAACTCTCCGAACTCTGCCAACTCTCCGAACTCTGCCAACTCTCCGAACTCTGCCAACTCTCCGAACTCTGCCAACTCTCCGAACTCTGCCAACTCTGCCAACTCTCCGAACTCTGCCAACTCTGCCAACTCTCCGAACTCTGCCAACTCTGCCAACTCTCCGAACTCTGCCAACTCTGCCAACTCTCCGAACTCTGCCAACTCTGCCAACTCTCCGAACTCTGCCAACTCTGCCGGACTCTGCCAACTCTGCCAACTCTGCCAACTCTGCCGGACTCTGCCAACTCTGCCGGACTCTGCCAACTCTGCCGGACTCTGCCGGACTCTGCCGGACTCTGCCGGACTCTGCCAACTCTGCCGGACTCTGCCGGACTCTGCCGGACTCTGCCGGACTCTGCCGGACTCTGCCGGACTCTGCCAACTCTGCCAACTCTGCCGGACTCTCCGGACTCTGCCGGACTCTCCGGACTCTGCCGGACTCTCCGGACTCTGCCGGACTCTGCCAACTCTGCCAACTCTGCCGGACTCTCCGGACTCTGCCGGACTCTCCGGACTCTGCCGGACTCTCCGGACTCTCCGGACTCTCCGGACTCTCCGGACTCTCCGGACTCTCCGGACTCTCCGGACTCTCCGGACTCTCCGGACTCTCCGGACTCTCCGGACTCTCCGGACTCTCCGGACTCTCCGGACTCTCCGGACTCTCCGGACTCTCCGGACTCTCCGGACTCTGCGGACTCTGCGGACTCTGCGGACTCTGCGGACTCTGCGGACTCTGCGGACTCTGCGGACTCTGCGGACTCTGCGGACTCTGCGAACACTGCGAACTCTGCGAACTCTGCGAACTCTGCGAACTCTGCGAACTCTGCGAACTCTGCGAACTCTGCGAACTCTGCGAACTCTGCGAACTCTGCGAACTCTGCGAACTCTCCGAACTCTGCGAACTCTGCGAACTCTGCGAACTCTGCGAACTCTGCGAACTCTCCGAACTCTCCGAACTCTCCGAACTCTCCGAACTCTCCGAACTCCTTTTATTATAATATTTTTATATATTTATAATATTTTTTATATTTTTATTGTTTTTTATATTTATTTTTTTAATATTTTTTTTTTAATTAAAAATAATTAAATTTAATTAGAATATTTTTTTTAGGTTTAGGAATTAAATGAAATGAATGAAATAATTCTTAGGAATTACCTACCTAGAGTCATAACCTGGTTATTGACTCTTACGTGAGTGAAATCAGCAGAATATGTGTGTGTGTTTATTGACATGTTGTTGCCACTATAAATTAATATTGTGTTAAGTAATATTAAATAAAACTACTTTTATTAATCAGTTACATAGATTTTAGTAGTTAATAAAAATTAGTTTCACGTTATATACCCCGAGTGGAGATCGAATCCACAACCGTCTCATTACAGCCAGTCAGCCAGCCAGCCAGCCAGCCAGTCTCGATATCTTTTGTTAATCTATTGATTTTGTTAATCTATTGTTAATCTATTGATGTACCTATTATTGAATAATATATTGAATAAAAATGTATATAATAATATATATATTTATTCAATATATTATTCAATAATTCAATAATAGGTACACAAAGTCAAAGATAAAAATGAAATTTATTTAACTACCTTTTAAGGTAGTTCAAGAACGTAATGTAAATAAACTAAACAAGTTTAATTGAGATCTTTATCCCACTTAATTTAGGTAAAAGGAGTGGGATAGAGAGTGGGGACCTATACACATACTACGTCTGATGTTTTAGACAAAGACGCGTGGTGGGCGTTAAACGAGCAGAACACCCGACCATGTCCTGGCCTTTGGTTCTACTCGCATGTGAACACATGACATATGTACAAAAAGCAATTTTAACATAAATACTTTTATGCAAGGTAGTGTCAAATAGGTGTTAACCACATTCATAACTACGATAATAAATGATTAACTAAATAATCAATTACCCGAATAGTCGAGGTTATGTAGCAGAGTACGAGTAGTACTCTGAACCACACCAGAGCCAAGACTTCACGTAGATAATTATAAATAGGTCTTAACCACATTTATAATTAAAATAACAATTAATTAATCAAATAATTAATTGTCCAAATAGTCGAGGTTAGCCAGTGGTGCAGCACGAGTAGTGCTCCGACCCACACCAGAGCCAAGACTGAATGTACAATGCCCGTGCAGCCTTTTATATCATCGTTCACAAATAAGTTGTAGGGTAGAATAATAAGAATTGATGACGCAATCGCGTCATAGTGGCGTGACTCCAGTACTCAAAGCATAAATTGCGCAGAAAGTGAAAATCTTAAGTTTTCAATTATTGTTTGTGTGATGACAGAAAAAACTCGACAAAGATTTCAATATTTAATATTCTCCAATATAAGTTGAGACTTTCTCAAGCAGCCACGTAGTTCTCGCAATTTGTGTATAATAGGTTTGTTATTGTATTAGTACTAATATGTAATCTATATTTTAACCCGGAATTTGTGTGGGAAAAATTACGTTTGCAGTGTGCGCGCAATTACAGTTTACCTAGACAAATATGAAATAAATAAACATTTTTCTTTTAAATATGACTATTCTTTCAAGCTCAATCAAATCAATTCCAAAAGACTTAAAATTACAATTATTTAGTGCACAACAGCGTGGATAACCAAACTAAAAAATAATTCATTTTGAGGGTTCTGTACCTCAAAAGAAAAAAACAGAATCCTTATAGGATCACTTTGTTGTCCGTCTGTCCGTTTTTAATTGTCATTATAAATGCATAACGCAGGCCATACACAGCTGTATCGACTCATGTTTCATTTATCCCTTACTCACAGCATAATTAATATTGACCATTTAAAAATAATTAAAAAATAAGCTATGTTTTTCATACGGCCACGGCCGCCTGGCTCCTTTCCCCTGGGCATAGAAGGAGGATGGGGAAGTTATTCGACAAGTTATTCCTCCCACTTCTCCAGCACCACGAAGCAAATAGTTTGGCGAACGGACACCCAACCACTCTGCAGGTGGCCAGGGTGGGTCACTACGGTGCAGCAGCCATTAACCGAAAGGAGAGTGTAATAGTTCGTTCGCTCGACGTAGCACATAAAGTGCTCAGGGCCGGCACTATCACGTCGCGCATGTTCGTACCGACTACCTACCTGATAGGACATTTTTCGTGAGAGTGGAGAGTGTAGCAGCCATTCGATCGAAGCCGGAATTCCCCAGGGCAGCATTCTATCACCTGCCCTCTACGAATTATATACCGATGACATCCCAACTCACGGCCTTAAGTTGGTCCTCCTGACTGAGTGTCTCAACTGGCTGAGCTTACCGCTCAGGTGACATTTGATTATCCTTCCATTCCCACCAAAAAACTCTCTCTGTATCTGGTCTAGGGCAGGTACACAGTCCTAGGGCCAAAGGGCCCTCTAACGATGCGCCCATATTGATGGTTGCCGCTCGAGACCACGACCAGATGACCTTGATACCGTTTCCCAGCGCCAGAAGAAAGGAGCTGGACTAGAGAATGCTTCAATCCTAGCTCTTTAGTAAAGTAGGTTTAGAAACAATTGCATATATTTTGGAGCTCTTTAAATAATCATCAATCATCAATCTTTCGTTCATCAATCTTTCGTTTAAATATTTTTACATAAAAGAATAATAGGTAGACTACCTATTACGTTGTTTATGATTTTTACCATTTAAGTATTCTGTTGTTTGTGTCGTTTGTTTAAGGAACGCAATTCAGTATATTAGATAAATAATTCAGTAGTATAAGCGGGCGAAGCCGCGAGTGGGTCGCTAGTAGAATATAATTATGTATTATAGTGAAAAGAATAAAAAGAATATGTGATTCCTCTATGGTATATATTATTCTACATTATGTTATCAAAACTACATTATGTGCCGTGTGATTCCGGCCTAGAATAGGATCATCCTGGTACTGGTGGTGTCGTAAGAGGCGACTAAAGTACGTGTGGTAGAGTCACGTCGTCAGCAATGGCAACACGCATGGGCAGACTCGACCGGATCATTACCACCCCCGGCATTTAAAACCGGCGTGAAGTAGTGGCTTTATGTCACTGCGTTTCGCATCAGGTAATGCCGGGCCCCGGTGCCCAACCCACCTTACAGGCAGGCAACGCACCTGTAGCTCCTCTGGTGCTGCACGGGGTCGTGGGCGGCGGTAGTCACTTACCATCAGGTGACCCGAACGCTCGTTTGCCTTGTCTTTTCCATAAAAAAAAAAAAAAAAAAACAGCTTGAAGCATTACATATAAAGTATTTCCTGTAGTAGAACCATTTTCAATTAAGTACTATCAACACTATAATTTGGTATTATAGTCTAATTTTGAATATTTTGAATCACTTTACGCCGATATATTTAGTTGATGAAAAACATAGCTTATTTTTTCAATTTGAAAAAAAAAATGATTAACTAAAAGAATGTTGGTAGTAATTTTCCAAAGGTATAAGAATTGAAAAAATGCCTTAAATATGCTTTCTTCACATGTGTATATAAATATTGGTATCTATTAACCAAAAATATACTATAAATATTAAATATGCCCAATTATAGGAAGATCAGAGGCCCAAGAGCGTAACTGTAACGAGATGTCGTGGGTTCGATCACCACTCCAAGCAATGAATTATAATAGGTCGTACTGTTCAAAAGTGTGTTTCGTTGTAATGCTACTCCTCCTAGACTGTTATACCTATAGCTCTGAAATTTTGCAGGAACGTTGTGAACAACACGGTGATCCCAGCGAAGTAGTTATAATTGTAATTGTAGTTTTTGAGTAAATGGTCAAAATGTGTCCAATAGAGTTAAGCTGTGGAACGTTTTGAAATTCACGTGCACAGATTGAACTTTGACTAACATAACCTAGCGCTTGTAGACAAAACAAAAAAATTCGGAAACAAATCGTAAAATTTTGCGTAACATATTTTAGCTCAGCTCCACCCGCCGTGCACTGCATGTGGAGCCTAGTCTATTAATATTTTCACTCTTTCCCTCTGGCACCAAGGCCGCCACTCAAACATACAATGCCTCGAAAAATTCCACGGAAAGTGAAGAATGCAGTGTCTTAACACTAGGTTCCCTCTGCCTGCCAGAGGCGGGATTCAGCGTGAATCTGGGTTTAAATGTTAAGGGAAATTTGCTAAAATAAAAAGTGCACTTAAATCGGTGAAGCCATTTCTAAGATTAGCGTGAACAAACACACAGACAAACTGACCAAGGTCTATTATATTATTAAATGCACGTAATGATAATTTTTCAAATGCATCTTCCATGTACAGATACTAATGAGTTACGATTTTATTGCAAATATCGATAAGTCGTTGTTTTTTTCTCAATCATGCAATTGAATATTCTTTTGGGAATTACGGAATAGCAACCTAATATTTTAAATAATTTTCACATTACAAGTCTTAAGTGCAAATATTAATTATAGGCATATTAAATCACGAACGTAACGCACACTGCATTATGTTCGTGATTTAATTAAGTAAATAATTCAGTAGTCAGTCAGTTCGGACGAAGCCGCGAGATGGTCGCTAGTTTTTAAAATAAAAAAGACAATAGAGTCATGTTTGATAAAGATTTTTTTATCATACAAACTTTCAAAGTCAATGCATTAAATAACACAATAAATAACCTTTATCGGAAATAACCCAAAATTCATTTTTATAAAATAAATACTGTTAAAAAATCATAATTATAAAATTCAGAAATTCAATATTAAAAAAATTTATAAAATCATTTAATTAAATATTGTAAAATGTGGAGTTTCTAGATAATTTGATGGTGTTTTTATGAATTGTGTCTTCTTGCGATAAGGTTTTCTCGGTCTACTCCAAGAAACAGATGGCTCAGTAACAATAGAACTTATTTGAGACGACATCTGTATATGTTCTTTTATGTCTTCCTTTGCAGGTCCACCGCGTAATATTCTGAAAAAAAAAATATAAATAATATATGTGAAATACACATTTTTTCATTTGATAATATATACACATATATATTATCAAAGAAAAAAATATATATTGTCCAATTTCATTATATATTTCACTTTCCTCACTAATTCTTATTTGTCCGCAACCCAAAAAACTGCACTTTAAGAAAGAATTCAAAATATCAATTGAAAATCGAATTAATAAACATTCATCGCATGACTGTTTTTAGTATATATGTTTTATTATTTTTGAAATTGAATATTTAATTTATTTAATTTAGAGTCAAAATATTTTATTACCTGTAACCATTTTCATCGGCTACATAATCGTATCTTTGAGGTGTGCCCTTCGCATCGATGTAACCGTAACTGCCTACCACTGTACCGTTGGGGTATCTTTCCTCAGTACGGAACTGTGTATTTCCGGTTTCTTGATCAAAAACGTCATAACCAAACGAATACGTTCCTGATATTCCTGAAAAAATTAATAGATAGGAATTACGTCTAACATTATCATCCCATTGTTAGTTGTGCAAAATTAAAGAAGAGAAGGGCCCAGTCGTGGTGCAGGAGCACAAACTTGTGACTTCAAACGCAATAGTTTGTGGGTTCGATTACCCCTCGAGGAAATTAAATATTTAATACTTTCATTTTTTTGCTCAAGTGCAAAGGCAAAACGCTAAGTTGAGTTCCGTTCACCATGCTTCCAGAACTCGGCCGAAAGTGGAAAACGGAAATGTTTAAACTAGGTGCCTAGGTTCCCTCTGCTTACTCTGGTATGTGCGGGATACAACGTGAAGCTAAAAAAAGAAATAAACAGTCAAAGATACATTGGTTCTAAATGCATAAAAAGGATACTAACAAATTACATTACCACAAATAAATAAAACCTGTAACCAATTGCACAATACTTTTCTCTCTTTTTCTTTATTTTTTTTTATCAGCTTCTCGCTGCATCCCGCACACAGCAGGGTTAAGACTCTCCGTTCCCCACTTTCTGCAAAATTCTGGAGGCATTGCGTGTTGAGTGGCAGAACTCAACGCCGCGCTTATCCTCGACACCAGAGCCAAGAAATGGAAATATAAATTTAAGTAAATATTTCATCTTCTCGAGTGGGGATCGAACCCACAACCAGTCGGTTTTACAGTCACACCTCGTGCCGCTGCGCCACGACTGGCCTCAAGGGACTGGCCTCAAGGGCTGGCTTTTCTTTATTATTTTATCTATATATAAATTATTTTTGCAATGAAATATTATTTCTTACAGCATTGAATCTAAGCTTACCGTCGACATCTCTAAGAAAATAGCTAGGGCTCTGAACTGCTAGACTAAGTCTTGGTTTTCTCGGTGCTGCTGTTGTCCTACTACTCCATACTATTACAATAAATAATAAAACCTGAAAATAAAGATCAAATAAATGCTGTGATACTTCCAAATTATGAGATACATATTAAAACGCCTAGCCGATTTATGAAGCAATTACACAGTAAATTATATTTATTCATAATACCAAAAGTCGAGTTAATATTTAAGTATTATATTATAAAAAAAATATATTTTTAATTAAATTTAAAAACATTCATACATAGTTATATAACTAAAATATAATAAAATTGTTCGAATGTATAAAAAAAAATATAATTTACTGAAACTGAGGAAAATATATTAGGTATATAATTTAATTTCTATTTCCTGAAAACATATATACATTATTATGTTTTTTTTTAACTTCACGTTATATCGCGCCTACAGCAGGGTAGGCAAAGAGTAAAAAAAAATACAGATTTTGAAAATTATCCAAGTGGCTTCAAAGAACTATGTGCAATAGAAAAATAATAATAAATAAGTATTTAAACTTTATTTCTTAAGGCAAATTAACCACTAACACTACAGTTACTACATATATCAGAGAACTGAATATTTTAAATTTATTCGCCTATTACCTATTTCATAACCGCTGTCACATTGTAATTTGTTAGATTGATAACGTTGTTGTGAGTTCTTACTTCCTACTACATAAATATGATTATTCAAAACCCAGAGTAGAGAACGCTGGTCTTATCTTTAAATTAACACAACATCTTCAAATATCAAAACCAGATAGAAGTTATATCAAAAAAATTAAATATCCAATGTTAATAAGATCAATAATAATATAAAATTTAAGGCCAAAATACTATAAAAATACCTCTTGTCAACATCCGTAACTTACGCAGAAATTACGAACGAACAATTAACGTCAAACTACAAACATACTACATATAAAACACAAAAAAAAAATTAAGATATAAATGACAAAACAATAACAACGTTCTAACAACAAATAATAGTAAAAAAAGGAACCGTACCTTAGCTAATATATCCATAATACAATCAAAAAAATCTACTCCCGAGTAGAGTCAGTGGATGCGACTCCGCAAAAGTGTGCCTCAAACATGCGTGAACTCTCAACAATCGACTCCTTTTAGTATTTTTAAGTCGGCAAAAACGAGTCAGTCGTATCAGTGGGTGAAGGCGACGTCCATATCCGCGATACTGATGTCATACCATTAACTACAGGATAAGGAACGTTTACGAGGTGATAAACTCTTTTACCTCTAACGGTAGCCTCCAACTTGTATTGGACACTCAATTAGGATTTGCTGAATCTACGATTTATATCTATCTATCTGTTTTTAACGGCATTTTTAATTGGCTTATTTGAGCCTGATTAGATGGGCTCCGTTATACGTGTTAAAATATAAGTAAAATTTATCACTGACAGAGTTGGTGTGTGGGCGATGGGTTATTGATTTACCGAACGATGGTAAACTATTATTTTAATTAATATTTTTTTAATATTTAATATTTTGTTTTTAGCTTCACGTTGTCTCTCGCACACAGTAGGATAGGCAGAGGAAACCTAGAAACCTTGTGTTAAGACATTTCCGTACCCCATTTTCCATTGAATTCTGAAGGCATTGCGTAGTGAGTTGCTTTATTACCAGAGCAAGGAAACGAAAATATTAAATATTTCATTTCCTCGGAATCGAACCTGTCACTGTATTTTTTTTTAAATATTACTGTATTTCTACCAAGGAAGCCGTTACAACACAAAAACGTTTTAGGCTTTTCTTAATACCTATTTAAGCTATCAGTGACTAACTAAGGTTAAATAAATGTTCACATCGTAAAATGTCACATTGGGGGAACATAATTTGTTACTTAAAATAAAAAAAAAAGAAAAAACAAATACTTATCACCTACCAGGACATTACACTTCCTTTTACACCAGTTTTATTACTCAAACAATGGCTCCGACTTAAAAAACTTAAAGTGAATTTATCATCCATGTCATATAAGCTTTCAAACATACATCTTATCATTTTGGGCGTAAACAGAAAGAAATGGAACGTGTTCATATTTATCATTTATTCACGAAAAAGGCGAAAGCACAAAAAACACATTAGTATAAGAGATGTATATCGAAAATGACCATTAAAGAATCTAGTCGCCTCGAGATAGCGGGCTGTGACTTCTTTTCGCCCACATTTCGCCACTCGCATATTTGGTCAACGTTGACAGTTACTATTTTTCTGAAGAGATAAATTTGTAGAGTAATAAACGTGAGGCCAGTCATGGCGCAGCGGCACAAAGTGTTACTGTAAAACTGACTGGTTGTGGGTTCGATCCCCACTCGAGGAGATGAAATATTTACTTAAATTCATATTTTCATTTCTTCGCTCTGGTGTCGAGGAAAAGCGCGGCGTTGATTTCTACTACTCAACAAGCAATGCCTCCAGAATTCGGTAGAAAGTGGGGAACAGAGTGTCTTAACACTAGGTTCCCTCTGCCTACCCTGCTGTGTGCGGGATTCAGCGTGAAGCAGATTTATTTATTTTATTTTTATTTTATAAACGTTCTATAGTACGAAATGGAAATGTAAATGTAGCGCGATTTAGTAGCAATAAATTATATTATGCCTATAATCAATATGATAATAATATGCTAATTTCATAGTAATACACTTATTAATGTCACATTTGATATAATGTATTATTTTATTTACCTGTTATGGAAAAAACTATATTTAATAATTTTATAGTATTGAAAATATGTCGTTGTTTACTATTGTAAAAGTTGGTGCTGACGCCCGCTGGTTTATTAAATTATTCAAGAAGATAAATCTTCACATAATTTGTAACTTATGAGTTATTCTGATATATAAGCAATAGAACTTAGTACTTACTTAGTAAAGTTTCATACAAATACGTTAGGTAGATTTTGCGTTAAGACTGAACAAACATCCATCTTCACAAAGTTTCACATTTATAATATTAGTAAGAAGTAGGATAGGTTTAAATTGAAAGCCAATATTAAATGTATCCACGTAGGGTACATTTACATAGCAACTATGTATATATTAATGCGTAGTGCTATAATTGGTGCCGAAAATTTATTAATGAATTAGATGCAAAAATCAAATCACATAAATCTGTAAAACAGTAAAAAATAAAACCTAGTGTTGTAAAAAACCTAGTGTTAAGACACTCCGTTCCTCACTTTCCACTGAATTTTTCGAAGCATTGCGTGTTGAATGACGGAACTTAACGCCAGGCTTTTGCCTTGGTGCCAGAGCGAAGAAATGAAAATATTAAGAAATACTAATACATTCCCTGAAGTGGGGATCGAATTCACAACCGTCGCAATACAGTTACACTCTTGCGCCCCTGCACCACGACGGCCTCACAAATGTATATAAATAATGTTTATATCAACAAACCCCACGGATATTTCATTGCACTGTGGCACTATAGTGTCGTATTATATGATTGGTATTAATATTATTATTAGAGAATATTTTTTAAAAAATTACATAGCTAACAGTCTTAGTTAGAAACGAACACACTGTCTAGCGCCCAATATTAATAACCTATCTCCAACTTCAATCTTAGTTTGTATCATACATCTATCCAATATAGAGATTGGATAAATATATGAAACAATTTAAGATTGACGTTGGAGATAGGTTATTAATATTGGGCGTAGGTTAACACAATTATTTTCGTTTGTTTATTTTATTTCTACGGTACTGTTTTAGTTCTTTCTCAAATATTACATTAAGTACACATGTCGTAAGTATTACTGAACACGGGAAAATACTGCAAAAATGAGTCAATAGTAAGTATGACAAGTCAAGGGTAAGTTACAAGATGTAAGAGTACCTAAATGAGTCATATTTTCGATGAGAATGGGAAAAGTTTAAGTTTGACCTATCAAAATCTAAAGTCAGTCGTGATGCAGGGGCACAAGTGCGAATGTAAATGCGACAGGTTGTGGGTTTGATTCCCGAGGAAATTAAATATTTAATATTTCCATTATTTCGCTATGGTGTTGAGGCAAAGGGCGGTGTTGAATTCCGCTACTCAACACGTTATGCCTCCAGAATTGGGCAGAAAATGGGTATGGGAGTGTCTTGAAACTAGGCTCTCTTTGCCTACCCTGCCACATGTGAGATTGAGCGTGAAGTTGAAAAAGAAGAAGAAGAAATCTAAAGCTTACCTGGCATGAGATCTAAAAACTTTTTTGTCATCTATGCTAGGTGCATAGATCAACAATGTAATTAACGTACAAAAGATTAAAATTTAAACTTAAACGAATAATTGATTCACATTTTTTTTGTTATATTTTTGTATTCTATATAAGACTATTACATATTAGGTGTTGTTAAATCGTACTTATTGTTATTTACGTTTATTTATTTTTAAAAAAAAATAAACATCATATATTTTCCTCGACTGGGAATCGAACTCACAACCTTGTGCCAAACAAGCCACACGCTTTTGATACTTATAATTAATGATATTTCAAAGGATTTATGATTACTTAAATGAGAAACACATATACATATGTATAATATAATGTCTTATAATAGATAAACTGTATATAGAATGTATAAAAGGTAAAAAGCTGTAAATTTAAAAACGGATATCAGTATTACGGTAATATGCAATAAAATTTTGGACTACACCTCAATAAAATATTCACCATTTGCGTATCATTTATGATACGTAAATTTTTAGTTTAATGGCAATATAAAAGCTTTGTATTGCCTAATAAATAAAAATCATCTTACAATTTGAATAATTTACTATTGTGCTATAATATTTTGTATATAGTTAAAAAAATTCTTGACGCCGTTATGGTTTAGTGGTACAGCGTGTGACTGTACACACACACAATATGATTGAATGACAACAAATTAAACAAAATTATTTATTTTAATTTATTTATAAAGTATTTTTACAAAAAATTATATAAAAAATAGAATGAACGACTGATAGCCATCAATAAAAAGAATAATTCTGTAATTTATTCTAAAAGCTGTACTTTACTCGCAATTTTAAAGTAATTTCCTGTGATCGACCTCATTGTTAAAATCCACCCAAAATTACTTTAAATTTTGCCTACAAATAATTAAAAACTATCTTTCTATGAATTATCATATTCATCATTACCATAGTCTTTTCTATATCTATCATTGAAATAACAAAACTTAACTTTAGATATGTTTACAAATGTCTATATAAGTATTAATACATCGTCATATCGCTTATAATTAGTGATGTCCATAAGAAGATAGTACAAGCGTTGGTGCTGCGGCGTAATGGGCTACAGGCTTTATGGCAACCTGTAAAATTTACATAAAGATTTATTTTATTTTTTATAATTACATTGTGTTATATTTTCAAAGAAAACCCAATGCTAGTATTTTCTAAGAATTATAATTTCATTCTCGCCTCCATTCCTTATATAAAACCGCTTAGACACTGGCGCCGCGCCGTAATATTTGCGTAAGGGCCGGTATCAAACACAAAATAAAGTTGGTATAAAGTAGCTACCATAATATCCAGCAATGAAGCATATAATTGTTTTTTATTATAAAATTTATTTCTTTTGGTTATTTTATAAAATATAGCTTAGAATATTTAATATGATTAATATGACATTATAATTAATATGATATTTTTTATTAGATATATGACTTTAATGTTAAAGCGAAGATGTGTAAGCAAAAATATATTTTACAATTATATGTTTGTAATAACTTTTTTCTTTTATTTGTATTGTAAGTTCCCATTTCTGAGAAAAAAATCGTAATCGTATAGGTCCGCGGGAAGTACCCTATAGGTCTTGACTCCTATAACTTAGTCTCTATGGCTCTACATTCTTCTAAATATACCTATATATTCATATACTGAAGTCAAATATGTTGTAAACAAAATTAAAATACTTACAGGGTGTACAGCATGTCCAGATCTGTGTACAATTGCGTTAAAACCTGAATGATCGTCGGCGGAATAATTGACAACTCTCGTCGTACCGTCCGGCTCGACTAAAGAGTAGCTTCCTACAAACGATAATAAAACACATTAAAATAAAAAAAAAAGTAAAACTTCACAAACAACATTAAATCTACTTATTTAGAAAATTCCTAAGTGTGGAATAACACTTTAAAAAAATGTTTAAAAACATTAAATCTATAATTTATCTATAATGCCACCTACACTTTTATGACTACACATTGAAAGTTTTCTATTTGTTTACTTATCCACTTACTTACTTTTAAGGTAATCATTTATTGAATAATTTATACCATCCTGCTCGTTGGAATTAAGTTTGTTAATAAATTATCCTTTTAACTTCAAAAGTTTACATATCCATGATACTTCGTCCTGCGAAAGGTCAAAGGTATTTAAAGGTGTATATTAATTTAATTTAACTAAAAACTTGTAACCTTTAACAACGTCCCCGTCTCTTTCTTCTTGTTGTGACTTGACATCGCCAGTGTGGGGATCCTTGACTCCATAGTTAAAAGCATACTTTGGATAAGCCTATGTAAAATGAAAAAAAAATTATTAGTTAACTAAATCACGATGTACCTATTATATTTTTTATTTATTATGGGCCTTACTTAGCATGAGTTTTAAAAAATATAAATTAAAGCAATAATTTTAGTTGAAAATGGAAATTGGTAGGTGAATGTTTAGTTTTAAAAATAACAATAAATGTTTAAATACATAAACAGATTTAAGTTGAGCATAAGTTGTATTCAAACCACGAATGAAATTTAAAATTAATTATATTATTTGACGCTGTATCGTAGCGCTATGGGACATGGTCTGACCGTGGGGATCTCCAATACAAAGTGCGGTGCTGAATATTGCCACGTGGCAATGTCTCAAATTAGAATATTAGAAGGTAAAGCGTTCTCCACTTCAGAAGTATCTTGGCAATAGGTTCTCTTTACCTACGAGTAAACAATAAGTAACTAAAAGTCTGGGTCCATCGTGGCATAGACGCAAAAGCGTGAAACTCGACGGTTGTAGGTCCGACTCTCACTCGTGGAAATGTTGTATTTAATACTTTCATTTATTCGCTCTGGTAATGGTATGCTTCAGGAAATGCCACAAAAATTCTCCAGAAGTGGAGAGCGGAAGTGATAATGTAGAAGAAGAACAGAATCAGATCGAACGAACGAAGATGAACGAACAGAAGGAACCAGGAAACTTAATGTTACACTCACACTATGTTTCCTGGTTCCCTCTGCCAACTCTGCTATATGCAGGATACAGCATGAAACTCAAAAACGTAAGTAAACAAATCGTTTTACTGATTAATTAAAAAATTAAATTAGCTTCACGCTGTATGCCGCACACAGCAGGGTAGGCAGAGGGGACCTAGTGTTAAGACACTCCATTCCCCACTTTCTGCCGAATTCTGGAGGCATTGCGTGTTGAGTGGCAGAACTCAACGCCGCGCTTAACCTCGATACCAGAGCGAAGAAATGGAAATATAAATTTAAGTAAATATTTCATCTCCTCGAGTGGGGATCGAACCCACAACCAGTCGGTTTTGCAGTCACACCTCGTGCCGCTGCGCCACGACCTTTACGATTAATTAAATTATATTATTTACTCACGATTTGTTCTACAGCGATTGGTGCGTGTATAAGTTGTGGCGCATGCCCGTACACCGCACCGTAACTTATTGGCACCGCCAACGCTACGCTTGCACAGGATAACAGGACTAAAATCTATTAAAATAATGTCACTTGTCGATATAATTACATTGGATATATGTATATAGAACAAAATGAACTGATACTTATCAGTTACTTAATTTTTTTTTAAATAAAATATGAATAGCCTTTTCCATTATTGGCTCGCTGAGATGTGTTTTCTAATGTAATCCACGGCATTATAAGGAAAATTCTTAGTTTTGTATTGAAAATAAAAAGTATATATAATTAGGAAAAATCTAAATTCTAAAAAGTGACATACAATAGGTCTTAGTTCAAAAAAAGTAGAGAACAATTTTCATTGCGTTAGCAACGTATATTTTGTAATTATACGAATTTCTTTTAAAATAAATAGGTTACTTTCAAGTTATAAAAAAAGAGAGTCAGAATTAAAATACTCCAAGCATTATTTATACATGTGCATTTATATATCACATATGAATATGACCACTTATTTTCTATAAATTTGTGTATATATTGTGTTAAAGTTTTTTTACTTACCAACATATTTAAAAAAACGGAGTCGAGCTTACACTGTCTAGTTTGCCCTGGCTGACAACCGATCGTACAAAGGGACTACGCTTATAAGAGAAGGACCCCTCCATACTCCACACGTTGCACCTGTACCTTGCCATTCACACATAAATTTTATAGATCATTTTAAAAATATCATAGAATTGATACTAAAAATATCACGACTTTTAGTGTAAAATAATTGTGTAATTATTATCAGCTTCACGCTGTATCCCGCACACAGCGGGGTAGGCAGAGGGAACCTAGTGTTAAGACACTCCGTTCCCCACTTGCTGCCTAATAGGCATTGTGTGTTGAGTAGCAGAACTCAACGCCACGCTTAACCTCGACACCAGAGCGAAGAAATGGAAATATAAATTTAAGTAAATATTTCATCTCCTCGAGTGGGGATCGAACCCACAACCAGTCGGATTTACAGTCACACTTCGTACCGACTGCGCCACGACTGGCCTCAATTGTAATTATTATAATATATTTTTATTGCTTAGTCAATATATTATTATTTTTATCAAAATTTAAGTTATTATAGACACATTATTTAAACTTAATTTTATCATAGAAACATTAATAAGATTAAAACTGGTTTGAGTACTTTGGTATCATAAAAATTATCGGAGTATCTTTAAAATTACGTAAATATACAAAAACTCATATAATGTCCCTCTATTTTTTACTATTATTTTATTTGCAAATATTACAATAATGTATTTTCGATATAATTTAAATTAATTAAATAAAAACAAAATTATCTACATATTATGATTTCGTAGCTAATATATAAAATAACATAATAAACAATATGTTTATCTTAATACTGCGTTCATAAATAATATATGTACGTACAAGCTATACATATAAACTAAACTAAATTTCTGTGAGTGTTGAAATTGGTTCAACATTGGTGCAGTTCGGCATAGTGCAACCTAAATTCGTAGCTAGATCAACTGTCTTAGTATAACGTATGTTACTTCATGCTATGCTTCAATATGTAATAATTTAAGAGGCTAGTTGTGGCATAGAGGCAAGTGTGACTACGCGACGCTAGTGTGTAAACGCGACTAGTTGTAGGTTCGATCTCCACTCGGGGAAATGAAATATTTACTTAAAATGTATATTTCCATTTCTTTGCTCTGGTGTCGAGACAAAGGGCAGCGTTGAGTTCCGCCACTTAATAAGCAATGTCTCCAAAATTCGGCGGAAAGTGGGAAACGGAGTGTCTTGACAATAGGTTAGGTGAAGCTGATTTAATTTTAATTTTTATTTCAATATTTAATTAATTTATGAGGCTCGACTAGCCTCATTATTCAGAGGCAACAGGTTACGATTTCGAATCCCACTCAACGAAATGAAACAATCAATATTTTTATATATTCGCTCTGGTAACAATACAAAACGTGGCGTTGACTGCCACTCCACAAGCAACGCCTCAAAAATTCAATAGAAAGTGGGAAACGGAGTGTCTTAACACTAGGTTCTTAATTTCCCTCTGCCTACCCTGCCATGTACAAGATACACCGTGAACGTAAAAAAAGAAAATTATATTTTTTGTGGCAATCGAACCTACAGCCGTCACATTTACAGTCGCACTCTTGTGCCCCTGCGCCACAACGGCCTCAAATTAATTTTTAATTTAAAATACATATAGTATCTCGTACATAAATATATCTATATACTAATGTTTACATTGGAAGATTCTACTGCGCAGATATGAAATGTACTTACCTCTCTGTTGGCTTATACAGATTTTGCTCGGCTTAACACTTCAAACTAATAAATTGCAAAATGCAATATTGTTTTGTGATTTAGGTACTACATTTAAATATATCGGTGTATAAGATCTTTATTTTTATTAAAATTTCTTTGTTAACTCAATGTTTATTTTTTATTTTCAAATAAGTATATTCTCTTTCACACAAAGCTCATCTCTAATAATAAATAGCTAGATTATTTTATAGCGTCACTCGTCTCTTATTCCAACTTACTGCTTTTGTACCTAATTATGAAGCTCTGTTTCCAAACAAAAATCAAATCAGCTTTACGCTGATCCCGCACACAGCAGGACAGGCGGAGGGAACCTAGTGTTAAGTGCGTTAAGTTAACACTGCGTTCCCCACTTTCCGCCGAGTTCTTCTTCGGAGATATTACGTGTTGAGTGGCGGAACTCAACACCAAACACCACGAAAGAGAGAAAGATTTAATAGTATGTCTTTTAAATAAAATAAGTTTACATTTCGACCAAACAAAGATTTTCATATTATGTAAATTTTCCCTAATGAGCTCTCTCCGCGCGCGATGACAACCAGGCTTAAGACTAATCTCCACTACATTTTGCTTTACCAGATTGAGGAAATGAAAATAATTTATAGAGAAATATCTGTAATATACAACAATCTCTTTTATATTTAACATTACGGACTTACAGACGGACAAACATCTTTTTATGAATACTTTCAAATTGAAAATATAAAAATGAACCAATATAAAAATAAACTATTTAATTTTCTTTACATTGATTACGATGATCAATTTCGTAAAAAGACCTATCTATCAAATCTAATTACCTAGAAATACTTGGGACAGAACGTAACATGTTATGTAAGTAAACGATTGAGACCTAAATAATATATTTTCTATGTCATTTCGTAATAGCCTGTGTAATGATTTATATATAATAGGCGTTTAAAACAATAAGCTTGGAAGGTGTTGAAATCTGCTATCTTAAAAATAAAAAATATATTTTAATTTTTTAACTTTGTTTTTTAATTTATACGAAAAACTTACACCCTAAGCAAATATTGACACAGACGCTAAAGAATATTTTTTTTAACTAGTCAATCCGAATTTATTTTGATTATTTTATTACTTAGCCTTGCTGAATATATCAAAATATAAATATGTAGTCATAATCTTATGCTAAATAAACACTATAAAATGTTATTTGCTTATAAAAATATATATATTTTAATAAATTATTTTAAATATTTTATATTCAGCTTATATGTATTGTCCAATTTAGATATAAATTATGTATATGTATGTGTTTTAAATAAATAAATAAAAAATAAATCATCTTCACGTTGTATCCCGTACACAGCAGGGTAGGCAGAGGGAACTTAGTGTTAAGACACTTACACACCCAACTCCGCACTTTGCCTCGACACCAGAGCGAAGAAATGGAAAGAGAATTTAAAATAAATACTTCATTTTCTTGAGCGGGGTTCGAACCCACAACCGGTCGCGTTTACAGTGACACTTTGTGCCCCTGCGCCACGACCGGTCTCATAAAATATATAATATTATGTTTTTTAATATTATATATTTTATGGTATACTTATAAAAAAGATTCATATTACAACTTCTTTAAACTCCTAAAAGATATTATTAAGTAGTCAATACAGAACGTACAGTTTTATAGAATTAAAATAAAAAATCCATGTTGTCTCTATTTTCTATTAAATCAGCTTCACACTCTATCCCACACTCAGCGCAGTAGGCATATGGAACATATTGTTAAGACACTCCGTTCCCAACTTTCCGCCGAATTTTTCCAGACATTGTATGTTGAGAGGTGGAACTCAACGCCGGGCTTTTGCCTTGGTGCCAGAGCTAAGAAATGAAAATATTAATTTTATATTTTAAATGTTTAGCTAAAGTTTTGAAAAGTGTGTTTTTGCTTGAATTAGATTTTAGTTTTTTGCTTTATATTTATAACATTACCTCTTACTACTACACGGCTTGTGCTGCAATTCAATCAATAAATTCTATTGACACACTGTACAACTTGTAATGCAACTTTCTCAATTTCTTCATCAGTATTTGGCTTAGCGTTTGTATCTTATTATTATTATTATTTATTTATTTTATTTTTCAGCTTCACTATGTATCCCATTTCGCCGGGTATGTATCACCACCTGACCACTTTCCGTTGAATCGCAGTTGAAGGCATTGTGTGTTGAGCGGCAGACCTCAACGAAGAAAGGAAAATATTAAATGTTTCATTTCCGTGAACGAGAATCGAACCTACAACCTGTCGCGTTTACACTTTACAGTCACACGCCTGTACTCCATGACTAGCCTCTTACTAATATTAGTTTTCATATGAGCAATAAATGTAGATCTTTCGTGTAGGTATTTACAAATATATTCTTATTTAAATCTATGAGAACATCAACTAAACAGTTTTGCATTCAGTCAATCATATCCTATACATACACAGCTTCACGCTTTTTTGATAGCAGGGTAGATAGAGATACCATAATGTTAAAACACTTGTTGTCAAGAACTGGCGGAACTCCACACCACAGTCTGTCTGCCCGAGTGAGACGTAAATATCTATTTGCCGAGTAAGAATCGAAGCCAGCATGGTCGTTTAAAATTAGACGCTGCGCCACTGCGTCATTACGGCCTCTTTCTATACATTAAAAACTTAAAAATGTATCAGATTTTACAGCAGTAATACAGTTACGCATTTTAGCAAATACCTACCATCACCACCTAGAAAGATATTTTAAGACAAATATATTTTAAAATTGTTATTCGCTTAGGATAAGAAAATAGTTACAATATTGATATGTGAATATTATTTTTAGGGAAGTACCGCACATCTCTATCAAACTGGGCTGACATATAAAATTTAATAAAGTTTATATAAAATCTAATCGTTCCGCTGTCTTGCATTTAATAAAAAAATCTTAGTATAAGTCTTGCCAGAAAAAAAGTATTACAACACTCTCTCTCTCCCTTTAGATCAATTGTCATTTATTCTGAACATTTATTGTGTTTGAAGTATAAGTTGAAGTATAAATCTTAAGATGTTAGGAGGAATTAAATTTCGCTCTGGTGTCGAGGAAAAATTGCGGCGTTGAGTTCCGCTACTCAATACGCAAAGCCTCCAGAACATGGCGGAAAGTGGGGAAAGGAGTGTCTTAACACTAGGTTCCCTCGCCTACTCTGCTGTGCACGAGAAAGTTAGAAGCAGCTTCACGCTGTATTATACATATGTCAAGGGAACTTAATGCTCAGATACTTCATTCCTCGTCCACCGCCTTATTTTCAAGACATTGTGTGTTTAGCGGCAGAAATCAACGCAGCGCTACATTTACGAGACTGGAAAGGAAAATCCACAACATCATCAACTAACGCCCAATATTAATAACCTATCTCCTACGTCAATCTTCGATTGTTCCATATATTTATCCAATCTAAAGATTGGATAGATGTATGGAACAATCGAAGATTGACGTAGGAGATAGGTTATTAACATTGGGCGTAAATATACAATGATACGCGGTCCCATTGCGCCCCGACAACTTCTGTTTTGTGCGTTGTTTCTCAAAAGTTTTAATGTAACCAAAACCAGTTGTAGTAGAAACCAATTTTACTAAGAGCCATAAATAGTATATCTCTCAAATAAGGATTTCCAACAAAATTTGAGCAAAAAAATGTAAGCCAACTCTGCTTCCCCACAAAATTCGAGGTATGTCTCCCCAAGACAAATACGATAGGTATTTTCAAATAAAATTTGTTATTGCTGTTCTGAAATGAAGCATTCCATATGTTTTATGGGAATATATTACATTCATGGAAATAATTATAGTACATATTTAATAAAAATCTATACGTTATAAATACCTTTTTTTAATTTAATTGGCATAATTACACAATTTAGGGCCGTCATGGTGCAGTAGCAATGCGTGTGGCTGTAAACGCAACGGTCATGAGTTCGATTCCCACTAGGAGGAATGAATCTTTAATTTTCATATCCTTGTTCTGGTAACAAAACAACATGCAACATCTCGAAGATTCGGCGAAAAGTGGAGAAGAGGGAGGTCTCTCTATTTAAACTGCGTAAAGCTAAAAAGTACAGAATTCAATCGGACTTACCTTAATAATAATTCAATTTTTATAAATAATAAAATGCTAATTTATTTAACTCTACATTCCATAGCATTTTTTTTATATTTTATATTAAAAATATATATATTCATATGTTTTTATTAAAAATAAACAATGAAACGCCAATGCAAACGAGAGCACATCTTTGGTTAAATCGTGTTATATTTAGCTGACAAGTGGTGTGCATGCGTAAACAAAGGCTCACCGTCCGGCCATCTGTTGGGTTTCGCACGCTGCGGTACCGCTTCATCGGTATTGATAATAAACTGGCTATACTATGTATATAGTGGTTATATGTATTCAATATTGTATATTGTTCGTATAGATGCAATTTTTTGTATTTATATTTTATTGGTTTCTGAGCTTCTGGTTATTATCCAAGGAAGTTGGATGGCCTATATATGTATTGATATAAAATATAAGTTCATTTTAAGTATAATTTAGGAATGTAAAATATTACTGCGACATGCCTACAAA
This sequence comes from Heliconius himera, assembly GCA_021202915.1. Classification (NCBI taxonomy): domain Eukaryota; kingdom Metazoa; phylum Arthropoda; class Insecta; order Lepidoptera; family Nymphalidae; genus Heliconius; species Heliconius himera. The sequence goes on from JAJHJA010000231.1 coordinate 132,305, forward strand.
GTAAATTTTAACAGATTTTCATTGAGTTTTAACTTTAGAATGAACCCACAACCTTTCATTCTTCTTTTCTATCAGATTCACGCTGTTTCCTGCATGCAATCCAGCTCGAATGGGAATCGAATCCACAACCTGTCGCATTAACGTTAACACACTTGTGCCTCTGCGCCTAGGACAAAGTATAACTATTTAGAAAACGTATAAAAATTTGAACGTAGCGAGACTCGAAACCGCGCCTCCTGGAAACCGACCAGGCGCTCTGACCACTGAGCCATAGGTTCTCATCAAGCTACGTCGAAATTTTTATAAGCTTGTTACAACTTATTTATGTTGTTAGTATCTCTATAGAGAGATTTTATTTCAACTAGCGGAAAAAAACTCTAAAATTTTGTAAAAATCTCTCTAATCGAACTAGCGCCCGTCCATCCGTGCACCACCGATCACCGTCGTGGTGCATTGGCACAATATATCGAATGTAATCGCGATGGTTGTGGATTCAATTTATTCGAATGAAGGTGCAAAGTAGGTAACGGAGAGTCTTACTATAAAATACGAAATTTCTTATATGTAGATAATACAGTTCGTATAACTCCCAAAACTTACCAATATTCATTCAAAAACGACTAAAAATCTCAACCGAACCTTACATTTAACTACGCAGTGCAACAATAACTCTTTTATAACAACTTGTCTAATACTAGAAGAGTTATTATCTAAACATCCTCATAGGTAGCGGCTATAGAAAATATTAGTGCCTGGAGCAAGCACCTCAGCAGACAATCCGACCACCGCGGCCCACTGTGCGCCCGTCCGTCCGTCGACATGGGAAGTGCGTTATTTATTCGTTACTATCAACCTGTTCAACCGCATTCAACGTAGTGTCAATATAGACTAATAATTGATAGATTGATCAATTTAAATATCTGTCAATGCGCGTCACTTACCACCTCTTGCCACACATGGAATTCGGTTGTCACGACAAGGACTCCGGCGAAGTGGAGTGCTACTTCGAAATACGTAAATATCTATGTGAACGATATTATAATTGAAATATCTTATTATTTCAGATTTCAAACCATTCGCATAATAATTTGTATTTTTAGTGGGAACCGTGCTGTTTTTGGGTCGCGTAAACATGGACGCTACTGACAGTAAGTTAGTCGGAATGTCAGCGCGGTCAGTGAATGTTAGTCGAATTAAACGTGCTATATTGTTATCTTTATATAATAAGCGGATACGGGTGTAAAACATAGTTTATAATGCATACGGAATTAAGATCGGTGAGCACTCGTCGCGATAACGTACCCAGCCGTAAGTAAATGAAAATGAGTGCTCAAATTACAAGTTTAACTCCAGATAATGAGAAATTAATTCATGAATTTGAATATTCTAGATTGTGATACGGGTACCTCTTGCGCTATCACAATACAAATGCGTAAGTATTTTGCCGGCGAATCGTAACTCGGGTTAAGTACCAAATATTTGAATTCGGTTTCAATTAACTAAAATGTATATATATTAATGCTACCAAAATTGACACAAACTCGATAACAATTTCTGTTTTACATCTTCTTAAACACTAATCGATTTCCAATATTTCGAATATTATATTAAAATATATAGACGTTAATCGCCAATGTAAATATATATTTTGCTATTTTTTTATGTTATAGTTTCGTATACGTTTGTTTTATATTATATTTTTTTCAGCGAATCCTGAGGCAGTGGGATGCGTCGAAAAATGTGCAACATTCTTTTCCTTTCTTCTTATTATTATCACTTTTCCGTTTTCCTTGTTCGAATGTTTTAAGGTAAATTTTATATAAGAAGTATAGGTATCTTTTATTTAATATTTAGTAACATTGAATAAAAAAGTAAACAGATTCGAGAAACTCATTTTATATAAACACCACAAAAATAATACTTAGTTTTTTTTTATTTAGCCATTTATTTCGTTTTCAGGTAGTTCAAGAATTTGAAAGGGCTGTAATATTTCGCCTTGGTCGACTACGGAAGGGTGGCGTAAGAGGTCCTGGACTATTTTTTGTGCTGCCTTGTATTGACACGTACAGAAAAGTCGACTTGCGAACCGTATCATTTGATGTTCCACCTCAAGAGGTAAGAATTTTACTGAAAAAAAAAAATATATATATTTCATTAATGTCACAATATTTTTGAGTCCGCTTCTACTTTAATATTTTCTGCTTGTATGAACAATTCGTTATATCCTGTCGAACTTACTTCTATAAAACCTATCGCTAGTTTTCTTTTTAGATTCTACAAAATGAATCCGAATATGCATAGAAGATACAAAGAAAATAGTTTTAGCGACATATTATTGAGTAACTGACGTATTTTGGGGTTCTGTGACGTATATTTCAGTATTTCTGTAACAGGCAACCTAAGTAACTGTATATATACGTACATACTAGATACAAATTTTATATATAGGTAAATACAACACATGGCTACGAACAAAAGCCATTCAAAATTGGCAATGGAATTGAAAACAGTTAACCCAAATGTTGGCTATTCAGCTGGTTCACGTTTAATTGATGTGCCTATAAACTATCAATCAAAGTTTTACGACGTACAAACAATTGCGAGCGTTTCTTGTAAGCCAGTTGTCTACGCCGGTCTACCTCATATCAGAATCATTGCCAACAAACTTGACTGCCTGGTCATATTTAAAAATAGTTATAATATAAGAAATATTCTTATTTAGGTAAATAATAAGAGTGGAATTCTATTCGTATCTATAGAATGTTTAAATTCAGTTTTACCGATCTTACAAGGTGTTTACGCAATAACATACGCTTTGTTCTAAACACACACGCACGTCCATTTATTAAAGGAATATAGCTGTTAGATATATAAATTCATACTATTTCCAATTGCATAACTTATATTTTAATACATTGAAAGAGAGTGTTATTATCAATTTAATTATACATAATAATTATTGAGTCTTTAATTTATTAATTATGAATGAATCACTTAAATACCTGAATGAAATATTTGTTTTATATATTGTATAAAATTAACATGGAGTTTAATTGATTAACTTAAAATATATTATATAAAGCCAATATCCAATTAAAAAGTGAGTTATTGTAATTGGAGCCTGACGCTATTTATTTATTATATCCATATTATAACTAATGTAACTGTAACAAATAAATCTAAAGTAATCAAATAAATCTAATCTAAAAATTTAAAGAATAAAATATCTCGAATCTTTTATATTTGCTGTAGCAAATATAAAAGATTCGAGATATTTTATTTTTTGCAACAAAAGATAATTTGCAAGTATTAAACAATGGTGTTATATTATTTTATTAAACATATGAAAAGAAAATCCGTCATTATTTTGAACATATTTAAATAGAAATATTTATATTATTCGATTTTTTTTGTGAAAATATCTATAGTCCGATTTTCTTTCATGAAAATATAATATCTATATTTTACACGGACCCTCGAGTTTGAAAAAAGTAAAACTATTACTATTGTTCAAAGAATTTTAGTTGATGTTTTTTGTAAATTATCTACACAATGTATGTTTCATATCATAATTTTAAATCGACAGTGTTTAGACATGCGAAAGTTTAAATTTGTGTTCGAGCTGACAGGGACGACCTCAATTCGCACGCCTGAACGTTTATATATAAATCATTTTCATTGAATAAGAAACTATAACTATTCAAAAACAATATTACAAAATTTGAAGCGACAGATTTAATTTAACTAAAATTATAATAAAATCAAAAACTAAATCTTCACACTGTATTTATTGTCTGAACTTCGAGTTTTGCGTTGGTGTCACAGTGAAGGAATGAAAATCTTCCTCCGGGAGGAGATCGAACCCCTGCGCTATGAAGGCCTCTTAAACGATAAAATTATAATGTCGTACTTTAAACTAACAGCGTTCTATATACAACAACTAATTGAGATTTATGTGAGAAAACTAAAATACAGTACCTAGTATAATACGGCTCGCTGTATCGATAAAAAAAAGTCAGTACTTCCGTCAATTTCACACTTTCCTTTAAGACCCTCACCTTTCTACCGTTTCAGATTCAGAATTAAACTCAAAACCGAATACAAATATGATTAAATACTTCCCTCCTATACTTCCCAATTACACTACGATTTATTTAGGCTTACAAAATTTTTATTTTCTTCAGAAACATTTTTAATTATTCTTTCAGGTGCTTACAAGAGATTCTGTTACAGTAGCAGTTGACGCGGTTGTGTACTATAGAATAAAAGAACCTTTAAACGCTGTGGTCAGAGTTGCTGATTATAGGTCAGTATTGAGAGTAGATATTAATCTTAATAATTAATTTCGAAAACGTGACTTTACTAAGGCCGTTGTAGCGCAGGAGCACAAAGATGTGACTGTAATGCGATGGTTGTGGATTCGATCCACTCCGGAGAATGAATTATTAATATTTTAATTTGCTGAGTACAGTAGCTCAACACGCAATGCCTTGAAAAATTCGGCGGAGTGTGAGGAACGCAGTGTCTTAACACTAGATTTCTTCCACCTATTTCCTCATGTGCAAGATACAGGATAAATCTGACTTAAGCCGTTGATTTCTAAAAATTAATTGTAAAAAAGTCATGAAATATTTTTTTTATTTACCAGCGCTTCTACTCGTCTTCTAGCTGCGACAACTCTGCGAAATGTTTTGGGTATGCGTGATCTCGCCCAGTTGCTGTCTGACCGAGAGGCCATCAGTCACATGATGCAAGCCAACTTGGACGTCGCCACTGATCCTTGGGGAGTCGAAGTAGAGAGAGTCGAAATGTAAGATACTTTATACATTTACTTATTTTTTTTTTAGTTGCACACCGTACTGTTAAGACACTCCGTTCCCATTAAGACTCTTTGGTTCCCCATTTCACTCAACGCCACGCTTTGTCTCGTCACCAGAGCGAGAGAAATGAAAATATTAAATATTTAATTTCCTCGAGTGGAACCTGTCACGATAATAGATAGATATTAGATATTTCAATCATTGAGCAAAGGTAAATCTTTAATGACGGTATAAATACAGTTTTATAATTAATTCACAAGCGATTTTTTTTTATTTCCTTTTAACATTTCCCCAAGTCTTTCTAAGTTTACTACATTTAACACTACTAAATCCGCTATGCTCTTGGGTTTATAATACATAATCCATAAAGAACGCAGGCGTCAAAATTTATTGGGTATATATTACATTAAATTTTGTAGCCGTCGTGGCGCTGGGGCACAAGCATGTGACTGTAACTCGACGGTTGTATGTTAGAACCCCACTCGGGAGAATTATTACTTATTAATAATTTCATATCTTCGCTCTGGTTCCCACCAACTCAAAAAAGCGGCGTTGAGTTTCACCACTGAGCATACAATGCCTCGAAAATTCAGCGGAAGGTGGGGAATGTATCTTAACACTAGGTTCCCTTTCTTGCTACATGCGGGGTACAGTGTGAATGTGAAAAAGAAAATAAACATTTTTAACAGAAAAGACGTCCGCCTACCGGTGCAGTTACAAAGAGCGATGGCTGCGGAAGCTGAGGCCGATAGAGAAGCCCGCGCCAAAATCATTGCGGCAGAAGGAGAAATTAAGGCGTCTAAGGCGTTGAGAGAGGCATCTTTAGTCATGATTGACAATCCCACAGCCCTACAGGTATCAAAATATTTGATTTTAAATTATATATTTTTTTTTGATTTCCTTATTTTATACCTATATGTAAATATATCATATATTTTTTTCATAATTGTCATCTAGAATGATCGCTTGATATTTTAAACTACATAACGAATTTTAATGCGGTTTTCATTATTAGACAGAGTGCAAGAGGAAGATTTTAATATACATTTAATTATACATGACGTGCTCGTAATTTCTCCAAATATAATTTAATGTCATTTAATCATTTATTCTCTATCATTTGCATAGAATGAATCAAGATAAAAAAATATATTTTTAAAACAATATTTTGTATAAAATATCTATATTTTATATAGTTTAAAAATTTAGAAAATTAGTATATTTAAAATAAATATTTATGTATATAAAATTTGCTTTTATTTCAGCTGCGGTACCTGCAGTCACTTAATACGATATCCGCAGAGAAGAGTTCTACAATTATCTTTCCATTCCCGATGGACTTCCTAAAAACATTTTTAACAGGAAGTGGTCAAAGTGTTCCACCTTCACCGTTACCCATTTAAGTTTGTTTGTAGTGCAAATATAAAAGATGTATGATTACGAAAAGATGTATGGTAAATTATATAAATAAAATTTTGAAAATAGTTTTGCTTATTATTATTATTATACTAAATGTAAAATATTATAACTTTTTTTTCAATTACGCGATTGGCATCGTTCACTAGACATTGTAAATCAACGCCAAACTTGATACAAAATTATAAAACATCCATCCATATTTGCAATAATTCATACATATCTACAATCTACCTAATGTATGTATTGTACATACATCATTGTAAATATGTATTAATTAATTCTGAAAAACCATTTTCTTTGACGTCCAGTAAAAATAAACAAGTCATTCCTTATATTTTTTTGGTAAAATACAGTAGATCAAATATTTTTTTAATTATTATTTCAGTATATATTTTTTTCTAGAAGCAGCTAATTACTTCAAAAATACTTCTTGTTTATTATTTTATTTAATACAGAAAATAAATCTATATTGTCTGTGGATGATGTACAGAGCATGTCATTTTGCATACTATAAAAGTATATTCTTTGACTTATTATATACATATCTTTTTGCATTATATACTTATATGACATAAAATGAGAGAGGACGAACAGAAAATGAACTTAATTGGTGTGTAAAATGAGTAATATAATATGTAATGTCGTTGATGAGCTAACGTTGTCTAAACGTTATTTATATTTAATATTACAGAAATGCAACGAGAATCCATAAAGGAAAAAATTATACGAGTATTCTTTCTATTAATAATAATATTGTGCCCACTGACTTTACTACTATGTTTTAGGGTAAGAAAATTATTCCATCAATTGATTTAAATGTTTGTTTTTATATGAATAAGTTTTTTATATGAGTAAATTTGCATTCTATTATTTTTTTCCCATTTTTAGTAGAAAAGTTTTTTTTTGGAAGAATGTGATATTAGAAAGGATATCAGAACCAATAGTTACTGAGGGTACAATCTTTTTGTATTTAAAGGGCGGAAAAAATCTTGTAAAAATAATGTATCTAATAGTCTATTTAACAAGGAATTCTATAGGCAATACCTAGCCTACTTAGTCTACTTAGTCTTTTATTTTACATATTGTTTTTAAAATAAAACCACTTCCAGACGAAATTTCAATAATAATTTCACAATGAATAATACATGAATAGATGTTGTATTAAGAGAGAAAGATTTATCACTATTATATATGGTTGCATATGGTAGAATAAATCATTTGTGTGTTCTTAACAATCAACGTCCCGAGTTTTTAATCGATTAAAATAATGTTCTATCGGTTTCATATAAACGCAACTAATTAATTTATTTCTGTTCTACATTTCCTAATTTCAATTTTCACGTTTACTTTACTGATAATTGAGATGTTTTGTCTGACAGGTTGTGAAACAGTACAAAAGAGCTGTAATTTTGCGATTCGGACGAGTGAGGCGTGATTCACCCGCCGGGCCTGGCATCATTTGGATAGTACCGTGTACTGACAGCGTCACCTTCATCGATCTTAGAACGCAGTCCTTCAATTTACTCCCCCAAGAGGTATTATAATTTTTTTTTAATTTAAACATATAATAGATACTACTATAGTATATATTAAACGTTACTATAAAACACTACTAAACAATTCTCAAACATGTTTCAAAAAGAAATCAAACTCTGTATTGTATTTATGTTTCATTTCAGATACTCACAAAAGATTCTGTAACTATCACAGTAGACGCTGTGGTTTACTTTCATGTTGTGAAACCGCTATTTTGCTTACTAAATGTACAATCGCACACGTAAATAATATATTTCATTGTTAATAGAAATTTAAATAGAATATAATAATAGATACGTATATATTAATAATACTAATAACAATTTTAGGCGTGCCACAGAACTGTTAGCTATCGCTATTCTTAGAAATATTTTGGGTCAGTACACACTGACTGACTTGTTGACAAACCGAGAATCAATTAGTCAATCAGTCCGAAGAGAAATAGATAAAGGGACAGCCGAGTGGGGCATCGAAGTGGAACGGGTGGAAATGTAATATCATCATAGTCATTTTACTCGACCTTGTTTGGAAATTACTTAAATTTTAATCACCTGTAAAGTATGAAAGGTCAAGTTGTGCAAACTACATTGTGCAAACTTTTGTGCATTGCATTAACACAATAAGAGATTGTGGTGTTGTATTGTAAGTTATGTTTAATGAAAATCTGTAGAAAAATCTATTATAGTCATACATTTTAAATGTTAAAATGGGTTACTCTTTATAAGTCACTCATACTGTACTTATAATTAAAATTAATTTAGGAAATTTAGTGCTAGTTTAAACTATTACGAATAATAATCGTTTTTATAGAAAAGATGTTATTTTGCCTTATGAATTGCAAAAGGCAATGGCGGCTGAGGCTGAAGGCACACGCATTGCTAAAGCAAAAATTATAGAAGCCGAAGGCGAAATAAAAACAGCCGAAAATCTTAGAGACGCATCAAAAGTCATGATGGAACATCCACAAACAATACTTGTAATAGACATATTTTACATTTTTTTGTATTGAATTTGTTTTATATGTTTATCTTTCTGTATAGATAGCCTAATTAATTATATTGTTAAATATTTTCACATTGTTTACAGCTACGGTACTTACAAACGCTTCACAACATCGCATCAGAACAAGAAACGTCCATATTGTTTCCATTTCCTATCGATATTCCTGATCAGAAGAGTTCTAGTTAATTTTAATTAAATTCTCTTTACTTCACACAACTTCATACCAATATGACAGAACATGTCACCGTAATACTAGTTCGATTTATATTTCTTTTTGGACATTAGCAGTAAATATTTAACATGAGTGATAAGCAAAATAAAAAGTTTGCGAAAGCGACCAGCACTAGACCTCGAGAAATTCCAAAGCAACAATCAGTTCGTTCCGTAACTATGTTGGCAAAAGAATCAGTTGGACGTGGGGTTCCAAGTACGACTTCTCTCGTAAGAATGCCGCGTCTAGAACATGAAAGAAGTATATTATATTTATTTTAATTTTGTACTATTATTAATAATATTTGCTTATGTTTATATATTGTTCTGATAATTTTATTACATAGATGTTCATTTTCAGAAAGTGACAATTTCATTGAGAAAATTGTGGTGATTATATCGATTGTTGTTGCTGTTCTAACGTTCCCGTTGTCGTTGCTATGCGTTTTCATGGTTTGCATTTTTTTCATATTTAATTTTCGTTTAGGTAATATAGATAATTTGAGGTCAGTCGTAGCGCAGGGGCACAAAGTGTAACTGTAAAATCGACTGTGGATTTCATCCCCACTCGGGGAAATGAAATATTTATTTTAAATTTATATTTCTATTTCTTCGCTCTGGTGTTGAGGCAAAAACGCGACGTAGAGTTCTGCCACTCAAAACACAATGCCTTTAGAATTCGTCGGAAAGTGAGGAACGGAGTGTATTGAACATCAAGTTCCCTCTGCCTACCCTGCCGTGTGCGGGATACAGCTTGAAGCTGTAATATGGATAATCAAGAGAGATACTCGTATCAAAAATATTTCAGGACATGTTAAAAATATAATAAATCATTAAATTTAAGAAAACATACAGTAGATTTTATTTCCAGGTCGTCCGTCAGTTTGAGAGGGCCATTATATTGCGAAATGGAAAATTATACAAAAAAAGCGCGTTCGGTCCCGGCCTTACATTTTACCTGCCTTGCGTAGATTCTGTCAAGTACATCGATTTACGAACATTCGTTTACGTTGTTCCACCGCAAGAAGTAAATATGTCCATCCATTTTTTATAAGCGTAGAATTTATTATTTATTTATTATTAGAAACTGGCCGGTCGTGGCGCAGCGGCACGAGGTGTGACTGTAAAACCGACTGGTTGTGGGTTCGATCCCCACTCGAGGAGATGAAATATTTACTTAAATTTATATTTCCATTTCTTCGCTCTGGTGTCGAGGTTAACCGCGGCGTTGAGTTCTGCTACTCATCACGCAATGCCTCCAGAATTCGGCAGAAAGTGGGGAACGGAGTGTCTTAACACTAGGTTCCCTCTGCCTACCCTGCTGTGTGCGGGATACAGCGTGAAGCTGATTTAATTTTTTTAATTGTAATTAGAGACAAGTCGTGGCGCAGTGGCACAAGCGTGTGACTTTAAATGTAACAGGTTGTGGGCTCGATGACCTCTCGAGGAAATACAATATTTATTATCGCGGCATCAAGTCCCGCCACTCAACACGCAATACCTCTAGAATTCGGGAGAAAGTAGAGAGCAGAGTGTTTTAATACTAGGATCCATATGTCTACCCTGCTATAAGCGGAATACAGCGTAAAGATGAAAAGAAATAGAATTTATATGACCATTTTTATTTTATTTTATAAGTCTTTTTTCTCAGGCACTGACTAAGGATTCATTGACAGTATCCGTTGATGCGGTTGTTTTTTACAAAATAGTGGACCCGGTGCAGGCTGTAATAAGCGTAACCGACTATAAGTAACGACCTTATATAAAATTATATTGCTATATATTATTTCCAGTTATTTAAAGCATTTGCAATAAATATAATTAAATTAAATTCAATATAATAAAATGCATTTTAAATAAAATGCATTTTAAATAAAATGTGCTTAGAGTTGTTTTATGTGGTGGCCGTCGTGACGCAAGAGCACAAGCGTGTAACGGGTTGTGGGTTCAATCCCCACTCGAAGGAATGAGTTATATTTTAATAACAGTCTCGTACCAAGGCAAACGCGTGGCGTTAAGATCCGCCACTCTACACACAACGTCTCGAAAGATTCAGCGGAAAATTGGAAGTATCCTACCACTAGGTTCCCTCTGCCTGCCCTGCTATAAGCGGGATACGGCGTGAAGCTGAAAAAAATATATATCAAAAATAGTTATTATCACACAAAATTTTTAAATGATATTTCGTGAATCAGATCATCGACTCATTATTTAGCGGCGACGACTTTACGCAATGCTCTAGGAACGAGAAAACTTGCAGAAGTTTTGGGCAACAGACCAGAGGTCAGCCATCAGGTGTTCGAGCTTATGAAGAATATAACCCAGGAGTGGGGTATCCAAATCGTCCGCGTTGAAATGTAAACTATATTTTATTATGTAAATTTTGATATATAGCATCTGCAACTGCTGCACAAGCGTATGACTGTAAACCCGACGGTTGCAGTTTCGATTCCCACTCGGGGGGATTGATTTATTATTTATTGATATTTTCATTTCTTCGCATTGGTAACAAGGCGAAGTGGCTTCCGCCACTCAACAAATAATGCCTTAAAAATACATCTGCTATATGCAGGATACAAAGTGAAGCTGAAAAAAAAAGGTACATATTTATCCTGTACCTACTTTGCTTTTTACTTTGAAGGATAAAAATAAAAAATATATATTTTCGCTTTGTTAATATAGGAAGTGGGTAATACTGTACAAAAAATATATAATGTTTTTTCGCTTGTATAATATAGTATTTGGTGTAATATATAAAATTGCATCTTATATTGCGTGTTGGACGAGCGGAAATTAACAGTTAAGTATTATAGATTTTAATATCAAATTAGTGAAACGCCTTTGCTATAAAATACTTAAATTTTCCACTGTGAAGGTTTTGAAGCCATTATAAGTCAATCTATCGGTTTTACGATATGTTATTATGAATCTGATGAATTGGCTTTAATGGGTTCAAATACTTCACAAGAGAGAATGCATTGTCACTACAATCTCCTACAACCACTGTAATCTACTGAGGCCAGTCGTAGCATAGTGGCACAGGTTTCATTTCCTCGCTCTGGTAATTAGCTAAAACGCGGTGTTAAGTTCCGCCACTCAAAACGGAATGCCTCCAGAATTCGGGGGTCTTCTTGGGGAACGGAAGTGTCTTAGCACTAGGTTCCCAAGTTACCTCTGCTTACTCTACTATGTACAGGAAACAGCGTGAAGCTAAAATATAAAAAATCTATTATATCTAACTCAATTATTGCAATTAATTTTCAAATATTCTAGATAATTATAAATTAAAAAAATATTTACAGGTACTTACTCATATATTAAGAAATTAATTATTTATTATTAGAAAATGAAAACTTATTCACCGTGAACCGTAACCAAATAACTTTTGCAAAACCATTTTTATATAGGTAGGTAGGTATTTTGCATTATAAGATTATTGAAATTACAAATTACAGTAAAGACATTAGTTTGCCGCTACAATTACAAAAAGCAATGGCGGCGGAGGCTGAGTCGACGAGATTGGCGAACGCTAAAATTATTGTTGCGAAAGCGGAAATTGAATCAGCAAAAAACCTTCAAATGGCCACTGTTATAATGATGGACAATCCTATGTGTATGCAGGTTCGTATTGATTTCTAACTAAGCAATTAGAAATTTCCTTTATTATATTCTCATGTTTCTTATTTTAATAACTTTGTCCCAATTTTGCAAAATATGTAATGACTTTAATCAATCTTCATTTTATTTTAACTGCACGATTTTCAGCTTCCGATTTTATAGATTTTTTCAACTTCTGATTTTATAGATTTTCTAATAAAAACTGTATAATCTATTTCAGTTGCGATATTTGCAATCGTTGCAAATGATTGCGGGAGATAACACACACACTATTGTGTTTCCTTTCTCGGCGGATACTTTTAAAAAGATTTTCGGTCGATAATCACTATATCTTTTTTATTCTTTTAATATTATATATTGTTAATATCAATGTTTATATTTATATAACATTTTGTTAAAATATATACGTATAAATTAAATAGAAACGATTAAATGATTTTTAACGTTTATTTAAACAACATTTAGTGTAATAAATATTTAACAGAATGATTGCTAATCTAAAATGCTTTTTTTTTCTATTTAGCTGTGAAATGTGACTAGTATTCTCTGGAGTCGTCTTCGTTTTGTTCCCTTTGAGCGTATTGTTGAGGTGCGTGCGGTTGACCTCCTGGCTTCTTGTGCACTGTCGCCTGAAATAGTCAATTTCGTTAATTAATTTTACAATTTAATAATTTTACATAGTATTTTCGCTAATTTTACAACTTATAGTTTCTGCTGAGTTGACTCTTTCAACGACTTATATGAGAAAATTGCTGCAAAATTAACTTTTATTAATTTACATTTTGAGTATATGTATATATTTTTTTATGTATTACCTGAAAACCATTTTTGGGATCAGCCGTGTATTTTACGAGCCGAATTGAACCGTCAGGCTCGACAAGAGAGTACTCGCCATGCACGACGTCGCCATCGCGGTACTCTTTGTGATCTTGTTGGTTGCCGCTATGGGGATCTTTAACGCCGTACGCATAGTGGTAATCTGGTTTAGCCTGATATATAAAAACGTTATATTACATATATATGTTTATTTAAAGGAGCATTAAAAATACATTAAAGATAACATTTTTAAAGTGTTAATTTACACTTGGGAGTGGTCGGTTTCCAGGAAGCGCGGGTTCAAGTCCCGCTACGTTCAAATTTTATACGTTTTCTAAATAAATATTTCTAAATAAGTGCATCAAAGATAATAAATATTGTGTTGCATATAACTAAAGAAACAAATTATACGTTTTATATAAGAACAATTAAATAGGTTAATAAGAAAAAACGTTTGATGAATGCTATTAGAAATTATTGAAATATCGTGAGGCAAATATGTATTTTATGAATTTTGTTAGCTTCACGCTGTATCCCGCACACAGCAGGGTAGGCAGAGGGAACCTAGTGTTAAGACACTCCGTTCCCCACTTTCTGATTCACTTTCGAATTCTGGAGGCATTGCGTGTTGAGTGGCAGAACTCAACGCCGCGCTTAACCTCGACACCAGACCGAAGAAATGGAAATATAAATTTAAGTAAATATTTCATCTCCTCGAGTGGGGATCGAACCCACAACCAGTCGATTTTGCAGTCACACCTCGTGCCGCTGCGCCACGACCGGCCTCTGAATTTTGTTAATAATGAAAAATTACAATATATAAAAAACAACATTGCTTAAACGAAATAGTAATATCTATTTAACAAGAATTAATTGTTCTTACTATATAACATCATAATTTGATATTCGAAAGGCAACATACGATCATTAAAAGTAGATGATTCGGACAAAAAACTTGAGGCAAGCAAGACTTCGCTGGTACAAATGTACCAATAACCTTTTTTATTTTTAAACGCACATATATATTATGTTCTTCAGGCAATTAATACTTATTGTCCGTATACATTTTTTATAAAGCGTCACAAATACATTAAATGTAAAATAAATTATAAAATAAATACCTTGTAATCAACTGTCTTTAAGCGATCATATTTAGCTGTCTCCGGATCAATTTTTCCCGCTTGGTGGTCGTAGCCGTAGTCTGCGTGCTGTTGCGCCGGGACGCCTCGTGCCGCAGGAACCTGGACTTCAATTATTTTTCCACTCACTGGACCGCTGAAACGGTTGTAGGAGTACCCGCCTGGAGCCTGGTTGCCCAGCGCTACTGATCCTAGCACTAATAAAGTAAATGTCTGAAAAAAAATAAGAATTTTCGATAAAAATATACAATTCTAAAATGGTATGATAAAATCAATTTTAATAAAAAAAATATATAAACTATGATTAGTCAGCATCGTGAGGCTGCAATGTAAACAATAAGGGAAAAGAACGACCTTCACGGCTCAACGGTTCGGTGTCGTTACTCAATAACGATGGCAATGAAAATTCTGAATAAATAATTTCTCTCACGAGTGTTAAATTTAAATTTTACTATATTATAAATATTAATTATTATTATGATTCTTGTTTAGTAAGAATTTATGGAAACTATAAACATCTACCAAATAAATGGCGATGATATTTTATATATCTATATTTATTTATTTAAAAAAAAAAACAAATTATTAATTATATTAAAAAATATTTAACTAAATTAATGTTATAAAAAATACCTTGAACACGAAAACCATTTTTATAAGTAAGTATTAAAACCTCGTACACCGTTTTCCGCGGGACTGATGCCTGTTCAGCCGATATTGTTGGTTTTATACCAGAGCGTTATTTAAGAAAGTATGGGTAATCACGAACTTATTTAGGCGGTTGCGGCAAACTCTGAATCAATATTTTTCAATATGCCAACCTGTAGGCCGTATAATTACAATAAATATTTTTTGTTTCGAAGATTTGATATCTATCTGCTTATAACCTACAGAACCTACATGTTGTTTTTTCCAATGTTTTATTAGATTCATCTTTGTCTGTGTGGTATTGTAGATAGACATATATATATATATATATATATATATATATATATATATAAGAAAATCTTGAAACACTATTTTGACACATTTCTCGCCGTCCCGTGCTTAAAAGCACGGAATATTATGCTCAGCGTTCCAGATTTTGTTATCTCTGGAGTTGTTACTTACTAATATTAATAAAACAAAGTTATTGATAAATAATTCATTGTTTACTTTGTGTTTTTATTTTGTTCCAAATCTATCAATAGATATCCATGTGCTTCTTTAGTTGCATCTCTATAGGCCTCTTCTAGAAATTATTATAGGTGTTATCCGGAAAGACTTGGCGAACTAAATGCCTTATTTGACGACTACCGTTAGTAAATATATCAACTACTTAGCCATCTGATTCTTTCATTATGCCATGAATTATAAGTAATTGTGGGTGTTTGGTTTACTACTAAACAGTGACATATCCGGTACTCCCTGTACGTATGCAACATTGGCTCTGTTATTCATTGGTTGCATTTCATCATAGCATCATGTTTTTTTAAACGTCACATTATACATATGTATTTTTAATGTTATCTAGAAAATTTGTAACGAAATTTGACTTCCCACATCCACTAGGCTCTGTAACTATACTCCCTGTACGTATGCAATATTGGCTCTGTTATTCATTGGTTGCATTTCATCATAGCATCATGTTTTTTTAAACGTCACATTATACATATGTATTTTTAATGTTATCTAGAAAATTTGTAACGAAATTTGACTTCCCACATCCACTAGGCTCTGTAACTATACTCCCTGTACGTATGCAATATTGGCTCTGTTATTCATTGGTTGCTTTTCATCATAGCACCATGTTTTTTTAAACGTCGCATTATACATATGTATTTTTAATGTTATCTAGAAAATTTGTAACGAAATTTGACTTCCCACATCCACTAGACTCTGTACCTATAGCGGTAAATGGGTGAATAAAGTAAATCATTTTTATCGAAAAGATGTACGTACATCACGTTTAAGAATCTTACTAAAACTGGGTAATTTAATATTTAAATAAAAATGGTAAATGAAATGGTGATTTAATATTTAAATAAAATTTGATTCTCCTCCCGATTTCTCCCGATTGGTTTTTTTCCCGACTGCTAAGGAAGGGTTATGTTTTTCGCGCGTATCTTGTATGTATGTAATATTCTTTATTACCTCGTATCTCCAGAACCGCTAAACGGATTTACATATTTGAGGTATCGTTAGATTTGTATTAGCAGCCCAAGTGTTCTTAGATAGGTGACGTTAGTAAAAAATAATCATGGCGGCTGTGGTACGCCATTGGACTTAGTGAAAAAAAAAAATTTCGTTTCGAATAGTACAATATGGGTATCAAATTCAAGAGCTTAATTTCAGGATTTCAAAAAGGTATATCATGATTATCATTACCATAATAAATTCTAACAAAAAAATGAAAAATAAAAAAAATATTTGTAAAAACAAAAACCCCGACTGCAACATAGAAAATAAACAAGCCCAATAGTTTATTAGGATTAACAGTCGGGACCTATAAGTAATTCTTCATTCAATAAAATCTTTACCAGGAACCCCGCATAATTTAAAGAGGTCCCGACTGCTAATCCTAATAAACTATTGGGCTTGTTTATTTTCTATGTTGCAGTCGGGGTTTTTGTTTTTACAAATATTTTTTTTTTAAGTATTAGACATATAAAATACTCGGTCTTTTTAACGTTATCGCTGTTTGTAGTCGTGAAATACTTTATGACTTACTAAACTTAATACTTTACTGACATGTTGGCAGTGCTCATCTGTTGGTAAACTCGCAAGTTTTGAAGTCTATGCCATTACTGTTGGATCTTTTTAACGTGTCGAGTCAGTGGCACATCTTGCTCGTCGTCAAAGAAAAGTAGGTAATAAAATTTTTGAGTGTTTTGCTCCACATAGAAACAGACAAAAATGCAGATCAATGAGTTGAGATTCAAATTTCCGATGTGCGTTAGTAAAGAAATTGATTATACAGTTAAAGTACCTTATGTAGACAATGGTGTATGAGTAGATACGTTACTAAAATAAAGATTTTATTTGTAAGCACATACTTAAATATGTATAATTTAAAAACAGCGTTTTTTTGCCTGAGTCAGGTAATTAGGGATGTGTATGGTCGCTTCTGAGAAGCAAAGTGATTAGATAGTAATTAAAAATTAATGAGGAGTAGTGGAGTTGTTGAGAATCAAATGCTATCTTACTATCCTGAAGAGATCGATTCAACGTGGCTAAAACCATTTTTTTTAGGCGGAACATACCTGACCTCACGGAGAAGCGGTTCTGGGCCACCTAGATTCTGGACCACCTCCACTCCTGGTCCACCCATGAATCCTATCTATTTTTAGGCGGTATCCCGCAAATTGCAGGGTACACAGAGGGAACACGAGAACTTAGTATTAAGACATTTCGTACCCTATTTTTCGCCGAATTTTCTAGACACTGCGTGTTGAGCGGCGGAACTCAACGCCACGCTAGATACAAGATAGAAAATATTAAATATTTTATTCCTCCGAGTAAGCAGCAAGTTTCCGACTTTCCACCGAATTTTTGAGGTATTGTGTGTTGAGTGGCGAAACTCAATGCCGCGCTTTTTCCCTTGTAACCAAAGCAAAGAAATGAAAATATTTATAAATAATAATTTATTCCCCCTCAAGTGAGAATCGAACTCACAACTATCGCTTTTCAGTCACACGTTTGTGCCCCTGGGACAACGACGGCCTCATTTATTTATTATGTGATTGCGTTATATATCTTTTTGCTGATTTATTTTTTGCTGTGATATTTACTGAGTGTTAGAGTAAACGGTCTAAAAATATGTGATGCATGTGATTGATATGTGTACTACACATACAGACTTTGAGGTATCCTTTATAACACTGACTGATATGTTATTCTTAATAACTTTGCAAATTGCAATAAGGTTTCTCCTCAATATATCCCTTGAATATTCAAAACTAAGTTCAGAGTAGAGAAGAAAAACGGGCTCTAAAAATCCAGAATCAGTTAAATTTTAAAGAGATCCATGAGAAAAAAATAATGTAGGTATATCATAATTGTGAAAGAACTCATTATCTATTTTACAGCTTCAATTATATTTTGTGAAAATGACTCGAACATGTTCAATGTTACACTAGTAACTCCCATGTTACAAAACTTTTGAAGAAGCTTATTGTATCAACTTTTAATTCAACATAAATATTTAGAGATATATTTGGTCTACATTTGTTTTTATTTTTGTTATTAAATCTATTGCAATTGTAAGTATCCTTTGATTAGAGATATTTTAGTTGTTTTATACCACAATATTATTTTGATTCATAATCAAAAATAATGCTTGAAAAGCAGTCGTCACTGTCACTGAAAAGTGTTTTTGTTATATTGTCTTTTACTTTATATACATTTTCAATGTTTCTTCAAACATGATCACAATTTTTTTTATTCTGCAGACGTGATTTAAAAGAATGTTTATAAGATGGTCCATTTTGAAACCTTGCACTACAATTACTCTTTTATTAATAACTATCTTTGATATCTTTATTTTAGAATGCAGCTCCAAATCGATATATCCTATCAACTTATTCTTTAAAATAAAAATGAACTACTTAAAATGTTACATACATTTTATAGTTATTAAACAATAATATAAAAGTATTAAAATATTTAGACTATTATTTGTCTTAAAACTATTTCACAAATTAACTTTTAACACTACTCGCTGTATAGTATCTATCCTATGGTTAACTTTATGTCATCAGGGAATACATGGTCTGTGGTCATGATTCATTCATTATCACATATACATATATATAAATATCAAAAACAGTCAACAATATATATAAATATCAAATAAATATAGTTCACGTTGAATTTAGATTAGATAGTAAGAATATGAAATATAAATGAAAATGGGTACGTAGACTAGAAACTAGTTATTTAAATTACAAATTCAAATATATTAGGAGTATACTGTAAGGAATGACGCCTTAAATGTGTGAAGTTCATAAAATAACAAAGGTAAACAAGTACATCTATGCTGTTCTAAATTGTATTACTTCTTCCTAATTGATAAAATAATTGTTTTAACACAATGCTTGTAATGACTATAATCGATAATACTTACACTACATTTTAATTTTATTATCAAGCTATTTAAAAAATAGTGAATTATATGCACAAAACCCCTTATCTTTAATGGATATAAGGACAAAAAGATAATATATATAGGTACTGTTATTTATTTTGGGTAAAGAATTTTTATGATTTTTATAGCACTAACTTGCTGGATTGTTTTTAGAATATTATAAAAAAATATTAGTAAAACTAATATAAATACACTATGGAAAGTAACTTAAGAGTGACATTCAATGACTTGGAAATATCACCAGGAAAAAGAGTGAGGTATTCAGAAAATAAAACGGTAAAGCGCTCTAAGCTTACTGAACGAAATATACAAGAAACTAATTTTGTAAAAGCTAGTATAAAAGTGTCACAAAGTGCACAGTTAGATACTTTAAAACGTTTGAAACTTTTAAACTTCCCAAGATGTTCGATTTGTATGAATACTTCAACAAAAGTAAGTAATATTTCATTATTATTTGCAATTCTTAATTTCGGTATCTACCTGAAAATCTATAAGCCTAAAGACCAATCTTACATTTTAGTCAGTAAAATGTAAGATTGATCTTAAATCTGATATGAAATTTAATTACTGATACTGAACAAAAACTTAAAAAACCTGGGGGGTAAGACTGAATTTCTACCCATATATTTCAAAAATAAATTTTAAGAATTGAAATAAATAATATTGTTTTTATTTAAAATTTCTTATGTCTTATTTTATTTATTATAAATTTCTTATTTTCCCTGCCTTTTTCATAAATTTTCATATTTTTATAAGATTACAGATTTTAGTATGAAGTGACACATATTATTTAATCCCAAATTTCCTTGAAATTGTGAAGTTTAATGATATATTATACTTACAAGAGCTACGGTCTCTGCATACATCTTTTGCCTCATCCACTGTCATCAATCTCCACTAATTCCACTAATTCCTCTGAAAGGTTCTTATGCTTATTGGAACCCTCCAGAGGGCAACACAACATTGTAGTAGTTTTCTAAACATTGTTTATTTAAATTTTGTGTAGAGTAAAATTAACAAATTTTATGTTGCCACAATAACCTAAACAAATACTATCTTATAAAAATATATGATTTCAGCTGAATCGAACCGCTATGCCTTCTATAATAGTCACAATGTTTGAAAATGAACTGCGACTAAACACATGGTATGATGCCTTAGAAACATGCTTTTATTGGATAACTCCAACTCAATACCTTCCAGAAAATGTGTTAAGAGGCATTGTGGAAATAATGTTGGTAAATATGCTACTTCCTAATCACTGGATTACCTTTTTAAAAATTAACAATAAAAAAAAAGAGCTTCACTTTACACTGTATCCTGTACACCTGTTGAGTGGCAGAACTCGGGTTTTTGCCTTGGTGCCAGAGTGAAGACATGAAAATATTAATTAATAAAAAATAATTCAATTTCTGGAATTGGGATCGAACCCACAACAGTTGCATTACAGCTACACCCTTATGCCCTTGCACCATGATGGCTCAATAGTTTATTAGTGGCTGTCGAGGCTTAGGGGCACAAGCATACTATTGCAATTTGGGAGTTATGAGTTCGATACCCTCTCAAGGGAATGAAATATTAAACAATACATTGAGTTATCAATCACACCACACAACACACAATGGCTCTAGAATTCGGCAGAAATTGGCAGACTAAAGGGTCTAAATGAGGAATAAAGTATCTTAATACTAGATATCCAGGTTCCTTCTGCCTATCTTAGTGCGGGGTACTGGGTGAAGTGAAACAAATGTCGGCTTCACTTGTTTAGAGCTATAGTAAAACTATAATATTATTAAAAAAATGGTATGGCATGACATGCCCCTGTGACATGAATGGCCCAGCTCTGTTTGTTTCCAAAATTAAATATTATTGTCTTAATACTATCTTTCCCTGTTGGTTGCAGCATGAAGCTAAAAAAACAAGAAAGATAGTAACAACTAAATCCAGAGTGAATTAACAAATATTTTATTTCCTGATTTCAGAATGCACATAATGACATTACAACACCATATTCAATAGATCATATAATAAACAGATGCCGAGAAATACTGGCATACCATTTTAACATGCATCCTCCTTGTAAAGCTCACACTGATATAAATAAATGTTACATTGATTTCTTAACTAAATCCATGGATGATAAAACACAAACATATTCAGATAGGAAAAAATTTGGCCACTCAGAGGGTATCGTCAAATATTGTTTTAAAAGATTGGAAGATGAACTATACCAAAATAGGACAGATAAGCCAATGTACAGTGGGGAAGATAAAGAAAATAAATACATATCTAAATATAATGAGGGAAGAAAAGAAACACTGCACAGACTTATTTGGGAACAACAAACTTTTGAAATTTATGAAATGTTGAAAAAAAGTGAAAGAATTGATAGGCTTATGGCGATTTTACATAGTGTTATGGAATTAATACAAATGGACATATATTTCTATGTGGGGTAAATTTATAATTAATTACTTATATATTATGTACTAGCGGCCCACTCGCGGCTTCGCCCGCATACCACCTATTTTTATTTTATTGATTATATAATTTAAACATTCAATATTTTTTTATAATTTTGAGAAAATACAAGCACTACGTGGCTGCTTGCGAGGACCCCCCCGCAGGACTCGGGCCTATGCTTGAGGCCGTAGGCAGAGCGTTGAATTATTTTCACTTGACATTTTTTCACAAAGTATACGTCGAATTTACATGCTATAAAAGCCAAAGCTTAGCTTCATAAAATTTCCTTCATGATGGAATAACTTTCGTTCGTAAGTTTCAATATCTTTGTCAAATGAAAAGTTTTGAAATAATTGCAGTTTTCAATAATTGCAGTGACACTTTAATAAAAATATATTAATTTGTATGCCAGCCAGCTCCATTTTCTTGAAATTTACAAGAAATGCTAAAAATGTTTTGCAAATTGTAGTGTCTTTACATTCCTGCCTTTTTGGATTTGGACATTGGTTACCTTCCTACATTCATATTTCTTAACCATAAATACTGTTAATTAATTTTCTTTTCTTTTTTTTTTATTTATTTATGTACCATACATGAAAGAAGAATACTTTAGTCTCAATAATATTGCTGGAATTACAAAAGTAATAATATAATGTATATAATGTTATATGTTATTTCTGGTAATTAAAGTTGTATAACTTTATATTGAAATTAATTAAAGTATTTTCATAATATTTTTTTCTTATCTTAAGGGCGTATAATAGAGAAGGCAGAGAAAGCCTAGTAATAAGGACATTCGAGACATTGAGTTTTAAGTATAGAACTCAACGCCACGCCACTTTGTTCTGTTGCCAGAGCGCTGGTATTTAAAATAAATCTTCACCATGAGTGAGCCTATTGCGTCACACACATCTGATCTATACAAATAAATATATAATATTAACATTTTTTTTTCAGAGCAGCAGTGAGGCAATCTTTTTTACAAAAATTGT
The DNA here is from genome assembly GCA_021202915.1 of Heliconius himera. Taxonomy (NCBI): domain Eukaryota; kingdom Metazoa; phylum Arthropoda; class Insecta; order Lepidoptera; family Nymphalidae; genus Heliconius; species Heliconius himera. The sequence continues at coordinate 155,445 of JAJHJA010000231.1, forward strand.
GTGGAAAAGAAAATGATCTGAGAACACGAATAATGAAATTATTTGTACATTCCATTCATTTTAATTATCCAGAAGAACATATAAAAGTTTTAAGTGTTAGTAAATTTGTTAACAATTTTAATATTATATCAGCTTCACGATGTATCCTGCAACACAGCAGGGTTAGGCAGAGGGAACCTAGTTAATTTTTCGAGATATCGCGAACGCTGGGCTTTTTGCCTTATTAATAAATAATAATTAGTTCCCTCGAGTGGGTATCTAACACACAACCGTTGCGTTACAGACAAACCCTTGTGCCCCTGCGTCACAACGGCCTCAACTACATATAATAACAGTAAGCAGAAACTATTACAATAAAAAAATGATTATTTTTATTTCTGCGCTCTGGTGTCGAGGGAAAGCGCGGCGTTAAGTTCTGTCGCTCAACACGCAATGCCTTCAGATTTCGGCGGAAAATGGGAAATGGAGTGTCTTAATACTAGGTTCCCTATGCCTACCCTACCGTGTGCGGCATACAGCGTTAACCTGATTTTATTTAAATAAAATTTTGGATATTAGAAGGTAATAAAAATATCCCCCCAGAAAATATCTCTAGATACGCCCATGTTCAAATTTGTCCATTTGCCAATAAAATCATGTATTCATCTATTAGTGTTCTAACATTTTTTAAAGTTTATTTTTCACAAAGATATTTAAAGTACAGTACACATTTTTTACCTTTTTATTAAATTTAGTATAATTATCATTGTATTATTTTATTATTATATTATTATTTATAGTATTAATGAGATTGTTGCAGTGCAGGGGCAATTTTTTTATCTTCACTGTATTCCGTATATGGCAGGGTTGGCATAGGGAACATAGTGTTAAGATACTCCGGTCCCCTTATACCGCCGAAATTTTCAAGCCATTGCAGTCGCGGATACAACTTAACTCCGTGAATTGCCTTGCCTACCAAAACGACAAAATGAAAATTTTTAATAATTCGCTACCACAAGTGGAAATCGAAATCACAACCCTCGCGTGTACAGTCCTACACCCCCCCGCCCCTGCGACGACCTGAACACTAAACAGTAGTAGTGTAGTGTATGTAATGACAATAATAATTTTGATATTTTCAGCTATGGCTAAACATGTTTGTACAAACGATATATTTTCATTCGGGCAGCACCTATTCATTTTCTTCCCCGGATGTAACAAATTTTGAAAATAAATTTTATGAAATCATCTCAGGTAAATATATTGTTCGTATATTGTTAGGTAATACATTGGTAGTCTTATGGTATAATATTAATAATAATTGTTATCTTATGATGTCACTCGTGGCTCAGGAGCACAAAGTGTGTCTGTAATTACGACAGCAGATTATGCCAGATATTTATTATTTCATGTGTTGATATTTCCATAACTTTTTATTAAATTATACATGATTATTTCCATATTGTGCAAAATAAAATATAATTCACAATGTTTTCTTTGAAGCACAAAAGCTTTTCTAAACTTATCCATTTTAGCTAATATATTATATTTAATATTTTCTAATTTAACATCGCGACGTAGAGTTCTGACACTCAAAACGCAATGCCTCCAGAATTCGGCAGAAAGTGGGGAACGGAGTGTCTTAACACTAGGTTTCCTCTGCCTACCCTGTTGTGTGCGGGATACAGCGTGAAGCCGATTTTATTTCTAATTTAACATTGACTCGCTTTGGTAACGAGGCAAAGCGCAGCGTACACAATGAGGTGTTGAGTGGTGGAAAAAAACATCCAAGAATTCAACGGAAAATGGGAAAATGAAGTATTGTAATGTGAATGGAGTGTCATAACACAAGGTTCCTAGGTTCCATCTGCCCTGCTATGTGCGGAATAATGTGTACAGCTAAAAAAAAAACTATATTTTTTTTATTTGTTAACAGAACTACCACATCAATCAGTTATCAAAATATTGAGCAAAATAGAACCGCCGTGCATTAAGTATCTAATATGTCGCCGGTACACTCACAAGATTCTGTCTGTTGATGATCATAATGTTATAAGCATTATTATAAATTTTATACATTCTTCACAGTGGCTACAATTTGTAGAGAACAATGATGATTTTGTCCCAAGTACAACAAACAAGAATATTCAACAGACTGATTTACTGGATCATTTATCATATATATGCAAAAGTGTAAGTCACAAAAGTGAGAAATGTAAAAGTGATAAAATAACTCGGAATGAAGTTATTCAAGTTCTGTATATATCACTAGAAGCCCTGTTTGATGCCTACTATGTGAAACAAATATACAATATATCAAAGCAAAATAATGTAGAAGAGGACGTTACATTACATGTAACTTCAACAAAAGAATTGGAGAAACATTACATGGAAACATACCAACTTCTACAAACACTAACTGGGCTATTGCAATCGGATGAATTACCAAAGTGTATGGAGTGTTTTAAATTTATTTTAAATTAAAATCGGCATATATATATTTTTTAAATCATTATTTACATTGATATTGTAACTAAAGCTTTTTTTTATAATTTTATACAAAATATTATAAATAAATATTTTTATCATTTAAGCTCGTATTTTTTTTATTTATAGATTACTTATTTATATTTCTCATAATATTTGCATTGTGCATTTTGCATACAAATAAATAATTGGCATGAAAGTTGATAGCTAAATTAAACTATACTCCATAAAAGGATAATATACAGATCCCAGACCCCCCCAGGCCTACGTCATTTTAGTAAAGCTGAAATTTTAAGTATTAATAGTCTAATATAGTTCAGACAGTATGCTTAAGTTTTAACTAACTTGAAAGTGGGGTCCCTTCAGAGCTAGCGCTAACTCAAGGTACACGCTCACTTACGTTAAAGTAGAAACGCTCGTATTTAAATATGTATTTAAGAATAATATAAAAAATATGTATTTATTATTATTGCCAAACCATTTACATGGGCCTTTACTCCCCTTAGTCATCCTAAATGTTGTTTAAAATTAGGACAAACTACGTTATATTAGCACGCCTCAATTTTTCATATATCATTTTAGGGACTATGTATCTCAAAGACTTCTTATGAGAACCCAGACCAAACTTAATTGGCGCTACCTCTGAAAGGGCCCCACTATCAAGTCAATAAGTAAGCATACCGTCTTAACTACATAATTAGACTAGTATGTGTATGTGGTCTGGGAGCCCTGGCTATATGCAAAAGTACCTACTGCCATGATGCTTTATTTGGGCAGAGCAAATTTGAGACATTGGGTTATGACAATTGGCAGTAATCAGTGTATTGCTTTGTCTTGTCAGAACCAGGTAATGAAAATAATTTATACCATGAGTGGGGATTAGTCCAGTTCCATAGTGCTTAAAGTCAGATGCTATCCTACTATACTGTGTCAGACTAAATATTTATAACATATAGTGTTTAACAAGTCAATGTAAAGGCCGGCAATGCACATGTAGCTCCTCTGGTGTTACATGGGGTCATGGGCAGTGGTGATCACTGACCATCAAGTGATCCATATGCTAGTTTGCTTTATCTTTTTCCATAAAAAATGTGCTTTCCTATTATCTTTCTACCATTAATGCAGTTAAATTTAGTGTAAAAGCTTTCTAAATAAGAAAATTAATTTACATAACTCATAAATCATTAATATATATATTGTGAAATGAATAAAAGTGCAAAAAATAGAGACTGTCATGGTGTATGGCCACAAGGGTGTGACTTTTATGCAACAGTTGTGAATTACTATTTATTAATATTTTCATTTCTTTGCTCTGGCACTAAGGCAAAAGCCCTGCATTGAATTCTGCCATTAATACCCAAAAAAAAAATTGGTGAAAAGTGGGGAATGCAGTGTCTTAACCCAAGGTTCCCATTGCCTACTCTGGTGGCTGTGGGAGAGACCATGAAGCTGATTTGATTTTAATAAAAAAATAATGGATTTATAAGGAAAAGGCAATTAAATTATAAAAAACTGGGTAATAAAGATACATTATATAACTAAAACTTAATATATTATAATCTGCAATTTTTTTAATACATAGGCATACAATGACCTCTGGCTTTCTTTGATCTTTTTGCCTTTTCAATGTCAACATCAGGATATTCTGCTTTCAGCTTGTCCAAATCCATATTTGGGAAACGTTTTAATAAATGTTGAACATGATTAAAGTCTCTATTTTTAGCTTTTGTCACTTCTCTTCTTTGCTTTTCCATGTATAATCTATAGAACTTTTTGACTGCTAAGCTATTTATATATCCATGTTCAAAATATGATCGAACCCAGCGAGTATTCATAAATTTTGGTAAATAATATTCTTGCTTAGTATACTTTTCTGGTAAGCCTAATAGGTTAACTACATCTTCTATAGGACGCTCTCCAGTTTCTCCAGTCTCTAATTTATAATATGCAACATTCCGTTCTCTAATGACAGTCTCTATGTTTGTCATGGATTCTTGAACTTTGTCTATTCGTTCTGGATTGGGAAACAAACGTACCTTGTCGTTGCATTCTTGTTCCATAGTATACAGCATATTACGTTCCTTAAGCAAAACGTACCAAAGTTTGTGTAAATCTGTGTTAGATTTAATTCGCAGTTCGTCTAACCTCCAAGATCTACCCACTCGTATATTTGATTCATTCCAATTCTTTTTCTCGTCGAAAAATTCCATTAAATCGTTTAATTTCCATGTTGTATGTATTCCTTTCATATCTTGTTTTGTAACTTTGTTATTAATTCTTGCAAGATTATTTGAACGGTAGGTTAAAGGCGCAATATTCCGTAAAACATTTTTAAACAAAAATGAATTCATTTTGGTAATAAATTTGCAATTATAACGTTAGGAAATATTTATCATTCGATTATTTAGGCGATTGATTGCATATAAATAGAATTATTTGAGTTATTCTTAATATACTATAAATTATACTTTCGTCGAGGCCTTAGCCGTCAAAATCTCGGTTGTCAATTTAATCCCTAAGTTAGAAGTGTCAAATTCCAACATTGTTCTGTTTTTATTTCATATTATTTTATTAGGCGTGCCAGTTGAACACAGTTTACTTTGTTAATATAAGATATCTATGGATAAAGAAATTTCTACAGTCAAGCAAAAGTTCATCTAATTCAATCATTTTATAATAAATGTTCATTACTAAAAGTATTTAATATTTTCGGTGTAGCTTGAGCTCAATATCTTATCTTTTTAAATTATTTTAAAAATTGCTTTATTAAGTCAAATATAGATTAAACAAAATTAAAAAAAGTATTTAAAATATTTTTGCATCAAATTACAGAAAACTAACACAACAAACAAACAAATATACCAAAGGAATATTTAACTTTTCTGTCTATTCCTACATCTACATTCTACAGTTTATTTAGTGTGTAGTACTCTGTGGTCCACACTTCGTGAAATAGTAAACGAAACGGTGATACAACAGTGATTCAACATTCGTTTTGTTTTGATCGTAAGAAATTATGTATTGTGTTTATAACTTACACGCTAATATATATTATAAAGTTTTATGTGAGTGAATATGTGCGTTTTGCTCAATAAGTTTATTTGGTGATTTTTTTCAACTCAAATTCCAAGAAGTATACTTGTAAGTAGCTGTTACAAGAATTCTCATCAAAAGGTAAGAAACAATTTTAGAAAAAAACTTTATTTCCTATATTATGAGTTTTTGTTTATTTGAATCGTATAATAACCGTGTTTCCAGTAAAATAATTGGTTAAACAAAGTTAAATAAGTTTTTTTTTAAATAAGAAGAAATGACATATCTTGTCTTTGTAGAATAAACATATCAACAAATATAATTTTTATGTTATTCATTGCCACCGGAGTAGCTGGTGGTACAGACCAACATTTATTATTGAAGAGGAACTATGCCTCTCATCATTGATGTTATGATTTATTTGTAGGCAATACATTTTTCCTTTTGTTATCATATATTTTTGACGTTTTTTAAAAATTAAATTGTATGAACATAAGTTTAGCTCTTGGCTACAAGACATATTGAATCTCTTCTGTTGATATTGTTTTGTAAGATTAAAAATATTTTTAGAGGTTAACTATTAGTTATTTTGGTTAACAAGTATACATAGAAATACAGTAAATAATAATACCAGATATAATCTTAACTTGTTGACTTGTTTTTTTTTCCATAAAATAAGTTTTAGGGGCTTACCTTGAGACACTATGTGAATCACATTATCTTATAAGATTTAATTGTTCACTTTTTATTACTAGGCTAAATGATGAATTGATATATTAATTGCATTTTTATTACTTATAAACAAAAAAAATCCTGAAAAAAAATGAATTGAAAATTTATTGTTGTTATTTGAATATCATTCACATTAAAATAAAATATGTTTATTTGCGTACTTAAAAAAATAATTTAGAATTATATTATTTATTTATTATGATCCGTAAGATTTAAAGTTTTTCAAGTGAAACATTTTAATCAACATTCAACATTTCAAGTATACTAAAAAAATTTTTTTTAGTTTATATTTTTGGAGTCATATTAACAGGAGTGCCAAATATATGCATAAAAACCATAGCAATTATCTTGAAGTACATAACAAATATTCAATACTGCTATTAAAATGTAGACTTTATTATCTTCACACTATCCCACATATGACATATCCTACTTCGGCAGAGATATCCAAATTTTCAAGTTATTGTGTAATTCAATGGTAGGACTTGATGCAAAACTTTATAGAATTTTGTTTTATATTTTAAAACTTTTGTTTTACATAAAGAATAGATAATGTTATGATAATCTACATGGAAGAAGCAAGTTGTGTAATAGTGAAATTGATCTACTTTTGCTAAAAGATGTCTGCCGATCTTGAATTATTATCTGTGAAGCTGATTTTTTTTTATATGTTGCATTGGGTAGAAACTGGAGACTAAAGTGAAAAGTACTACTCTCTCATTCTATGTTTATTGCTAAAAAATAAATGTTTCAAAATGTAACCATTTTCCCATGCCACTTATTTCTACGAGTTCAACAAATTTTCACATTAGTTTCAATGTGCTACATTGCCTTGCAGGTATCTTAATATATTTATGCCGATGTTTCGTTTTCGTCGATAAGTTTTTCACGAAAATATGGCTCAGACACTCCTTCATAGCTAGTACCCCACCAAACCATCGTTAATGTTGGACAATGCTTACAATGTACTCCGTTGACTGATTACTATTTTTTTTTGGATCATTCAGCATATATACTATATAATATAGGAATATGGTCCAAAATCTGTTCATTTTACATGTTGCCGGTTGAACATACTTTATACAATAACTAGGAGTTTTATTCATTACTTAAGTAATGTATGTAATGACTAATTGAGGCCAGTCGTGGCGCAAGAGCACAAAGTGTGACTGCAAATTTGACTGGTTGTGGGTTCGATCCCTATTCGAGGAAAAGAAATATTTATTTAGATTTATATTTTCATTTCTTCGCTCTGGTGTCAAGGCAAAGCGCGGCGTTGAGTTCCGCCACTCAACACGCAATGCCTCCAGAACTTGGCGGAAAGTGGGGAACGGAGTGTCTTAACACTAGGCTCCCTCTGCCTACCCTGCTGTGTGCGGGATACATCGTGAAGTTGATTTAATTTAATTTAATTTGACAATAATATTCATAATTTCCATACATTGGCTGAACGTCCCAGATATTCTATACATTGCCAAGGTATTATATAGAATACCGAAATTATACAGATTGCCGGTAACATATATGTATAAAGTACAGTGTATTACGTCAAAACCATTTATTATTTAGTATATTACTATGCATAGTTCTTAAGAAAATATAAAAAGGTTGTTCGTAACATTATTGAAACGTTAATTCCGTAGACGTTTAATGAGGAACACCATTTACTTAAGAGTATTTTGTCAATCTTGAGTGACACTTTTCAAAGGGTCAAAGATCAAAGCAATCGATGCGTATAAATAAAAAGAGAGCACACAATTTCTTTGTTGTTTCTGTGTGTTTGATACGAACGTATAATTATGAGGCCGGTCGTGGCGCAGCGGCACGAGGTGTGACTGCAAAACCGACTGGTTGTGGGTTCGATCCCCACTCGAGGAGATAAAATATTTACTTAAATTTATATTTCTATTTTTTCGCTCTGGTGTCGAGGTTAAGCGCGGCGTTGAGTTCTGCCACTCAACACGCCATGCCACCAGAATTTGGCAGAATTAGTGGGGAACGGAGTGTCTTAACACTAGGTTCCCTCTGCCTACCCTGCTGTGTGCGGGATACAACGTGAAGCTAATTTAATTTTTTTTTATGTAAAAAAAATAATCAAAATATAATAGTCATAGAACTAACTTCAGCTTAACGAGTATATTTTAGTAGATTTTATCGCTATTCTTTTTTGTTGTTTGCTAAAATGTTGTTGATAAGTGGTGCGCGTGCCCCGAGTCATTGTTGTTTTAATTGTTCACGGCGAGCTTTATTCTGGGGAGGTCACACGTTATCTAAAACAGCTGTCGGGCGCACACGTTCTACAATGGACTCGTTTGTATCCGCGCCGTGTAATATTGTTCGTAATTTAAATCGAACACGCTGGCGAGAGCACCGCTGGCTTCCATTCTAGTCGCTATCGCTGGGTGTATTGTTGCGTTGATTAGATCGGGAAATCTTTGTTTCCGGGAGAGTACGTGTGACAGGAGCGAAGGGCTGTCACACGCCACCTGCGCGAGATGGTAACCGCACAGTGCCTGCCCTAGCCGCAAACGTCTGACACCGCTGGTGAATTTAATATAAACTGATGGGGTCATGCCTGATGTTACAGATTGATCAAAATTTTTATAACGAAGAAAATTATGATATACTTTGCTTTACTTAGGCTTTCTTAGTAATACCATTATTGAAGTAAGCCGTACCTACTTGTTATTGAAACCCAGGTCAGATGCGCTGATTTGGCTAAATGCTTTGTGTCTTTCAAAAGATTGGAAATGACGAGGAAATTATTAGGAAAATTAATCATTTCCACTCTAATAATCTGGTTCTGTTGTTCCTAAATATTTTCTTTTGATCCCAAATAATTTCTTTTATAAGAAACTGTTTTCTTAAGAGGAAAAATATACCCTCAGAATTAATATTATGAATACCAATCTACGTTAATAATGGTGCTTTAATTATACGTAAAGTTTAGCTATTCATTGTTCTTTCTTGTAATTGAACAGTTATAAGAAAAGATAAAATTCTTCTTTGCTTATTTACTGCTATGAAATAAATTATAAAAATTATGTACAAGTATCGCGAATAAATAGTTTGTTCTGACCTTTTATAGATAGTGCCGTCTGCAAAGACCCTCATCACTCTTTCTTCGAATCGCTTACAGTACAAATGTGCAATACTGTTCAAGATGGGTATTTTCCGTTATTATTAGTTAATATCAGACTAAAGAAATTTTCTGACTGTATATAATTGTATGTAAATATAACATTTTAGGTGCCTATTAAGTACGACACGCTCAGTTTTACTAAACAGGTTGAAATAATATATATGTAGAGCAACTTTCCTGACGAGACTGGCCGGTGTCAATCTCATGTACAAAAAAATAGTGGATTTTTTTTTTAGTGGGGCACGTCTTCGTGGATGACACTATCACACATTATTTAAAAATGAATAAAAAGAAAATAATACATGGAAAACTTCATTGCTCTTTATTTTATTTTTATTCATTGCTTTCAGACTTGACGTTCTAAAGCCGTTTAAAAAAAGAATCTTGTATATACGTAGTTATTAAAAATATTTTATATAAATACAAAAAAATATATGTCACCGATAAAATCTTTATCTGCATAAAGCCATATGTTTTTGCGTAATGAAGTGAGACCTTCCGATATTGCATATTGCTTTTATCGAGCTCAAACGCGTGATTTATTACGTAGATATAAACGATGTAGGCTACGTACACATGTCGCGAGGCGTGTCGATCAATCACCGGCGCGGATGGACGCGCGACAGGCCATTAGGCGGAACCTCGTTTGGTCTCAGGTGCCAGATGCTTCCCTTCCGCTAGATATTCACTTTCAATGATATCCTTGTCGTTGACCGTTTAAAGACAGTATCGAATATTGAGTAAATGACTTACTTCTGTCAGCCTTTAAGGTTTTTTTTTTCAGATATTTTTTTGGCTAGGCAGAAGAATTGTCGAGAAAGATAACATTAATAATTAACACAACATTCTTCATTACCGTTTTAGCACTTTTTTTTAGTTTCACGCTATATCCCGCACACAGTTGGGTTGGCAGAGGGAACCTAGTGTTAGAACATCCGTTCTCCACTTTCTACCGAATTCTGGAAGCACTGCGTGTTAAGATGCAGAACTCAACGCAGCGCTTAGCCTCGACACCAGAACGAAGAAATGGAAATATAAATTTAAGTAAATATTTCATCTCCTCTACTGGGGATCGAACCCACAACCAGTCGGTTTTACAGTCACACTTTTTAGCACTTGATGTGCCGTATGTATTTAGCCTATCAGAGAGGGGAATTAGCTTTTCGATTGAGAACTTTTTGTTTATTTGTATACTATACATAATATAATTAATTATTTTTCAATCATGATAAATAATCAAAGAAGAGGTTGATAGCAATGGGTGAGGTAAAAGAGAAATGCAGAGAGAGTGTTTGGCACTCCTTCTCCGCGATATGGATAAAGCGTGAAGCTAAAAAAATACTTTTCAGCTAGTGACTACTAAGTAATATATGGTTTGGTAAGCCATAGTACCGTTAACAATGTGTGCTCTTCCAATAATAGACTTCATCCATTAATTACTAGCGACTATTGTAATTGTCTGAGCAATTACGATTCTTAATCTATTCTATCTTCATCAATGTATTTTCAGCGCAACGTATAAATAAGTACTTTTTTATTTAATGTTTTGAATTTTCTGTTTTTTTCCGGACTGCTAAGGAAGGGTTATGTTTTTCGCGCGTATCTTGTATGTATGTAATATTCTTTATTACCTCGTATCTCCAGAACCGCTGAACGGATTTACATAATTGAGGTATCGTTAGATTCATATTAGCAGCCCAAGTGTTCTTCGATAGGTGACGTTACTAAAAAATAATCATGGCGGCTGTGGTACGCCATTGGACTTAGTGAAAAAAAAATTTTTCGTTCCGAATACTACAATATGGGTATCAAATTCAAGAGCTTAATTTCAGAATTTCAAAAAGGTATATCATAATTATCATTACCATAATAAATTCTAACAAAAAAATTAAAAATAATATAAATATTTGTAAAAACAAAAACCCCGACTGCATCGAACTAAAAAGAAAATAAACAAGCCCAATAGTTTATTAGGATTAACAGTCGGGACCTATAAGTAATTCTTCAATCAATAAAATCTTTACCAGGAACCCCGCATAATTTAAAGAGGTCCCGACTGTTAATCCTAATAAACTATTGGGCTTGTTTATTTTCTTTTTAGTTCGATGCAGTCGGAGTTTTTGTTTTTACAAATATTTTTTTTTAAATTAATTATTAGATCTTGGGAAAGCGAGAAGCGGAGTGTCATAACACTACTGCTTCCTCTGCCTACCCTGTTCCATGCGAGATACTGTTCCGTTTGGTATACATATACAATTTTTTATTTAATAATCTGAATTACTTTTGTGTTCTAATAGCATTAAAATGTTAAAGGTTGGCTGAAACTTTAGCTTTCAAACTTTTAGTTGCATTTAAATCGAGTAAGCTATATATATCGGAGATAAGCGTGCACAAGCGCACAGATAAAAAAAAAATCAGATTTAGGTTCTATTACATTGATACTTGCCCCCCCATAATATATTTTCTTACATATTTTTCATGTGCAGGCAGCCTTCAGATATAATTTTATTATATGTATAGATAATCCTGAAGTCTATTAAACATAAAACAATGTCTATATATTAAAATCAACGACAATTATAATTCAGATTCAAAAAGGTTATATTGAATTACCAACATGGTGTCTTTCACCACCGTCTTTTAAAGAATGGAGCCATTCACCTTTCACATGGAGGCCATTAGTACTAAGATAGGCATGATATTGCAGAAAGCCTCATTCAAGATCAGCCATTCCCGGTTAAATATGTCCCAAGAGGCATATACGGTTTATAAGGTTTTTAAGGACCTCCTTATTGTATTTTATGTACATTTATTTTAATAACTTTTGCTAACCTATAGTCCTAGATTGGTATTAATTGGTCGAAAATTAGCATAAATTAGTGTGAATATTTAGAGCGTAAATAGGCTTACTCAGGTTAGGTTATCATTGAATAAATATAGTTAAGATGATAGCGAGAAGGCTAAAAGAAACAGTAGCTTTTTTAAGCTGTACGCTGTATCCTGAGGGGTAGGCAGAGGGAACCCGGGCACCTAGTGTGAAGATATTATGTTCCCATTAGTATATTTCCGTTTCACACTAATACTGCACTAATTTTTTGAAATTATGATAATATAGAAGTATAACTTGCCTTGTTAAGTTACAAAATAGGCATAAATAATAACAAAAAGAAAAAACATTAAATCACCGGTACGCTTAGTGATATATTTATAAAAATTATTATTCTGTTTTCATGCCATATGCAGAATTTGGCCATTGCTAATTATTTAAATTTTAAACCTTCAAGTTTAATGGAATAATTATTTGAACAAGCTAGCCTGTTAGCTTTTATATAACAAAACTCTATAACTAAAGCCGGTAACAGTTGCTGCTCGTAAATAACTGTTAAATTAACGACTAACGCAAACTTATCAAGTTCCGTACATGAGCTGCATTGAATGAAGTATAGAGTTCAACCACTGGATTTTGATATAGAACTTTTATATGGTGTGGAGAGTGGGAAAGAGGAAGGGAAATGGCGGCGAATACAAAGGTATTGTTCAGGTCGTCGGTAACTCGGAAGACCTTTGTTCTAACAGGGCACGCCGCGCCGGGAGATATTTTATCTTGTTACATGCCGTGTACGGTGTAACGTTACGTCCACACGTGACTAAGGTTGCATAATAGTTAAGATCTATCCACTTGATTATATAGAAATATTAATACTTATAGAAAACAATCAAAATAAGATAATAAAATAAAACCGATTTAATGTACTCGCGATGGTTGTGATTTCGATCACCACTAAAAGGAACTACCAGCACTGGTAAGAGAATGGAGAAGACAATGAGTTATTTGAGAAAAGTTTCAATTATCCATGTGATAATTTCTTCATACCTTACCTTAAAGATTTTTTGCGATAGTTATTTTAAAGCTAGCTTCATAGTTATCTTGAACAATACCAAATATGGAGGCGACTATTCAGTAGCATCTATCAGCATGGAAATATATTACTGACGTTTGTGTTAAATGCATATAAAGTGAGATAAGATTTTGCGACGGCAACGGCTTATATATGAAAGCAATCTAACATGTTAAACAGTTGCCGCACCGCTGCAATTGTTCCCTTTCAGAATTAATGCCCCGTGTGGTGATAGCCGCCACCACACAGTGACCCTGGTGGGTGGACCATTGTTCCTACGTGATGAGGCAACAGGGAGCTGCCACTACTGCTATGACAACTACAAATTACAAATAATATTATAATAATAACGGGATTATACTTGGCTCATTAATTTGATATGGACATCAGGATAATTCATAACTATAGGTATACATTATAATAAACAGGTCTTATATGGTTAATCTTAATATTGTACATATATGTATGTGCAAATACATTCTCTAATTTAAATGGAGGACATTGTCACACAGCGCGACTACGTTTAACTAAAAACAGGATACTTATATGTTTGAACTGCTTTCAGGGGAATGATTATATTTTAAATATTTTTATTTCCCCGCTCTGTTAAATAACGTCTGGCGAGAGTGTTTAACATGAGATTTCCTCGGTCTACTCCGCTACATAAAAAGGAAAATGCGTAAGGCCGATATACAATATCATAAAATATCCCGGCCATAAAATATCATCAAAAAACTTTTTTTTTGCAAAAGCGTCTCTATCATGTCCCGTGATTGAAGATACCTACATCGTTGAGTTTAATCTTTTGAGGATACGAACATGTAACTTTTAGTTGGAAAAGTTCGTGAAAGAGAACTATTTTATTCTTATTTTGAATTAGTGGTAGTTTTACCATATGCCGTACGAGTAACCGTATATAACATATCTTCATATATAGATATAAATATACATCTTTTCTCCACTTTGCATTGCGTGTTGAGTGGCGGAACACAACGTCGCCTTTTGTCTTGACATCAGAGCGAAGAAATTAAAATAATTAATATTTCATTTCCTCGAAGTGAAACCGAACCTGTCGCACTTACAGCCACAGGCTTGTGCTCCTGCACCACGACTGGCCTCTATTAAAATAATTTTAATAATCTACTACCTTTGCTATAAAAAAAACATGTAATAAATTCGTGTTTAATATCTAACACCAAAATGTAAGTAACAAGTTACATGACCCGTACACCTAAAAATGAACCATAAAAGCATTTACAATGTTCCAAGTGCTTAAGTTTACCGCAGTCAGACACGGTGTTATCCACACATGGCGACAGCTATTAAATTACCTTTCGTTAAGACTGAATTGTGGCAATTGGCTTTGTACGGCTTACGAGGCGCGAACGAGTTACCATATGTGCTGAACCAGAAATACAATCTCGTCCTCCCTTTTGTTTGTGTTGATAGCATCTGCGCCCGCTGCCCGCGCTTTGGTTGTGATGCTTTATGTGTTTTATATGCGAAAATTATATATATTTTTTAAAGTTTATTATTATAAAACTCGTAATAGTAGAAGAGGCTCAACTTTTATTTCTCACCGCTTCGCATATAATCGTCAAAATACACAAACAAGAAAACTTTGATCTTCACTTCGTCAAAACAAACACGTTACGTTACGTACGTTGATGTGCCAGTGAGTAGATTATATTCAGTATTGCTGAAGTAACCATATAGTATATAGCTAGGCTAGGAGAGATTTATTGTAGGAAACTGTTCTATAATACATAATTTATAAACATTGCAAACGTTTATGATGCGTATATTAACTATTTCTGTAATGGTTTTTCATTGATTGGAATTTTCCTTATAATTTGCCCTACATTTGTGTTTTAAACAGAAAAAGCAGAAAATAAAATGTAAGAGAGTGTTTGTTGAAAAGCAAAATATATATATATAATCTAATTTTCTGCTTCACGCTGTATCCCGTCGTCCCGGCAGAGAGAACCTAGTGTTAATACACCGTTCCGTTAAGTGGCGGAACTCAACGCCGCGCTTTGCGTCGACACCAGAGCATGAGCAGAAGAAATGGAAATATAAATTTAAGTAAATATTTCATCTCCTCCAGTAGTGATCGAACCCACAACCAGTCGGTTTTACAGTTCACGTACACTTCGTGCCGCTGCGCTACGACTGGCTTCAATGTACATTAAATAATAATATACAACACCAATATACAAAACACTCTCTTACATATATCTAGACGTACATAAAGCTTAGCTAAGGCTTGATTGACAGACAGGTAATGTCTCACATTTACGCTCAAGCTTCAGACTTAATTAATCATGCAGTATTAATGCAAGGTTAGGCTCTAGTAGCCTACTAATACCCTATCGCCTAGGGTCTCAACATAGTATGTAAATAAATATTGGATAAATTTCTATTCATCATTTCGATGGTGGTTAAGCTTTTCGTAATATAATAATGTACTTAATTAAATTTTATACCTACATTAATATTTTTTTTTTGGATTCGTGGCGTTAGGGCACAAGACTGTGAGTGTAAACGCTATATGTTATATGTTGTGGGTACGTTTCCCCCATGAGAAAATAAATATTTAATATTTTAATTTCATCGCGCTGGTGTCGAGGCAAAGCGTTGAGTTCTGCTAATCAATGCAATGCCTTTAGGATTCGGCGAAAAGTGGGGAACGCAAGTGTCTTAATGGAAACGGAATGTCTTAATACTAGGTTCTTAGGTTCCCTCTGTCTACTCTTTTATTATGTGTAGGATACGGTGTAAAGCTAAAAAAAATTTAAAACTGTTATCAATTTACTTAACAACTTTCATAAATACTCAAACGCCGAAAAGGCTTTTTTTTAAAATAAACAAAGTTTTTCAGTACAAACAACATTTTCACATCAAAGCCATTAACCACGAACTCATCCGCGTATTACGAATGTAAGTGTAATCGTGAACGGCTCGACTAAACGCCCGAGGAAAAACTAATCTAGCGTCTCCTGCCAACAAATATTGTTGTTTGGTCGCTGGCCACGGCGGCTATAAGTAATCTGCGCACGTTATGCACCCGGGTGGTTTATTGGAAAAGTGGATAGCAGTTACTACTGCGTCGGTGCTCTTTTAGCTCTTCATTTTATACAGTTTTCAATTTATTTGTAAAAATATTGTTATATTACTTATTTCAGTTTTAGGTCAGTTCTTGAGGCCAGTATTGGCTCTGGGGCACAAGGATGTGACTGTTAACGCGACAGATTGTGGACTTGATTTACACTCGAGGAAATATTTTTTTTACGATTTACGGCTTATCAATTTTATAAAACCAAAAACCCCGACTGCATAAAACTAAAAAGAAAATAAACAAGCCTAATAGTTTATTAGGATTAACAGTCGGGACCTCTTTAAATTATGCGGAGTTACTGGTAAAGAGTTTATTGATTGAAGAATTACTTATAGGTCACTACTGTTAATCCTAATAAACTATTGAGCTTGTTTATTTTCTTTTTAGTTTTATGCAGTCGGGGTTTTTGTTTTTTTTTTAATATGTTTTTATGTTCCACTTTTTTATTAGGATTAATTATGGTAATGATAATCATGATATACGGTTTTAAAGTCCTCGTATTGAGCTCTTGAATTTGATACCCATATTGTGGTATTTGAAACGATTTTTTTTTTACTTGGTGAAAAAAAATCGTTTCGAATACCAATGGCGTCCCACAGCCGCGATGTTTTTTTTAACGTCACTTAACTAAGAACACTTGGTCTGCTAATACGAATCTAACGATACCTCAATTATATAAATCTGTTCAGCTGTTCTGGAGATATGAGGTAATGAAGAATATTGCATACATACATACATACAAGATACGCGCGAAAAACATAACCCTTCCTTAGCAGTCGGGAAAAAATATCAAAAATAAAGATTGTTTTCATATTTAAAGCCAGGAACGTTGTAAAAATCTAATTTCAACTTTAAAATGTTTCTATTTACCCCATTTTACGGTATCATAAATATTATTAGCTTCACACTGTATCCCGCACACAGCAGGGTAGGCAGAGGGAACCTAGTGTTAAGACACTCCGTTCCCCACTTTCTGCCGAATTCTGGAGGTATTGCGTGTTGAGTGGCAGAACTCAACGCCGCGCTTAACCTCGACACCAGAGCGAAGAAAATGGAAATATACATTTAAGGAAATATTTCATCTCCTCGAGTGGGGATCGAACCCACAACCAGTCGGTTTTGCAGTCACACCTCGTGCCGCTGCGCCACGACTAGCCTCGTAAATAAAATACCATAAACTATTTTCTTAATTTTTAATAATAATATTTAAGTAAGTACTTGACGTGTAAAAACACCCAAAAGCCAACTTGTTCTTAAACTACTATAATAAATTAAAGAGCACAAGTACAACGGATATTTTACATTAAAATGTGATGTTTTGTTATCGAATAGATATATATCTATCTATATATCTGTCATTTTTCGGTTGCTTTCGGTCAACCTGTTCATAAGGCAGTAATGTTGTGAATCCGTTGTTACTTTGTTGTTTTTATTAAACTTCTTATTTTGTTTAGTGTAAAGTTGTTTTATGATTATTTTTTATTTTTTTATATAGATTTCTTTATATAAAACATGAATAGAGTATAGGTAAAAATAATTTCTAACCATAGAGTTTTTTACATTCGCTCAAAGCCAACACTCCTTGTTATAGATTATTTTACACATACATAGAAAGAAGTATATAGAAGTATAGACTATTGAAATAAAATCAATAACTTCTCTTATACTGTTCACAGTTACGGTACTCACGTTATGCGGAGTCTGTGCATTTCACTGGTTTTATTTACTTATAGAAACTAGGTCTCGGCTCGATTATGAGGCCGTCTTCCTGCTTTGCTCGGGGGAATCCATTCACTGGTATATTCTATACTCTTTTAATTTCCGACACTAATAAAAAGAGCTATTCTATGAGGATAGAAATATAACACAATCGGCCGTCGCATTGTTTTGTTATCGCTTGTGCTTTTTGTTGTAATAGTAATTAATAATTTCACAACAAATTATTTCCAATTTAAACATTTTTAAGAAGACTTTTTTTTAGAATAACTCTGCTGTAGTATAAAATATTATATTTCTCATAATTGTTTACGTAAATATTTAATTAATTTGTAAAACCGATCTGGCAGTGGCTGGGGCGTTTAACTTGGGATCTAAAGGAACCGAGATGTAATTAAAATAAATATTTGGCACGAAATCCGGGCTGTGGTGGTTAAATTGAGACATTCCCGCCCTTTGAACAAGTTTTTGTTTATGTTCATTAAACAAATATAAATGAGAACACCGACTTAGTCTGAGAAGTCTTCGACTATACCTGTAAACCTCAATTAAAATTATTTCAAGCGTACTTAAGAAACTTATTTACTTATTCTATATGGGAAATATGTGGGATTTTCTTGTACGTGTGGTTGTGGTACGATAGTTCTAAGACGTTTTAGAATCCCGCGTATGAAATAGGGATGGCAGAGGGGAGCCTAAATTCTGGAGGTATTGCGTGTTGTGGGGCGGAACTCAACGTTGCGCTTTTTCTCTACACCAGAGCGAAGATATGAAAATGCTAAATAGTAAATTTCCTCGAGTAGGAATCGAACCCACACCCTGTCGCATTTACAGTCACACGCGTGTGCTCCAGCGCCAAAACTAGTCTCAAATTCATCACAAAAAAAAATTGTAACGCAGTAATTTGTTATCTATTTCACAAGTTATAACGTTTACAAGATATGACCATAATCATTTATATTCACATAGCGTTCGTATAATTAACTAGCAGTCACTGACGTTATTTGATTACACATTAGCAACCCAACTTGATGCCAAGTCACGAGCTCGAACGACATCATATAATATCCTGATTATGGATAACAATCTACTACTACCTGCAGTAAATTGTATTTAGTTGTTTAAAATTTAAAGGTATATAATAGAATTACATTATAAGAACATAGAGGATTTTTTATACAATGAAAACTATAAGGTTATCTGTTTTCTATATGTAATCATTGTTATTAAAAATTATTTTGGTTTTGATACCAATTTATTTTGTATAAGTATCGATTATACATGATTTTTTTTATTAACGATATCATTTAGTGGCTGGTGATTGAATTACTAAGTCAGAGCGTAGTTTTGTGTAATGTTTATTTAGGATATATATTCTTTTATAATATTTGTTTGGTTTCTGTATATTTATTATGGTATTTTAAATTGAATGCCAAAATGACAAGTAATGTGTCTCTTCTCCTTTTCAATATACCAATCGTATAAAGAATGAAATTATTTATCTGTGTTTCTTACTCGTCTTATATATTCAATTGTGGGATAAAGCATAGTTACGATGTATTAACGTTATTAAAGGCTGTTCATTGCCATACATACTTAAGAATATAAGCACAATTTAAGGAACACACTAACACAGGAAAATATAAGCAGATTTGTGGTTAATGACATAAATTAGAAACTCCGACATTTAATCTTTAGATGCTGAGAGACTCTTAATCTCTTCGTGTTGAAACTTTTAAATAAAACAACATAAACGATTAAAGTCCTATGTTTTTAGGGTTCCGCACTTCAAAAAAAATGGAACCCATATGAGATCACTTTTTTGTCCGTCTGCCCATTATCTGGATATCGCGTGGAGGTATCAAGCTGAAATAGTGTACAATTTTGGTCATTAGAACACAACGAACTCATAATTAAAAACATACGAGCATTTATTCTTCGTTTTGTTGAATTTTCTAGGAAATTCGTCGCGTACTCAAAACCTATAAGGGTACTTTTCATGGACCAACAATGTTATCAAATTTTCCACGAAGTGGGAACTTATAGTATAAATAAAGTGCAAAATCTTAAAAATTAAAATTTGTAAATTTTTCGTTTGTATTCCATTTGTGCATTTCATACAAAAATTACTGCATAGAGTTGTACTTCTCGTTGAGCTACAATCCTGGAATCGGTCCGGAACCCTTGGTGGGCGAGTCCGTCTCGTTCTTGACCGGTTTTTCTTAATCCCGTGTCCTTGAGTATATTTTTTAAATATCTATACAAAATTCATGTCGATCAAGCATAATGATCACACTTACTTTAATAATTATAATATTATTAAAAAATCTAGTACATTTGTCTATGTAATTTAGGGTAAAACTCGGATAGTTGCCGCACTTTTAAAAACTTATTATAATAAAAAAAAATATTTATTAAGAATAATACAGCACGTACTTAAAAATATAATCTTTTATCTATTGTGTAAGCCCATTTTTGAGAACATAAAAAATAAGGGTTATGAGTAGATTCTGCTTTATTTCACTTGTCAAAGAAATCATAGTTGCCTATTGTGGCGGACAATTTAGGCTATGAGGATCAAAATCCAGCAACTATCCCTTTGCGGACTATCCGGGTTTTACTTAAGTTATTTATTTTTGATAGTAATTAGTTAAATTAATTTCTTATAACAATTATTTTGTATTATAACTTACACTACGCTAAGTGTTGTCGATACGAAACAATTTAACAATGTAAATGTTAGTGGACTTTTGAGTATGCTTGGGAACTTGAGACACTGGCTATCTTCCAATTTCCTTAACATCTTATTTCTTTGTTTTAGTCTCTTATAAATAAAAAATAAAAATAAATCAGCTTCACGGTTTATCCCACACACAGCAGGATAGTCAGAGGGAACCTAGTGTTAAGACACTCCGTTTCCCACTTTCTGCCGAATTCTGGAGGCATTGCGTGTTAAGTGGCAGAAGTCAACGCCGCGCTTTGTCTCGACACCAGAGCAAAGAAATGGAAATATAAATTTAAGTAAATATTTCATCTCCTCGAGTTAGGATCGAACCCACAACCTGTCGGTTTTTACAGTCCACGACTGGCCTCTTGTCACTTCTATATAATAATATGTAAGTAACCATAAAATAAAATATGTTTTTGACAAAAATTGAACCGACTTGAACCAATTTCAAGAATCAAAATAATATATAACGTTTTAAATATTTAAGAAATTTCCTTATGACATAGTATTATAAGCCAGGCTATAATTCATACACTTCCAAATTGGGCAACACACGTATCTCTGTGAGTCTATTCGTATTATAGCTGGAATGGAATCACGTTTCATTTCACGACGGATATAGGGGCCCGCGTTACAGGTCTATACGACTGACTAAATCGTGAAGGTTCGTTGACGTCTACGGTTTCCTCCTAACACGCTTCTGTCGGTTCGTTTTATGTTCTCGATAAGAATAAAAGCTGTTTCGTTAAGAGCAAAACTACTTTAATGATTTTTATGGTTATTTTGTGACCACGTGTCAGTTTTTTTAAATAATTAATTTAGGTATATATATATATGTATAATAAAATCTAGAAAATTGCATAACAAGTAATTCTAGCTTGTATTGTGAAAATTAACCAATCGAAATATAATGAGTAAACATACATATACTGAATTTTCATTATGTTAATATTCAAAATGACAAACAGTTTATAAATGAATACATTACCGAAAAAATAATAAGATCGACCATTCACGATAATTCTTAAAAATGTATTCCGAATTCTACAATCGTTATAACAAATCGTTATCTTTTCTGCATTGTATGCATTTTTAGTTGATTTGTTTAAAAACATTTTTCTATTCGTAAAACTAAGCGAGGTGTCATTGAGAAATCAGAGAAAAATCACACTTTATTAGGCTACTCATTATTATATTAAAACTACTTAAATTAAAAGTGCAGTGAGATAATGATAATGTTTAAATTAAATAAAAACATTTATGGTAAAAATTTGCTTAATATTTTTACGATAAATATTTTGCGACTATAAGCGCGACAGGTTGTGGGTTCGAGGGATTATTAAATATTTTAATTTTATGACTCTGGAGTCGAGGCAAAGCGCGGCGTTGAGTTCCGCTACTCAACACGCAATGCTTCCAGAATTCGATTCGAGAATTCTCTTTACCTACCCTGCTGTGTACGAGTTGGAGCGTGAAGTTACAAAAAAAAAAAAATTATTATCTATCTTTTACTCAATGTTCTTTAGTAAGTTCACTCTAAATGATATAATAATAGCTTTACAATAACACTAGTTATACGTTATACAATAATGGTTTGATTTTCTAAAATATTGTAATTCAGGCTGCATCGCCTAAAGGCCGACCCACTTGCCGACGTGCGGAATCTTACCCGGACGGGGGTGTGAGATGAAATGATCGAGACTAACAATTATTATTTTTGCCTATACTTTTCACTTTTCTACTATACTGAAAAATTTGGCTTATTAACCGCGCTATGGTGTTAATTTTTAATTAGGTATTGTTTTATTATTTATTAATTAGAGCTACGTTTAGATTAGGTTTCGATTTTTTGTTTCTATTTGTGACTAAAATAGTAAAGTAAGCCACAATAATGTAAATTAATATTTTTTTTCTTTGGTTTGTAATTTTATTTTTTTACGCGATAAAGAGTAGATAGAACCAACAGAATTGAAATGAATATTAGGAAAAAATAAAATCCTCGGCAAACCAACCCTAATTCTTTGCACGGTCAGTCATTCCTTTGGCCAGCGGTAAAGCCTACCGACGTAACTTATTTATCCACAATAGAATCGTACATGACTCCTCGCAAGACAGCGGGATCAACCGGCCATTTGTCTCACGAAACTACGCGGCTTTGTTCTACTAAATTATTCGCTATATTTATTAATCAAATGTGTGTATGTTATCATTCTAAATAAAAGCTGTACATACGTGTGTGCTTTTATTTATTGTTAACTTGCAAAGGAAACATATACATATTTATTTATAAAAAAGGTATCAATATGAAGCTAGTCGTGGCGTACAGGCACAAGAGTGCGTAAAAGCGACAGGTTGAGGGCTATTTGCTCTGGTGGCGAGGGAAAGCGCGGCGTTAAATTCCGCCACTTAACACGCTATGTCTCCAGAATTCGGCGGAAAGTTGGGAGCGGAGTGTCTTAGTACTAGTTTCCCTCTGCCCACTAATACAGCGTGAAGCTGAAGCGCAATGTAAATAGTATGATTGTCGTAAAACAAGGTTATTTTTTTATATTTTAAATATTAGCAGGAGAATATTTGTGATGTTTATTTATGTAAAAACAAAATTCAAAAGCGTTCGTTTATTCTGGGGCTGTCCAGTATGTCGATTCGAGCTTAATTAAAACGTTTCTGAAACCGGTCAATTTTAAATGAATGTCATGGAGGATTCCCAACAAGTGTCAGATCCACACTGTTTTCATAAAGTCAAAATTCAAAATATAAAAATTTACTTACTATATCTACAGTTAACCTTAAATCTGTTATATATCTACAAATATTTTTTTGGATTCTTTATGGAAAGTTATTACTAAACTAACCAACGACCATCTTTTAAACAAAGATCGATGTTTCTATGCTATGAAACTTAACGATGATATAATTTGTTATTTTCATATATTCATATCTTTGCGCTACCTATTTTTTTTTAAATTTCTAGTAATTAATGATAAGATACTCATTATTTTTCTAGTATGATAGTTATATTTTTAAAACATGATTGATGTTGATATTTTAGATTATGAATCGTTTTTAAAATTAATGAAATTATAGATGTAATGTTAATTTTGTTCATATAACACGATTTAGGCCAGTCGTGGCGCAGCGGCACAAAGTGTGACTGTAAAACCGACTGGTTGTGGGTTCGATCCCCACTCGAGGAAATGAAATATTTATTTAAATTTATATTTCCATTTCTTCGCTCTAGTCTCGAGACAAAGCGCTATTCAACACGCAATGCTTCCAGAATTCGGCGGAAAGTGGGACAGTGTCTTAACACTAGGTTCCCTCTGCCTACCCTGCTCTGTGCGGGATACAGCGTGAAGCTAATTTATTTATTTTATTTATTTAACACGATAACGAGGTCTTACGGTACGAGCCGTCGGGACCACGTAAATAGAACATGATAATCCGTTTGCAAACGTGACAGCCGAATGGGCAGCTCAATTTCAACCCAGTAATTAAGGAGTCACCTGCGTGAACAACTCACTTCGCGTAATTGAAGCTTTCAACTTGGGTCGGGTTATGCGAATCCACGAGGGGACTGCGGTTTGCTAGTCAAATATCATGCAGATAATACAGGTCCTCCATTACCTACTGAGCAAGTTGTGAGATAAGCTGTGACTTAATTGAAACCTTGAATTAATTTAAACCCTTCTTGTTTGTTTTTTTAAATATGTTTGTGGGATTTGTGGGAATTTACTGAAATTGTTTATTATTTTTAATTAATAATATTAAAAAATATATATACTTATATATACTTTGCAGTCTTAAACATTTTCATAATTTCTGATTGCTTTACACTTTTACTATTAAATTGTTATCTATTTTTCCGCTCTCTGTTTCGCGACGCCTTATAATATAATTAATCTAATATCGTTACGAAATAATTACTTTGTAGGGTAAGCAGAGGGGCCCTGGGATTCCATTTGCACCTCACCATTGCATCATGAGTGATTGTTGCGTATTGCTTGGTTACCAGAAAGAGGAAAATGATAATATCTGTTTTATTTTTATATTTCTTTTCCTCGAGTGGCAATCGAACCTACAACCTGTCGCGTTTATACGCTTGTTCCCCTGCGCCACAACCGGCCTCTATATACTTATTCTTCTTTATGTAATTATATAAATCAACGAATATAATATATAACTTTTGTTTATAAATAATACAAGTTTATAATTAAAATTAAATTACCACAACTGTATGAAGCATTATTACGTATGCATAACAAGTTTAATCAGCGATCGACCCTGAGATGATGCTTCAGTTGCATACCAAACGGGTGGCGCCGCGGCGAGTAGCGCCGACACCCCAACCCACTTGGAGTGGAGCCAATCTACGTTGTTTTGTTTATAATACTAATACTGTTAATTCTTCCTGTATTTATTTATTTATTGATATTATCTTTATGTTTAATATCATATTGATATTATAAATGTGGATTTTAGGTTTGTTTGTCCAATATGTACTGTAATTGTTCATGTATTTGAAAGGGCAAAGGATACTTTTTTTTATATATAAAAAATTGATTGTAAGCGAACGAAGCCGAGTTTGTGACTTTAGTTTCTATATGATTCCTTATTGAAACGCAGAAAATGTTTCTCGTTTCAACTGCATCCTTTTTAGCATGCAATAAATATAAAGGAATATGTGTGGATGGTATGACGTGATCTGAAATAGTCTCATCAGCAAAAACATTCCTCTCATTAGTAATTTAGATACGGAGTAAACGTGATATCAATTATTTAAATAAAATACACATGTCGGCACGTTTGACTGTTTGCTTACATTTATATAGGAGTAAATAACAAATGAATAAACGAAGCCCTTGCGGCTCAGTGTGCGATTGTAAATACAACGGTTGTAGACTCGATTCCCATGCAATGTCTTAAATTTGGCTAAAATTGGGGAACGGAGTATCTTAACACTTGGTTTCCTAATCCTACCTTAGTATATGCGGGATACGGCGTGCGGCGCAAAGTCTTAAACGCATTTGAGTTATTCTAAGGTTTAACATCGCGTTTTCATCAGACTGGGAAACATCTGGTTTTGATGAACTGAATAGTTTGCATTTGGGTTGGCGGCACTTGAATACGTGCCAGCTTATTTTAAGTGGCAACGCCTGCTCAAGATTTGCGTCTAATGCCCCGTGTCATAAATACATTAAATAGCTAGTATTCAAATCGCCACGTTTAACTTGATATTGTTGTTCGATTTCCTGTCGTTATAATCTATTGTTGTTTGTTGTTTTGGATTTTTATTACTGTAGATTTCCATCACAGTCCACCGGAGTCCAGTTTTTGTGCAGGGACGTGTGGCTGTAAACGCGATAAGTTGTGGGTTCGATTTCTACTCGAAGAAATGAAATATTTAATATTTTCATTTTTATACTCCGGTAACTAGGCGAAATGCGGCGTTGATCTCATCACTCAACCTGTCTGATAAATATTTCTATGCTTAGGTTTTAATAAAATGCGTATTATTTAAAAAAATACACAATAATTTCTAATCTATCTAGTTAAATGATTCAAATACCTAAATTAGTATTATTGTAAAAGTGAAATTGATAGTCTTCCAGTATGTGTGTTCATTTATTTTCGATTTCACTTTCGCGATGTGCGCTCTCTCGTCCGCGTCGCTGCCTCGACGTGCATGGATGATTGTAATGTTTATTAACGCTATAGTTTTTATGTTTCGGAATTTTATATTATTTTACTTTTATACGACCATGCATGCATCGAGGCTAGTTGTGGCGCAGTGGTGTAAAGTGTGACTGTTAACGCGACTGGTTGTGGATTCGATCCCCACTCGAGGAAAGGAAATATTTATTTAAATTTATATTTCTATTTCTTCGCTTTGGTGTCGTGGCAAAGCGAGGCGTTGTGTTCCGCCAGTCAACACAATTGAGCATTGCCTCCAAAATTCGGCGTAAAGTGTCTTAACATTAGGATCCCTCTGCCATCCTACTGCCGTGTGCGGGGTACAGCGTGAAGCTGGAAAAAAATATATAATCATGCAATCAATCAAAAAATATTAAATAAGTCGTGTTGGTTGCTGTTGCTTCGTGACTTTGTCGACTTTCATTTTAGGTGAATTTGTGAGTGTTGTCGTTTACATAGGTGTTAATGTAGGTCCGTCATTATAAAGGCGTTATATATCTTATGTTCGTTATAGCATTTATTTTTTTGTTTTGATTTTATAATTTTTAAATTACCCATATTTTTGACAATTTCATATTTATTAATTTGAATATTAAAATTAAATAGACTTGTTGGATGTTTTCGATTACGTGCAATATATAGTTATGTATTAGTTTGCTCTCAATATAATGACGGCTACTACCGGTGAGGCGGTGACTCCCACCGGAAATAAAGTTTAGATTTGATTTAGGAACGCCAATCCGTTTGTAGTAACAATAACGAATCCAATTATAGGATTCTGCTCGTTCTGTATCTGCCGGCGCAGCTAAACTTGTCCAATACCCGCTATAACGAGTACGCTCAAGGAAAGTAAAACACGTTATTACCCAGGTAGACTTCGTTATACGTGTAAGTACGTTCCGTATCTGCTGAAATCGAAAACGAAAATAGGTATTTTTACTCTAGTCTTATATAAAAGAGGCAGAGGGAACCTAGTGTTAAGACACTCCGTTCCCCCTTTCTGCCGTATTCTGGAGGCATTGCGTGTTGAGTGGCAGAACTCAACGCCGCGGTTGTCCTCGAAACCAGAGCGAAAAAATGGAAATATAAATTTAAGTAAATAATAATATAGCTAATTTAAGTAAAATAATTATAATTTACTTAAATTAGCATTAGCTAGTGTTACATGATTTTTTTTGTATATAATTAATCACGCTGTATCCCGCAACAGGAAAGTGAGTAGAGGGAACCTGTAGTTAAGACACTCCGTTCCCGATTAATATATAAGTGTCATACTAGAAATGCCAACAACAACTAGAAAACCCTACATCTGGAACTGATTTCATTCAAAATATTACAAAAGTTGATGGCGGACATCTGTAGGAACATTTAACTCTTTTCTATTCATGTCGCCGGAAGCTAAGTGATAAAATCTGACAAAATATCCCCATTTTCCTCTTTTAATACATCTGCCAGCAAGTCTTAAAGTATAGCGGCCACGCCTGGAGCCAGTCGTCAGCTGTTCGCTCTCCCAGTTCCACCATCCGTGCACGTT
Organism: Heliconius himera; assembly: GCA_021202915.1. Lineage (NCBI taxonomy): Eukaryota > Metazoa > Arthropoda > Insecta > Lepidoptera > Nymphalidae > Heliconius > Heliconius himera. The sequence goes on from JAJHJA010000231.1 coordinate 183,507, forward strand.
TATGAAAAAACTTTTGTCTACATTCTTCGCATTGTCTTGTCGACTGTCGAATTTATTCTGCTTTTTAACTTTGTCCTACTATTTTTTGAATGCTTGGTTGGTGGAATGATTGTGGACTGTCTTTTATGCAGATTGTCTATAGATTTTAGGTTTTTTTTTAAATAATGATTTTTTTTCTTATTTTATAGCTGATTAGTATAATGTAATATTTTAGAAAACGTGTAAAAAAATTTACGCAACAGGTCCTTCAACCCGCACCTCATCCGAAAACTGCGTTTGTTGCAGCTTATTGCTAACAACATAAATAAGTGATAATAAAGATATAACAATTTTGACATAACTTGATAAGAACGTATTGCTTAGTGGTTACAGCGCTTTGACAGTTTTCAAGAAGCGCGTGTTCGAGTCATGTCACGATAAAATTGAATCATTTCCTCTCTTGTAAAATATTTTTGTATCCCTAATGCGGTAACAATGTACAAATAGGTATAATATAAAATAACAGAAACTTAAATAAAATATATATATTTTTTAAAAAGATTTATAAATTTATATTTCCATTAAAATCTTAATTGTTTACCACGCGTTTTCCACGCACGCCACGTCAATACGAAGTTGTTTCAAAAGTTAAAATTCAATTTTCTCCCGTCACGTATGTAACACGTATGTAGAAGTAATTAACAACGTGGAGTTTCTTGGACAAGCTTAACGAACAGTGTGATGTTGATGATGAGATTTACATTTTTCAATTCATATCGTTTATTTTTTTAGCTTTCTAGTTATTTCTTTCTATTAATATATTTCTAAGTCCAAAAAAGATTTTATTTTAATACTTAATAAGTTACCTTCTTACTGTTACTAACTACATATATATAGATATAGAGCATCTGACAGTTAATATTGAGGCCGGTCGTGGCGCAGCGGCACGAGGTGTGACTGTAAAAACCGACTGATTGTGGGTTCGATCCCCACTCGAGGAGATATAATATTTACTTAAATTTATATTTCCATTTCTTCGCTCTGGTGTCGAGGTTAAGCGCGGCGTTGAGTTCTGCCACTCATCACGCAATGCCTCCAGAATTCGACAGAAAGTGGGGAACGGAGGGTATTAACACTAGGTTCCCTCTGCCTACCCTCCTGTGAGCGGGATACAGCGTGAAGCTGATTTATTTTTATTTTTAACAGTTTATATATTTTTTTATCGATCGTACTTAAGACTTATTACAATGTGTCTACTCAATACTTTATAAAAGATTAAATTAAAAATTGTTATGATGGCTTTTAAAGAATTCATGAAAGTATTTCTTTAATAAAATCAACTCCACTTTAAAAGCAGTTACGTTCAGAAAATTATTATGCAAATAAGCAGCACGCGCATACAACAACAGTTATAAAAGTTAATAAGTAACTGTTGGCTTGTTTGTGCTTCTTCACAACCGAATGACTTGTTGTACTTTTATGAAAAAAGTTCTCCGTTGCAATCTGCTACTGTTTTTGCTAATATAATATTTATAAGTACGGCGTTGATACTTATATCAGCTTCACGCTGTATCCCGCATACAGCAGAGTAGGCAGACGGAACATAGTGTTAAAACACTTCGATCTCCACTTTTCGCCAATTTTTTTGAGGCACTGCGTGTTGAATGGCAGAACTCAACGCCGGGCTTCATTCCCTCGAGTGGAGGTCGCACCCACGACTGTCGCGTTACAGTCACACCCTTGTGCCCCTGCGCCTCAACGGTCTCGGTTGATATTTATTATTTTTATTTTAAAGAATACTATAATATTATTATTATTATGTAACTACGTAGATACATCTATCCGTCGTCAAATTTGAAATATTTTGCAGATGTGTAAAAAGTTTTCATCTCGAAAAGGTACAATGATTTATAGGCCTGCGAGCTCGCGCCCTGTGGCGTAACCTGCGGTTCTTTTTAATATCACCCCTGAGAGAGCTTTGAAACGAATAACGCTTTGTGGGCATTAAATTTCATTTAACGTCTATTACGATGAAATTGACCTAAATCAGTTTTATTAGAGACCACCAAAATGTATTTATTTATAAAGGTAGAATTAAACTAATTTTACACTAATTCTTGTATTTGTTTGAAAAATAATTTATGTAAACAACATTAATTATTTTTTATATTCAGTACTGATTTATTTTAATTTTTAAATGATTTAATAAACATTAGTAAAATACATACACCCAAGTGTACTTTACATGTATTCTCAAGATGTAGCGAGTCGCTTGAGCCGCTTACCGCTCCCGTGTGGCTTACGGCCGCCGGCACCGGACGCTTTTGCCTTATCTATTTACACAGAGACGTTTGCAATCCCGTTACCGCGAGTATGTTTTGTTGTTTTTGTTTTATGATACTTATCATTGTATGACCTCTTATTGCATACGGCACGAGCTATATATAAGGGAGAACAAAAAGTTCGTTATTGAAATAAACTCCCACCCTAATCGATGGATGCAAGCCTAAGTTCGAGTTCCGCAGGGGATGTCTTTGTCGCCGTCAATATCCTCTCATACCTGAAGCAGCCATATAGTTTTTCTCTTCCCTACAGCTATCGCTGTAAAGGATAATAGGGCTACCAGTATTAACCTCAAGTTCAAAAAAAAACCTATAATGTAGAACAATTTTTCGTTGTTTCAGTTTATCTCCCAAGTGAGGAACGATTACGGTCGATTACTATTACAATCAGACACTATCCTCCATTGCCACGATGACCTATATACCTATATAGTTTTAAGACTTGAAACATATAAATATAATATACATTGTTAAAAACCTAACTGGTTTACTCATTCTTAGTTCCTTAGCATCACAAATGAAGATTAACTTTAAAAATTAACTAAAAGTTATTGTATGCTTATAAACATTTATTTTTTAAAAATATCCAAATAGCTACCTATTGTTAAAATAGTTTATATTATTTAACTTAGCAATGCATGAAAACGGCGTTTTTAACACCTACTTGATATATGCAAAGTCTCGTAGGGAATGATTTGAATAAAGCGCTGTTAGTACTCGCACCAAAGTTGAAAGCTTTTCATAAATGAAGTAGCTTCACCTCGCTCGCTCGCGTAGAGCGTCTAAAAGCCTGTTGTTAGTTATCTAAGAAACTAGATACTTTGTTGCGTGAAGCGAACAAGACGAACAAGACGTGGAAGACGTTGTATGACAGCCATTACACGTGTTACGTTAAGTTGATGTGGAGGCGCGTGGGGCATGGTTTAAACGGCCTACGTTACACGTCTACCCTATATACTAGCGGCCCTCTCGAGGCTTCGGCCTCTTTAACTTTGATATATATAATTTTAAATGTAAGTATATTTAGGGAAAATTTATATATTATTTTTGTATGGTTACGTATATTAGTATTCTAAAGTAATTAGTAAATAGTAATTTAAATCATTTGTGATTTAATTTTGCTTGAAAAAATGTTGTATTGGAAAAGTCTTTACTTATCTTATATTTTTCATAAATTCCGATCCAGCGAAAATTACGGTATTAAAGCCTATATTTTGCTGCACAATCCTCTTTCTATCTTTGAGCGTCAGTCTCTTTACAATCGCTTCAGTTGTTCCCGAGGTTAACCCGAACAAACATACAGATAAATAAAAATATAATTTTAAAATTATTTATTGGTGTTTTAGTATCTTGTAATAACTATATAGTTATGCAGCACTTGAAAAAACACGGTTATCTATAATCACAGACATACATTTAATTTTTTTATTTATATGTGTAGGATGTAGGCTACATGTAAAGGTAGCATAAAGCGATAATATCTGTTGTATTTTTTATTTTTCTTCTCACGTGTCTATGGATAATAAATCAATCTATCACAAAACACATTTGGTTTATACGCTCCAACGCGATAGAAAAAGATAGTAATGAGTATGGCGTGCTCAGTTTGTAGCGTACGTTGCTAAGGTTATTTTAATAGTTTTTACATCATTCACACGAAAGCAAAAACAACAAAGTAGGTGTAATGTATTGATATTGATAATATTTTTCCTATGAATCAAGTAGTAGATTCCTTCTTAACCACAGTAGACTCGTAAAGTCATATTCTGGTTAATTCAAATCAATTATATTTCTAAACGTTTTAGATTTTCATTTCTTTTCTTTTTTACTGTATCATTTGAAATGACTCCCTAAGCTTGTAGTTCTCACTCACATTCTAACTTCATTAAGCAATAAATTAAATGTCCTTTTCAAAATTTTTACTAATAAAAATCATTTCTGAAAATTTAAAAACAATCCCTTACATAAAAGAATAAGTTCGAATAGATACAGCGAAGGAAAAAGCGCCAAAAAATATCTCTAGATACGTCAATACCTAATATAGAAAAAGGTTAGAGTAGAGATAACTAAAATAATATATTAAAACTTTTTTAACTTCAGGGCCTAGTGGAAGACACTCAGTTCCCCAATTTCCGCTGAATTCTCGAGACATTGCTCGTTGAGTGACGGGACTCATTCATTAATGCAGTCATCTCAAATTAAAATTAATTACTTAGAATAAATAATAATCATATAATACAATTTAAAATTAAAAAGAAAAAGCTACTGTACGAGTACCTATTTAACTGTACGTATTTGTCAGGCAAATATGGGTGTATCCTGCCATTAATAAAATGAAACGAATCTCGAGCAAGACAAAGGAGTCAGCATCAATATTTATTGGTGTGCTTATCGCTAATCGGAATCGTGCACTGTATCGAAACACCGAGTCGTCTTGAATGAATGATCTGTCGCGGTCGTAACGCGACTAATATTTCTCCACCAAATATTTTTTTACGATACGTAGCGCGTCGTAGAGCGTCGTAGCGTGGCCTGAATGGTTACCTCTACGGACCTACCGGCTGATAATGCCTCCGTCAGGCCAGCGAGCGCTCGTAGCCGTCAGTGTGCCTCGAGACGCACGGGAGGGTTGACGTGTCGCGTGCCGATATTTGCCAACGCGTCTCGACGTTTACGAGTACGAAATGTGTGACAATAAGTGTTGCTTCCTCTTTGATATTTAAGATTAATTAAATAGTACATCAAGAGTTTTTATTATAATCACTATACAACATTTTACTGTGAGGATTTGCTTTAATTCATAGCCGAGGTCAGCAGTCAGTACTTGGGTAAGACATTTTACTTTTGTTTTGGTATTTGTTTGTATAATTTTTGTAGTAATGCATAGATATATCTTTCAGATTTAAATGTTTATTTTTCGAGAATATTGCCATATATGCACCATTAAGATTCTTACTATTCATTTTATAATAACGATAATCTTTAAGTTTGAAATTTTTTACATATTATTAAATGTTTGCAAAAACAATTATCCTTATTCATTATAATTGCCAAATATAATTTAAAAGGTTAAACAATCATAGAAAGCTACGTAGCTTCCTGTTGAATACTTAATTTTAAATATACAAAGCTGGTTGTTTTAAAACATTTTCGGTCTGAACTCTTTCTTAAATTTAAAGCAATTTGTTTATTATGTTATTATTATATAATATAAAATATGTTTATATAACTATGTATTAAAAAAATAAAGACTTTTGATATCGGCTATTTTCTAGTTTTAATCACGCATAAATTGATAATTGATATTTAGAAAATCCACAACAAATCATGCCTTCGCGACAATAGATATTTCTTAATTTAACTTAACTTAGCTTCACGCTTTATCCCTAGCGGGGTAGTCAGAGAGAACGCAGCGCCAAGTCCTACGGTCTCTACATACCTCTTTCGCCTCGTCCACTGTCATCAACCTCTTCATACATGCCATCCTCATGCTTTTTACGTGACCATAATCCAGTATCTTTGATACTGTGTTTTCAAAGGTCAACCGAGTTCTCCCACTATCTCTCTTACGACTTACTTTTCCATCATAAATCTTTTTTGCTATTCTTTCATCACTCATTCGTTCGATGTGCCCAAACCAGCTGAGCACGTTCTTCTTCATTCTCACCGTGACATCCTCGCTAGTAACTGCCATTCTGTGTATCTCTTCATCGCGGATTCGATCAGCTAAGCTGACTCCGCATATCCTACGAAGAGATCGCATCTCCACGGCATTCATCTTTCTTTTATTCTTCTGTAATACCCACGTTTCACTGCCGTATAAAAACGTCTGTACCAACACTGCATTGTGTACGGCCAAACGCGCAGCTGTGCTGACATTTCGCCTTATCATCAATGCAGCTAAGGCTCCGTTAACCCTGTTACCGGCAGCAATACGCCTTTCCACATCCATCTTCCATCTCAACTGCACATACTTTCCAAATATACCACTTCATTCTCTTGTTCTAATATCTTACCATTACTGATTTTGCATTCCGCTCTTTCTTCATCTCTTTCAAAAATCAGAACCTTTGTCTTATATTTAAAAAAAATATTTTGATCTGAAGTAAGATGAGCATAGACATTTATATTTTCTGTGTCTATCATATTATAATATAAATAATATAAAACAAACGGTAGACACTTAAATAGGTGTGGAAAATCGAGAATATTTTATAGAAATATATTAAACAAGAAGCGAGAAAACATCAAACCAATATATTGAAGAATGACAAATACTTTACTAAAGGCATGCAAAAGCTCTTTAGTAAATTGATCGCATCATATTATGCACAAAGATACTTCTCAATTTTATTTTAATTTACAATTTTTATCTTTTAATGACATACATAGGGTTTTCTTGAAATTACTATCTTCCATTATTGTATGTTCTACATAGTAATTTTTAAGATTTCGTGCCTAAAAAGGAGAAGAAGACGAGTCGGATTCGCTCTTTTTTATGTATGATTATAAATTTAAACTAGATAAAGTTTAATTTTGGTCTAAGTTTTTTTAAATACTTCTATTAAATGAGCTTCTCTGTATCCCGCACACAGCAGGGTAGACAGAGGGATCTTAGTAAGATACACAACTCCGTTCCCCATTTTCCACAGAAATATGAAGACATTGCGTGTTGAGTGGCAGAACTCAACGTCGCGCTATGCCTCGACACCAGAGCGAAGAAATGAAAATATAAATTTCAATAAATGTTTTATTTCCTCAAGTGGAGATCGTACCCACAACCAGTAGCACTTACAGTCATACACTTGTCCCCCTGCGCCACGTCTGCGGTCATACTTCTATTAGGTGATCAATATAAATATTATCAATAGTGCCGTACATTTGTCTAAGTTACTAAGGGCAGTAGGCATAAAAATATTTAATTTTTAATTATAAAAAGAGAAAGGGATGTACCTATTGGATATGTTTTATGCATTCTTGGATTTTTTTTGATCGCCGTCTGCTTTCACGAATTTTGTTGACATATCAACAATTTTGACTTTTATCATAACTCGTTTTTACATTTAGTGATATAGACAATGAATAACTAATATCATAGGACTTTCCGCTTAATTTAAACATTTTTTACACGACAGAACCTTGTGTTGAAACCATACTTTATTCAGATTTATGCTTATATTATTATTACAGCGCATAATTTATAAGCGTATATATTTATTAATCACTAGCGGACCCGCGCGGCTGCGCCCGCTTGAACTACATATATAAATATTTATTAACCATATTTACGAAATTATTTTCAGTTTTCAATACGATTAGTAAGAAAATATAAGCCTTAATAATCGAAATAAACCGAAAAAGAATAATAATAAACATACTTGTAAGTAAAGCGAAATATATTTTTTAATATTGGATAAAAGAACCTGAGTAATTAAAATGAGCAAACAAAATAACTAAAAATAAGTAAAGGAAATTCTTAATATTAAAAATAAAAACACTAATATAAAAATAGACCTCGGCTGCAAGTGTTTATTGAACTCTCCGGGACGTTTATGTTGTGATCTTTCTGAAGGTACTTGTTACGCTTGTTTATATTGAAATTGTTTAGATGTTGATTGATTTATGAGATCAATATAAGTCGTCGTATCGAACGCACTACCGCAAGGCGGTCGATATGTTAAATAAACGCACGGACCCACACCTGTCAGTCGTGTCTCAAGTATTTTCTACGTTCGAACAAGTAATAAGAACTATAAGCAGCCACTACTGCATACACCAGAGTTCCAGGGCATAAAATAGCACCACAAACTCGTATGAGACGGGCGGACACTACTACATACACCGGAGATGAACGACATAAAATAACATCACACACCTACTAATCATATACCAAGTCGTAGAACTATAGTAAGTGAGATTTTCACAGCATTTTGTCAACGACCAACAACCTACAAACATAGCTTACGTACCGCGAGCGCTCTACGAGACGGCATCAGTCATGAGACGACATACTTAATTAATGTCGCTATAAAAGTTATCGCTATCACGTCAGCATCCGTGACGTCAAGCAACATTCGATATTGGTTAAAGTTCACTTTGATCCACAATATGAGTATACTATACATATTTTGCCTTTATAAGAAATTCGATTTTAAAAGATCTTGCCATTATGAGCTTTGGATTATTATATTTTGTACAAGTCTTTCAGTGTACCATATTTATTAGTATAGTCGTACGAGTAGTTAAGACTTTGACTCGACCATTGCCTTTCGTCAGCATTCACCTACCTATATTTATGAAATTCCAGTTGCGACACTGGGGACGTCCATACACGAACTACTTTAGATTAATATCATAATATTGAAAATATGTTGATTTTATTATTAATAATTAACTGTGCTAATTATGTGTATTGCCATGCATATTATTATTTATTTATTTTACAACTCATATCCAAGGTTCATACTGTTACAATATCTCCTAAAGTATTTATTATAATGAAAAAATAATGTACAGAAATTGTTACTTTATATAAAAGTAATTACAATTACAAGTTTATGATGAATTTTGTCAATGAAAAACTAATAATTTGTCACTTTTCGCAATTTTTTCTTTATCTGTGCTATAAGACGTTTCACGTCCTGTTTGGATTTAATAATATAGTTTTTTTGGGTCACTCTGTATCTCGCACACAGCATGGAACCTAGTGTTAAGATACTGCCGCCAAATTCTGGAGGCATTGTGTTGAATCGCGGAAATCAAGAGCGCGCTTTTCCTCGACACCAGAGCGAAGAAAAAAAAATCAGTGACACTTTGTGCCCCTGTACCGCGACTAGCCTCATAATAATATAGATACACAATAATTTACGTTTGCAGCAGTACATTAAAAAAAAATCTTTAAGGTATTACACTTTTTTCTTATACAGCAAAAGGGACGAAGTAGTTTTCTGTTCAGTACGCACATAAATCTCCGCAGGGGGCGAGACAAAATAAATCCCCGGTCCATTGAGGGGTTGTTTGTAAACAACTATAGCCATATTCAAGACAATATAATGAGCAAATAAGAGAAAAACATCGCTTGAATTCTGCTCATATAAAATTAAAGAAGTAAATAAAAACCTCTCCATGAGTTTCGTCGCAGACACATTTCCATATATTCAAATATATATTTTTTTAACATATCATATTTTGACTTCAATTGTTAATTGCAACTGTCATATCTTGATTACAATTACAATTGTTATATTGATGTGACAATATTCTTATAAGCAATAGAAATATTTATATAATATTAAATATATATATATATTCAAAATTAGTTTGTTTTGTAAAGATAAGTTTTGACCGGAAACGACACCTTTAGCGCTTTTTCTTGACATAACACTTGAAACGGTAGCTCATACGTGGAATAGTATGCTTTCACTCCATGCCCGTTTGCCTTACGCTTAGTGTATGAGCGAAACTTCTTGTACGAGGTTAAGATGATGTCTAATGGTTTCTCTCGTAACAAAATATTTACGGTTCTGTCAAATTCAGAATGTCTATACTATTAATTTTATTAAAATAAATAAATATAAAGACACACAGTTGTATAAAATTTTTAAACCTATAAATAAATAAATTGTTTGTTATTCACTTAAATATTTGTATGGTTTGGGTGTTTACATAACTGTAAATTGTATTCAATATCACACTACTGTATTGTACAGTTATAGGTATTAGACATTTGCATTTGCACTTTAGAAGGTGAAAGGCATCCCAGATTTACTATCTGTAAACCTACATTAAAATTAAGTGCTGTAACAGTGTAACATTTAGTATATTTGGAACGTTTTAAAACGAAACGTACTCGTTATAAATAAACAGCTTGCCAGTACAGACCATTCAAATGAAATTGACAAAAAAGGCGTAGCTAGGAAGTCAAACGAGTTGCTCTTGGCATTTAAGATGAGAAATGGGCAGCATAGCGGTTGCGACAGCGGCATTAAGATTGTGGCCGCATTATGCTTATGCACTGAAATACTGAATATTCATTGTGGCAACGCGCACTATAAGCTGGAGCTCTTTAATCAACTCTCCTTTTGCTAGCGTACAATCTCCGCCGCTAATGGCAAGTACGACAGCTGCAATACGGTTTCAAAACACTTATTTCAAACTAGTTTTATATGTGACGTCGACGGTGTTATATTATAACAACATTCTTAGTTACCATTTTATAATAAGGCTAGTTGTAAAGCAGCCAAATTTCCTCTCAACTTTTTGTAGAATTGTTCACATAAATTGTTTACGATAGGCGGAAACAAACCTGACGCCAGTGAAAGCCAATAAACGCCGCGTATCTAAGAGTCAAATTACTCGAAAAATTGCTTTGGGGAACTCTGTGGTGGGTTTATTGAAAAAAGGTCGACTTGATTGATATCGAACTTTACACGTTGAAAATGTAGCAGTTTCGGTTTTTCCATTTGGAGCAAAAAAAGATTGACTCCATTTGTTCCTGTCCGCTGCGCAATAAACTCGCCGGGGGATGTTTTTAACTAAGGATTTATCTTTTGGGGAGTCGGTAATCGACCTAATTTCGCCTAACGAATTTAGAATTTTTGGACTTAAAACGTTGATTTATCAACGAAATGATCAACGAAATCAACGAAAATTACTTTTTAACACAAGACTGAAATAATGATAACAATTATAATAAGATTACTATACAACTTTAAAATTTGAAACAAAATTACTTAGTAGTTATTTATATGTATTTATTAAAAATATAAATAATTTATAATTATATATTTATTTTTCCGTAAATTCTAATAAGCTAATTGTTGAAATTTTATGTATGATATGACTATAAAGACATAAATGTTGATATTTACTTATATTGTGTATTTTTAACCTGACATTGTTGATGTAATTTGGGGATAGCGTTCAAATAAAATGTCGTACGCACAACTGGAACCGTCATGAGAGAGCTCACCGTGATAGATGATATTCAAGAACAATTAATCTTGGCCCGAAATATGCGGACGATTTGCAAGGTTGGTCGCGCCTAATGGTTGTGGGGATTATCACGGGCCTCTTTCTCTCTTTACTAGATATACGTCATATACAAAACGAAATAGAAATATAATATAGTCCATCTAAAGCAGATTATAAGTTCTGAGTGATACTTCATTTTTGATCTTATTATTTATGAATAACGTTTCTATATGTGGTTTTTAATTGGACATTTTTTAATTAGTAATAAATTATAGAAATATCTGTTTAAAAATTATTACGAACATTTATTGAAACAGCTTAATATAGAAATCAAATTTAGATTGTGGTTGTTCTTCGTTCGGAAGCAATAACTTGACAGTGTAACCTCATATATCATATCAAGAGATTTCATAAAGTAGACAGCGGGGCGGCTCTCGCACACTAAAGGCGTTATGCAAGACCGTTGTCCTTGTATAATGCCTTGCATAAATTTTGAATAATCGTGTTAACTTGACGTTGTTAATGTAAGGTCAACCAAATTCTGACTTCAATATATTAGAAATGGTTTTTTTGGATGAATGAACCGTGGCGGTGTAGTTAAAACATGTCTGACTCTATAATTTGGTTACGAGATTTGAATCCCAGCGGACTTGGCCGAATGTGCAATTAAACGGAGAAAGGACTGCCTTTTAACTACTTTAACTTTACACCGTACACGAAATAAGGGACTAATAGACCACTATATATATAGGTGTGGAGGCACATTAAATATTTATATTGTATGTGTAAAAATTCGATTGGAAACATATAATAATACTCGATTCATATATTAAATGAAAATAGCAATATCATTAAATTCAATCTATATCTATACTTTTAGTAAAATTGTATCGAATCAGTGTCTGTATATGAAATATAAGAAAAAATATGATTTATTTTTACATATAATCATTTAATAGAACCAAAAACGTCATTATCTGTGCATTTGGTTACGCTAATCTTAGAAACGGCTTAACTGATTTATCTCAGTTTTCACAAATGTATTTTGGCAAGCTTCCTTTAACCTTAAGTGTTAATTTTAGTAAGTCAATTATAACGATACCATTTTAAATAATTTTGTGCGACAAAATTGTTACAAATAACTCTTTAATTGATTAAACTTTACTGGTTTATATTGTTTATACAATGATATTAATAGGTATGATAATGATGTAGTTCAAGCGGGCAAAGCCGCGAACGGTTCGCTTGTGTTATATAAATTTATATTTCTAGTTATACAAGAAAGTTGTATTGTATTCAAACTGTCTACTTGTGCAAACATGTGTATTCCTATTCACTTTTCAATTTTAAAAGAAACTGAATTTGCATAATATGAAGCATTTGTAAACATTTTATTCTACCTTGCTATTTTATATCTTCTTAATACTATACGTATTATACTAGTCAATATTTTAATCACAGTATGTCGTGATCTATGTACCATTTTCAATTTGTAAAAATGGTACAAAAGTAATAAAATGCACAAGTAATATAATAAATAAGATCATGATTCCCAAAATATACCTCACAATACCAAAGACGTCTTATTATGACTCATATTCGTGCCGTGTGATTCCGGCCTAGAATAGGATCATCCTGGTACTGGTGGTGTCGTAAGAGGCGACTAAAGTACGTGTGGTAGAGTCACGTCGCCAGCAATGGCAACACGCATGGGCAGACTCGACCGGATCATTACCACCCCCGGCATTTAAAACCGGCGTGAAGTAGTGGCTTTATGTCACTGCGTTTCGCATCAGGTAATGCCGGGCTCCGGTGCCCAACCCACCTTACAGGCAGGCAACGCACCTGTAGCTCCTCTGGTGCTGCACGGGGTCGTGGGCGGCGGTAGTCACTTACCATCAGGTGACCCGAACGCTCGTTTGCCTTGTCTTTTCCATACAAAAAAAATATATATATTGTAATATTTTGTAGATCCTTGCTTGGGAGCTTCGTGTTTATGCTTACCGTATTTTGTGGATTTCTGAAGTTTCAACGGAGACGAGGTGTTGTGAACGGCCAAAGTTATAATAAGTTGGGACGACCCATACGTGATAGCATTGTCTTTCAATATGAAAGTTCGTTTAAAGGTACATGTTATGTTATAAACACAACACAACACAACATTTTAAGTAAACTATAGAAAATAATTAGTAAATAATTATTTTTTTTATTTCAACCACATTCTTTAGTACTTACCTCACATTTGGCGTTGGGCGTGTCGGATGGCGAACTCAACGCCGCATTTAGGCTTTTTATACGGGAAATAGGAAAATATATTAAGTGTAGTCAAATATACAACAATATAAAAATACACTGAGCCACAATAGCGTTGAATAAATAAAATATAATTAGGTTTCTTAAACTATTTGAAATAATGAAGGAGCTAACAAATAGTTCCCTTTTTATTTTCTTTTGTAAACTTTCCTTTTTGTTAGGTTACCAGTGTCTTTGGCAGATGCGACGTATCTATTGTACTAAAGAATTTTTCTCGACTTCCTTAACCGTCCTTTTTCAAACTCTTATCGCCACGCCTCCTCTATAAGCGACACCAGCAGAAGTCCCGTTTTTTCCCCACTTTAATTAAGAACTTTAATTGCTCTTCTACAATCTTCAAGCAATTATTCTTAGAAGTAATCTCACGGCTACCTTTTCATATTTTGTCCTCAATTCTAAACATTCGAATACATATTTTATTTACAAATAGTATCTAGTTTTAAATTTAAATGTGTTGAGCATAGAAGAAAATAGAATTTTCCAAACATTTGTAAGATAAAAATGGGTCGTCTAATAGTTATTATTCAAACGGTTGTATGATCATATATTCAAAGCGCGTTTTACTTCGTAACCACTGCTTCGAATTGAGCACTCAAATTCTCCCTTTTGAATCTCCCTAGTGACTGAATCAAATACAGAAAATGGTCTATTCGTACACATACATTTCAATAATTTTATTAATAAGTTAAAATGATATCCTAGGAATCTGATATTCATAAAAGTATAAAAAAAAAGTATAGGTATCTACTTTATTTTAATTTCCATTCCTCTTTTTAACTATTGTAATTATTTTTGTACAACATTTTTATCACATTATAATTTAAAAATTTGTGATAATACCGTTTAAATCTCTTTTTATAACCTTTATTAACATTTTTATAATATACAGAAATTTGTAGCCCTGCTTGTTCAATTTCACGGGTGAACAAGTTTGTTTCAGCGTAAAGACGAGCTTCAATGTATGCTATCATTCAAGTAACGTGAAGGTTGGATTTATAGGAACCACCGACCGGTCTGTATTCACGATTCGATGAGTTCGGAAATCTCAGGGGATTCCTATTATATTATGAATATCATTGTTACGGTACGTGCCACTATCCCTCAGAAACGATTATCCATTGTTTAGTTTCTTTTAACATGGAAATACGATTTCTTGTTGTGCCTAAAATAAACACCGTCTGAGCTCTCTATTTCTGAACATTATTAAATTATATCATTTAACAGATTGTTTAGTTTTAATTTTAACTGTTTTAAACATATCTATTTTTGCTATCAATATCGAACAAGACTATGTTATGTTTGTAGGGTTCAAACAAAAGGCTCAAAACAAAAAACGAATCCTTATAGGATCACTTTGTTGTCCGTCCGTGCGTATATCTGTCCGTCCGCTTGTTCGACCACTGTCAAGACCAGTTTTCTCAAGATTGCCTTTAAGTTTCAAGCTGCAATTGATATGAAATGTCCACATCTACAGTCCCTTGGCGCACAGCTCAATGCAATCAAAAGCATTTATGCATCGTTTTTGCCGCATTTTTTGTGAAAATTGTTACGTATTCAAAACGAATTCTTCCCGTGGACCTACAATTGTAGTTTGACAAGGAATTACATTTTAGATACACAAAGATAAAAAATGAAAATTGTATGCATATTACAGAAAAAAACCATTGATAAACTTATAATTGTAAGTTCATTTTATATAAAAATAACATACATGGCATACGCCTGTAAAGTGTAAGCTTAAATTGTTCAATCTAGAATCATGGAAATGGCACATAAATGCAAAATTCTATGGCTGGACTCAACCTGTCCCCGGTCACACTTGACTGGTTTTTTTATTATTAGAATGGCAAAAAATAGGCGAAATTGTATTGATTTTAATTTGTTTGAAATTTAAGATATTAAAGTATTTATGCGCTCTAATTATATATTAGTATATTTTAGGTTCGATAGTTTATTTTAATCCGATAATGTTTTTTAAAGCTAATGCAAATATTTGTCTTTGTTACAGTTAAATCTGATGATACCGGCTGAGGGGGTCCGTTGGTGCTTAACACGGATGCCGTGAGCTCTAACGCCAGGATCGCTCCCCGTCGCCGTGATGAGAAGAACCCGCCAAAATGTGTTGGCGGCCATTTTAAACAGGCAACGCATACGTTTGTCGGCACGAGATGGCCGTCACATACAGCTTTCCTGCGCACTCACGCGTTTGCATTTCGCCGCGTTACTATGAAATGTGGAAACACGGAAAGTGGCGACAAAAATCACCACCAAGGACAAACGCAGCCATTAGAGTTCCCAGATAGAGATTGTAAAGTGTACTTTTTAAAGGCCTAAGTGTTGTGCTGTGTATATATAGTGGTGTGTAATTGTAAGAGATGGCTGGAGAAAGTAGAAGCTTGCGATCGCTGCTTGAGAGCGGAGACTATAATCATATGCATAAAACGGCGACTCCTCGCTGTTGCCTTTGGTTAGCCAGTCATGTAAACGTGAGGAAGTGCGTAGCCGGCATTATGCTGCTGACCGTCCTTACCATAGTGTTCTATACATATTATGTGACCATGCCGCTTACGAGGTTAGTTTATTTTTTGAATAGTAACATTCTTAGTATACACCATTTATTTTGTTATTTAAACATTTTACACTGTTCTATATGTATATATAATAAAAAAGAAATAGTTCTTTCGTGCATAATCTGAAACAACAATACACAATTATGATGAACGTTATTCATTGTAGTCTATGCGCATTAGCACGTTGTAGCGTCAGCAATACATTAATTATCCACTCTCTCTGTAGTATGCTTTATTGCAATCTAATTCCTCTGAACAATGAGCATTATGTAGATGCAAGCTCAATCCTGACAAAGCTGGAACTCTTGCGAGCACAAATTGAATTTTCGTCGGTTATAGATATTACCTGTGTAAGGTTTTTCGTCACACGTGTCGTTTTTAATTTCAACCGTTCGATTGTTATTAATTTTAAATTAAAACGTCGTAAAACACGCTTCGGCATAATTAATTACTATAGCTGAAATATGCGTCATTCGCACAAAATCCAATTTACTTGTTAACTATCGGTAGCGAACACGTCGATGTTCGGAAAATTAATATTATGAAATTATTGCGCTCGGTCACCTCACTGTATATTGGGATTAGTGAGCTATTGTTTTCGATGTGTTCAAATATAACATTAGATGTTACCGCGTTTTCAGCGTTTGGTGTATTCTATGTTGTAATGTTGAGTATATTAACGTTTTAGTCATAACTAATCTTGTCCATTTCAAACTAATTTCATGTTTCGTTAGATAATAATTCAGGCTAATCGCAACTTATATACGTTTAGTTTATTGGTACATCTAATTAATTTACTCATTGGTCAGATTAAATTTAGGATCATTTTTATTTTTTATCTAATAGGTAGGCGCTATCACAACGGAAAATAATAATATTTTGTATTTTCTAAATTATTATTTTTATTTTTCTATCGACATTCCATTTTGGCTATTATGAACCGCTCAGAGAAATAATATCTATATAATAAATTTAAAACATTTTTAAATTGTGCTGACGGATGAGTATGAAATTATAGTACAGTTTAATATAGTCTATACAGAGGAATGCAGAATGCTAATATATTTAGAAGACTGATATATTATTGTTGTATAGTTTTCATATAAAATATTTAATTTACATTGTTATTTGCACATAACAGGGTATACGAGTAGTTAAATCGTCTTTTCATATTAAGTTTATGAATAACATGGTCAATTGTTATTTTATATACTTCATATCGTCGTCTAGATTTAATATAATAACATCCTTTAATTTTCCACAAAGTTCCGGAATAGTAGCGCTTTGACAGTTGTGGACTTACCTTCAGTCTATTGTTGAATTGCGTGACAGCCGGCAAAGCTTTTCAATCCTATTATATATTTAAATATAATATTTGCTTTCAGTCGTGAGACATGGGTCAGCGGCTATTGTACCTTTATATAATGGTTAGCAGCACCTACCGAGTGAAATATAATATAAGCATTATGTTTTCTACTGTTTCAGGATAAGTTTCATATCATATTTAGATATGATGAGCATTTGTTTCAAATATTGGAAAAGATTTATTGCGCATAAAATTAGCCGTTAACACAGGAAATTGCCTCGCAAAAGAATTAAAAGCGTTTAACTTTGTGCCGGGCGTCCTTGTCGCCCTTTGTTTGGCAGCTTTTCACTTCTAAATTAGAACGAGGAGGCGAATATTTCAGAGTAATTTATAACGTGATTTTATGTAATTAGGGCGGATGTCGTGTAGCCAGGACGATAATATTTTATTTTATCGGCTTAAATTTACACCGCCGCGATGAGCGGCAGGGGCGTTTTCGCAAGTTTTGCCGACTTTGTGAATTTATAGCGAAACTTGTGTTCCGCCTAATTAATGGAAGCTGTTTCCCAAACACTACCAAGTTCGATAATTTAAAGAACTATTATCTCATATCGAAGATTCCATATAAATTTTAGATATTCCTATCATTTTAAGTGCTTATTATAAATACGCCCGTTTGTAAGTTAACCGTGATATAATTTCAGGAAATGCAATAATGACAATTTAATTAATGTCGTCTGAAGTAAATAATGAATTGCTCCGCTCACCGTAGTAGCCTCCATTGGATAGCAAATAAGCACTGCCTTTGCCTCAGTTATTCTTTTCAGCTCGTCGTTAAAGTTTCACCCGGTCGGATAGGGCGGGGCTTTCATTAAAGCAAAGAGGCAACTCAGCCGCGGCACGGTTCCGTGCCTACGTATAAATATTTCCCACAAATTCCGCCTTTTATTTATTCTCACGCTTTTGAGATAGACCGTAATGGCTCTTTGATGTGGCTCCGGCTTTAAACGCAGCCATAACTTTGGCAGGTTTTGATTGATTTTCATCAAAATTTTGCTAGGAGATTGCGAAGTGATCAATTTTAGGAAAGTTTTAATTACCTGAACTTATATTGTAAATAATGGTTAAGATTATTTGTTGCGAATCGAAAGTCAAAACTTTAGCAAAATAAATGTAACTGTTTTAGATTACGCTGATAGTCACAATTAGTATTTTTTATTCACTGTAGTATATCCTACTATTGTAAATCCAAAAAAAATGTTTTCAGTTATCAGTCATCTATACCATCTACAATCCTTACTATACGTACTTATTTAAGTAACGTAGCGGGACTCGAACCAAGCCTCCTGGAAACCGACCAGGCGCTCTGACCACTAAGCCATACGTTCTAACGCAAATTTTTCATTCCTAAGTGTGAAATAACCCTTTAAAAATGTTAAAAATATCCTTATTACAATCTGATTATTAATAAAATGTGTATTCTTCAAGATATTTTACAAAATCTCGATTTACAGCTTAGTGTGGCGCGACCGGGTGCCGCGGCCGCTGTCGCAATGTTCGCTGCTCGCGTCCCAGCAACAAACAGCGCGCGACCACCGCTCGGACGCGCGTTTACGCATCGACGCCAAAGTGCTGGTGATAGCGGAGTCTCTCTACTCGCGTTTGGGACGCGATATCGCGGAGTTGCTCGTGGCCAACCGTATACGGTAAGATTATACTTATGACTTTTAGTTACGGTAAAAATCAATATCTTGTTACGTTAATAGAAATGATTAAAAAACTCACCTCCGATATTTGTAAGTTTTTTACTTCCGCTTATTTCGTATATCGTAATCGTACTTTCCATATACCTATAACCATATACATAACCAATACCTATACATAACCTCGCGGAGTTGAGTTCTGCCACTCAACACCCAATGCCTCCAGAATTCGGCAGAAAGTGGAGAACGGAGTGTTTTAACACTAGGTTCCATCTTCCTACCCTGCTGTGTGCGGGATACAGCGTGAAGCTGAAAAAACATATATCAATTGCCACGGTCTTAATGGATGATACATATCAAAGTACAAAATATTTCTACTAAAATAACTATAATTCACGTTTTCACGTTTACTTAAGGTTTACTATTTTAGCAGAAACGTTGCCTGTCATATATTTTTTTCCATTATTGTCTATAGGAAATATAAGAATATATATTTTTTATTCAGCTAATTGAGCGAATACCTTAAGAGTATCTATTAAATACATAGAGATACCAGCAATAATAACGTTCGTATTGTTCAAATCTCAATGTTTAATCTATAATTTCCCTCAAGCTATGGTTCCACATCGTAGTCGTTAGCAATGTGCAATATCATGATTCACATAAAAGAGATTTATACTTTACTTACCTATTTCTATATTATTTTATCGTCCTGTTTTATCTTACAATTTGAAACGGCAGATGTCTGACGCATTTCGAAATACTTTTTAATAGAAATATGGACTAGTATAAGTCTATTATGTATTATATATAGTTTTTCAGTATAGTTTATATTGTAGAGTAGTTGAAAACTCTTTTTTCTATTGAAATAAATTTTATTTAAGAAATTTTTAGTTAAACTTTATTTATGCATAAATGTTAGCATTTAATATACATTTTGTTTTAAAACATAGACATTTTTGTTTAGTTATATTAATATATTCTGAATTAATTCTTCGACGAATGTTCCAAATTATGGCTGTGCGAAAGTAAATGTTTGTTAGTATCCCACTAAATTACCTATAGATTAATTAAAAAAAAAGTATGAAAATTTACAAGCATCAATTTCGACACATTGAGTTATTTTAATTAGGCCTGTATTTAAAAATCGCTCTCAAGTCTGAGATCGATCTTGAGACATCGTTTTCATTCATAAAATATATATCTAAGGCCACGTAGCCCTAGTAGGTACTATACTCTCATGTCATTCATATACAATCAAAATTAAATCGTTACATCACTCTCGCAAAAGTAATTTAGTAAAGTGTCTTAAAACCTGTCGCAATATTTACTCAAGCTGCTTTGTTGATGACTAGCTATTAGTGTACGGTGTTTGCAGACTAGTTGAAGGAGTCGGCCCGAAAGGCGGGGCATAAACCTATCTATCGTGTTTGTCCTCCGGCTGCCTCTCCCCTCCTGTCCCTGTCACTCTCTCGCTATATAAAAATCGGTTCCACTTGAAACCGACTTAACTGATGTCGGTGTTGCGCTCGCTTATGACATGTTTGACGGGCTACGTATAGCTTTTCTTGTGCTACTTTTTTTGTATCTTTGCTTAAACTTTGAAATCATATTTAAGTATATTGTATTTTGTTATGATTTTTTTATGTCCAACTATTAAATAAAAATAATATAGTTGACGTTGTTGTAACGTTGAAAAAGAAAATAGGCAAAATACGAATTATTGTTGTTTGATGTACTGTGACTGTAAACGTGACAGGTTGTAGTTGTATTCGATTCACAAAACCCTCGACCCCAGTGAGAAGAAATGAAAATATTAAATATTTAATTCCCAAGAAATGAAATATTTCATATTTTTTATTTCTTTGGCTTTGATTTTGGCGTTGAGTTTCGCAGAGTGTCTTAATCCTAGGCTCACTCTGCTTTCCTTGCTACTTGCTTTATCCCACAGCGTGACGGTGAAAATAGAAAAATAAATTTTGTCTTGACGGTTTATACCTTCTTGTGAAATATTTTTAAGCACAAAATCATATCTGAGTCGCCGCACTGAGGAGGAGTTACTTTGTTCCCCGTAGATTGCCCGTAAATTGAAATAGTGCTGTAGTAAATTGACAATTTCCAAGTCATATTTGCTTTTGGCCTCTAAAAGATTAATAAAACGGGAAGCGAACGGAAGCGAATACAGTTACTGGATGTAATTTTGTGAATTAACATGGAGGGTCAGACTGTCCCCTGAGCGTGTGTAGGTACGCTGAATTGCATTAATGATGAAATTTTACTTACGTATCCTAGATAATAAATATTTTGAAATTTGCAAAGTCATTTAATACTAGTAAGTATTACTTGTGAAAAATCTGAATGATAACTAGAGCTGCTGAAAGTGGAGAACGGAGTGTCCTAACACTAGGTTATCTCTGCCTATCCTGCTATATGCGGAATATACTAAAAAAATAAACTATTTGTGAACTATGCTCCGCGAGACCTAATGTCCGTTATATTTAAGATGAAGCATAGATATATATAACCATTTATCTACGCTTGTATGAAAATAATTAATGAATAATTTATATTGTTTGTGTCTTACCGCTAATTAAAACTACACTAACCAATCTCTCACACGTAGTACGTACGTCGTCGTATAATATTACACAACAGGTGATACAATTCAAAATTAACAATTATTATTAATAATTAAGGCATCTTATCCTGCTCATGTGATGCAAACTAATTAATACCGTACTCCCTACAAGTAGGTGTGTTCAGTAACGTGAAGCTATAAGGCGGCAGCTTCACGTTACCGTTGCCGCTTCGTCTAGCGGAAGTCGTTGCGGTCACAGTTAGTTCCAGTTGAAATGGTATCGCGCCTCCCTTTCCCTTTGCCCGTTTCCCCATTAAACCTCATTGCTGTCAAAATTACTGAAATGCGTCAGGATAAATTTGAGCAATTCTAATTCTTTCAAAACTTAACCTATAAAAGATAAGGAGCAATAATGCTTGATTTGTTCAAGTGATCTGGAAATGGAAAATTTTATGGCTCACATTTACATAATAGCCGTTTACTGATTTTACGATCGCATCAGGTTTGAGTGGGTGAGTGTACCTCCTGAGCGCACTTCAATTTAATCTTTTGTCGTTGTTTCAAATCCTTACTCGTAACAATTTCTAAATATACATACATACATACAAAATGATGTATTGCGTTATCTACTGTACGTAATCGCCAAACACAATCAATTTTAGTTATCTTATTAGTGTTTTTGTTTTTTGGGTTTGGTTTGATCTAGGTCGTAACACTGGCCTCTTAAAGATCCTAGCCAAGCGCCTAATAACAAAGCCAGTAACTTGTGGACCGCTCCTTAAGTTGTATAGAGGCAGGCAGTTGCGGCCGCCGTTAGTTTACTAACTCGTAGCACTTTGCTACCGCCATTAGAAGCAGTCTCCACCGCGAGCGCCCCTTATCGTGACGTCTCGTGCTCTCGCAACTTCTTGTTTATAACACTCCTTGCCCACTTGTTTAGTATGAACAGTTTTATTGCTTTCCTCTTTTCCTTTGCGTCTTATTTAACTCGAGATTTGCAATCGAGAAATAATTTATATATATGGAATTAAGCAATTATATGTTTATTATAAATTATATTGTTATAATGAAATTAAAATAATATATCAAAATTTAATCTACACTTTACAAGATCTAAAAATCTCATAATTTCTGACTTCATCACATATACAGGTACGCTCTGCACTTCAGACGAGTGCGACGCGACCCTTCACCGATTGCCTCTATTATCTCGGGGGCCGTGCGCCTCTATCGTAATGCCCTTGTTATTCAACTCGCTCGTTCCCTTATCACGAATTAGGCCTCGTAGCTTTCGGTTCACCGTTAAATCGGGCCGTTTCGCGTGCTTTAATTTAAATTGAGCACTGTCTCCTGCCTACTGTTAAAAGGAGGATACTCTAATTAAGATAATTAGAAACAGACTATCGAAACTTAATTTATATATACAATCCAATATATACTCAACCTTGATATGATTTTCCAACTCATACAATATCCCATTTTCAATAGATTTTCAAATATCGATGATTCACTACGCTGCCAACTCGCCAAGTTTGAACGAGTGCAGCGTATATTATATACTTAGGTTAGAGTATACGAATTACAGATATTTCAGTGAGCTGGGTAAGTGCTATTAGCAACTTACCGTTTTACCTCAGTAGGTATGTGCACATTTAGACTGCCAAATTGAAACCAGCTTTCACTCGAGCAAATGAACGTTTCAATATTTTCCTTCGTTATCTTGAATTTTACGAACCAGTACCTACCTACTTATGTTATATATAGGTATTATATATTTCTTTCGTTTTCGGTAATGAATTAAAAAAAAATTAAAATCAGCTTCACGCTGTATCTGTATCACGCTGTATGGAACCTGGTGTTAAGACACTCCGTTCCCCACTTTCTGCCGAATTTTGGAGGCATTGCGTGTTGAGTGGCAGAACTCAACGCCGCGCTTAACCTCGACACCAGAGCGAAGAAATGGAAATATAAATTTAAGTAAATATTTCATCTCCTCGAGTGGGGATCGAACCCACAACCAGTCGGTTTTACAGTCACACCTCGTGCCGCTGCGCCACGACTGGCCTCAAATGAATTAATTACCATTTAACAAAATAGTCCAACACTTCGGTTGTCATGTTTATTTTTACCGACAAAATAAAAAAAATGTTACCATTATAAAACATCCTCATAGTAATTGGAAAACATTGCATCTATTCACATCGTATTTCTATGTTCCAATTTAATTGGCAATTATAAAAAAATGCAATTGAGTGACACGACAGTGAAGTAAAATATATGTATACCTATACGCTTAGATTAAAATTGATTATGATTTCTTGTTCAATTGCCCTATCTAAAAAAATTAAGAATATCTTTATAGATTTTTAATTATTCTATAAAAGTTCTTTACAAGTCGTACCTACTTTACTACTATTTTACTACTGCTTTAAATATATTATCTTAAATGTGATAAATAATAGGTGAAAATTCGGTACTTATTTAAATCGATAAAAATTATTAATTAATATTGCATTGAAAATGTTCAAAACTTAATTACAAAATTAATAATTAAACTTTTTTTTGTTTGTGTCTTTGCATTTTGTCAGTTTCCAAATAACCATGTATTTTTATAACTAAATGTCTAGCGATAACGCCGTCAGAGTAATAATATGTGGTCCATGTTCTTGTGATATTAAAATTATTATGTGTTAATATATATTTTCCTTCGTTTAATATTGTCGTAATATTATATATACATTTAAAGCTCCTTGAAGGTTTATATTCGCAGTTGTTGCTTAGAACTTCATTTATTAGAATTCTTTATTCTTTATATTATGAACATAATTGAACGATATCTAACTAATAAAGATAATTAAAAAAATTATAAAGACCAGATGCCAATAAGCTAAATGGTATTATTAATAAAATAATCAATGTCTATAATAATGAACAGGTACAAAGTGGAAGTAGCGGGCAAAAGTCTGCCAGTGTTAACCACTTTGGACAAGGGGCGATACGGCGTGATTGTGTTCGAGTCGCTGTCGAAGTATGCAAATATGGACAAATGGAATCGAGAACTTCTCGACAAATATTGTCGAGAATATTCAGTAGGGGTCGTCGGGTTCGCCACACCGGGGGAGGAGAGCCTCGTTGGTGCTCAGCTGAAAGGATTTCCACTCTTCATGCATACCAATTTAAGGCTTAAGGTGAATTGATTTATTACATACTATATTGTCACCTACGCGGTTACTCTTCATCTAAAAGAAATTACTTTTATCATAACGGTTTTTATATTTTAAACCGACTTCTGTAAAAGAGGCCTACTAGCAGGAAATATTTTTGTGTGGACTGTAGACAAAATGTGTAGAATGTACGTATCATTTCTTAGTTTTCTCTGTTAATGTAAACACAATGAGAGAGATGCGTGAAAAAAATGTTTAAACGTTTCTTATTAGATAAGTTGTATGTATTAATGTTTTAGCCTAAAATTTTATTATTCTTTAATAATTATAAATTACAATTGACACTCTGCATGTGTAACATACCTATATATTTAACTATCTCATCAAATAACATGTCGTCGCTCACTACATATTTTATTCAGGATGCTGCTCTGAACCCGGCGTCGCCAGTGTTGAGATTAGCTCGCGCGGGCGAGACCGCTTGGGGATCTTTGCCGGGCGACCATTGGACTGTGTTTCGTGCTAATTCTTCCACCTACGAACCTGTGGCTTGGGCATTGAGACAAAATGACTACGGATCAAACGGTACGTATACATAATACACTATAATATAATATTATCCATATTATATAGTGCGTGTTAAATTAACTTGTGTCGAGTCGTGGCGCAAGGACACTAGCGCGCGACTATAAGCGTGACAGGTTATGGTTTCGATTGCTCCTTGAGGAAATGAAACGTTTGATATTTTCATTTCCTTGGCAACAAGGCGAAACGCGGCGGTAAATTTCCCCACTCACCACTTCCAGAATTCGGCGGAATATGGGGAACGGAAGTGTCTTAGTGGGAACGAAGTGTCTTAACACTAGGTTTCCTCTGCCTAACCTGCTATGCACACCCGCACATACCCGGCCACTGCGCGAAGCTAAAAAAAAGAATCAACAACGAATATAAAGACAATATTTATTGGAGTCATAAATTACATTGTTACTGTCATCAATGAAATACGTAAATATTGTAATATCCAATGTATAAGAGTAGGTATCTATCGAACGATAAAAAGGTGAATTCCCCGTCAGCTCACGTAACACGAACGTTTTCTTTCCTCTGGCAAACACGCGTGAAATACGTTATTATATGGCCGAAAATAAAAATGTGTGGCACGGAAGGGGTTACGTGCGACACAACAGTATTCATAAAATATCGAATTAGATGACGTCACTGGAATACCGGCACGATTGCCGCACGCTATGAATACCAATACTTGGCGCCGCTCTGAGCTAATGACCCATGAAACCTATAGGGACATTGGCTGTCTATAATATTGATATGTATTGAAAAAAATAAATTGATAAGATGTTTTTGTTGGTTTTTTTTAGTTTCACGCTCTATCTCGCATATAGCAGGTTAGGCAAAGGGGACGTAGTGCTAAGACAGTGTGTTCCCCATTTTTCGTCGATTTTTTTCTGGAGGCATGTTTTTACGTGTTGAGTTGCAGAACTCAACGCCGCCTTTTGCTTGGTCACAAAATAAATCTCAAATTATAAAATAATGTTGTGAAATGTTATATGCTTAATTAGGTTGCACTGAATGAACTAAAAGTCAAATGGAGGGTAAACAGCGTATTTGAATGTGGCTGTCGGACACGACTGCTTGCTATATAGATTTTTTTTTTCAAATTTATTCAACGAGGTAGAAAATAATAAATCTTGTTATATTTATTGCATACTTAACACACATACAGAATGAAGCCATTCAACTTACTCATTAGCAGGGATCGTCTGTTTGCGCCGGCCGCATTCACACCGTGAAGTGTGTCTAGGTCAATTGTTTAATGTTAGATTACGTGATCTTTAGCGCATTTTGTATACGTACTTATCAACTTACTGTGAATAAGTTTGAATTGAGGACATCGCGGCGCAGGGGCTGGTGTGTTGTGGTGGTAAACGCAACAGTTATGGGTTCGATTCCCACTTATTAATTTTTGAAATCCATTTATTTTTCGAGCAAGATTTATTTTAGTACTTATGGTTAGTTAAAACGCAATAATTATAATTAATATTGCCGAACTTAACACCATGTATATTTGTTTTTCATGTTCTTCTAATTAAATAAAATACATATGAATAGTAAAAGCACAATTTAAAATTTTGCTATTCATTGGATAGTCTCCGCCTTATATTGTATAAGCTTGAAAACTTTTGTTAAGGGGTCAAACGAATTTGCTACGCCACGCCTCACTGTTAATTCAATAAAGTCCAAGTGACCGCTTTTACTGATAATGTTTGTGATAATGTCAATCAAAATTATACCTAATAACTAAACACATAAATTCCTAAAGCCACAGTACAAGGTAAAAGAAATACTAGATTATAACTAACCCCTAGTATGATTCACGATTCATATAAAATAATATGGCTGAGTTTATGACCACCGTCCTTGACGATTAAGACAATTACGGTTTATTGAGTAAAATATCCTCCACGAGGCCTTTGCCCCGGTGTGGGAAAGTCAATTACTTATTTAAATTGATAGCCAGACCAATAAAAACCATTCTTATCTCGAGGGGAGCTCGGGGCCTAGTCTATAAAAAAGCGCAAATTGACAGGTTCCCATTTCTCTTCCTGTATATTTACTCGCTTTCGCGCGTGTTCTTTTTATTTGTATATATGTTGATTCTAGTAAGAAATGTACGTATATTTTATTCGATACACACTGACACATTTTTATACTTGTGAAACTTACACAAAACATGTGAAACCTACTAAATGAAAATATATTTTGCAGTCGTGTGACAATATTATAATATCACGCATTTAGGAATATAATACGAAATTATTAAAAAATCACTATAAATACATCTATTTAAATCATAATATATGCAACCGTTTACCGAAAAGTTCATAATCTAAAAAGGTTATTTTTTTAATTTATAAGGTCACAGAAAATTTAATACACGTAAAATTATAAACATTCAAATAAATTCTGTTAAAACCCAAAACTTAAATGTAAACAAGTACGTCATTATAATAACATTATCCAAACGAAGCGTCCGATAGATAATTTTATTGAATAATAAAACGAGCGTCCGCGGGCTCGTATTCCACTTTAAGCCTATTAGCAAGAACTTGGCTATTATTCCAGACCTCAACAGTTTCTTGGAATTAGCCTTGTTCCGTAACGTGGGTGTGTATTTTGGGTCAGTTCCGTGAACCGCAAACAAGCTTCGCTAACAGAAACGTTTTAAAGCGACTCTGTTTTTTAGAGCTCCGAGGGAACAATTTTGCGGCTTTTGTAGAAAATGTTTTCTACAAATATTATTTTGAAATATATAACGTTTTCTGTCCTGTAGCCTCCGGGCGAGCTGTTTGTTTTCCCTTTTTAATAACATAAGATGTTTCGCCAAAGTTATTTTCTTATATTGTTATCGAAAACGATGAAATACCAGCTTAATAACGTTGTCATATTTCTATTTCCGTATAGAGGACCGAATGCCATTAGCGACTGTAGTACAAGACCACGGGCGCTTGGACGGCGTCCAAAGAGTTCTGTTCGGTTCCGGACTCCAGTTTTGGTTGCATCGTATACTGTTCCTCGACGCCCTGAGTTATCTCAGCCACGGCCAGCTCAGCTTGAGCCTCGACAGATGGATACTTGTGGATATTGATGACATCTTTGTTGGTGAAAGGGGTAAGTGAATTGTTATACAAAATTAATCTTATTTACTAGGTACTGAACAAACTGAAATATGTTAAAATATTGACAACATTATTAATTCATCATGTCAAACTCATTTTTTAATCACATTATTTATCGAAAATGCAGTAATGAATTTATATTGATAAATTTTTATTTATAATTTAAACAAATAGTCAAAGTGGTCAAGCAACAAATTTTGAGAGCCGCAATTGTCGACATGTGGCCACAAAATTTGCTGCGTTCGATACATTGTGAGCATGGAAATATTAATAAAAACCACAAATATTGGTTTATTTTTAAATGGATACCACTTGAATGAATCACGAATTTCATTGGTTTGACTCATGCATACCTACTGATAGGTAATTTCTACGAGCTTCACTTGTTTTTAATATTGGTTAACTAACACTGTAAAACCATTTTTATCTCTGTTGTGCTATGAAAATGTCTATGACAATTTGGTCTAAGCTTCATATGTACCTGTTTTGAATGAAGAAAACTTAATATTATAGAAATTTATAAATAGAGTCTTGTCGTTTGTTCTCTAATTATAATCAATTTACAGAGAGTAAGTTAATGAAATTATCTACGGATATGAAAAAATAAATAATAGTTACCTAACTGATAGTAGAGTTGCCTGTTACGAACGTATCTCCCGCATGGTTAATGTTGAGTTAAACAACAACTTCCGTGAAGTGGTAGATGTAGAAGGAGTTATCGGAATTTTACCTCACTTCGTAGAGATTATAATAATTCAATTTTAATTATTCCCCTAGTAGAGAAAAATTACATCGCGTGATATAAAAATACTTACTTTTATATTAATAAAAATATTTATTAGAATTTTAATTACACCTTTACATACCATCTGTTCACTAAACAGTCACGAAGTTCTAATGATAAAATCAGTTAAGACATGTCTAAGATAAGTGTAGTAGTATTTATATAAAAATACTAAATAAAATTATGTATTATTCATCAGCTTCACACTGTATCCCGCACAGGATACGCAGAGAGAACCTGGCGTTACGACGCTCCATTCCCCATTTTCTGCCGAATTCTGGAGGCATTGCGTGTTGAGTGCCAGAACTCAACGCCGCGCTTTGCCTCGACTCCAGAGCGAAGAAATGGAAATATAAATTTAAGTAAATAGTTCCGACTCCTCGAGTGGGGATCCAACCCACAACCAGTCGGTTTTACAGTCACACTTTGTGCCACTGAGCCACGACTAGCCTCACTGTATTATCCATATTCTACCATATTCGTAAATCATTATATCTAAATCTAAAATGAGGCCGGTCGTGGCGCAGCGGCACGAGGTGTGACTGTAAAGCCGACTGGTTGTGGGTTCGATCCCCACTCGAGGAGATGAAATATTTACTTAAATTTATATTTCCATTTCGTGGCTCTGGTGTCGAGGTTAAGCGCGGCGTTGAGTTCTGCCACTCAACACGCAATGCCTCCAGAATTCAGCAGAAAGTGGGGAACGGAGTGTCTTAACACTAGGTTCCCTCTGCCTACCCTGCTGTGTGCGGGATACAGCGTGAAGCTGATTTTTTTTTTAATATATCTAAACATTAATTCTATAATATTAAGACATTTGAATCATTTACAATCAGCGGTAGTTACGTTGCTTAGCTTACCTAATTTATATCACTCTTATGTAGGTTATCTGGCGCGTCATCATTGAAAAGGCGACCGATAATATCGTTAGGTTATCTTGAAATAACTTCTAATACAAAGACGTGGACCGATAACCGTAGACTGATATTCTTGTAATTAAATTATGAATTTACTATTTTCAGATCTAAATAATCAAATCAATTATGTATATATTTTGTGCTAATCGTATATTAATTTATTTGTTGCTCTGAAATTCATAGTTTATAAATTTCTGGAATCTGTACCATAATGTTACTGAACTGATATGATATTTATTATCTCTTTAAATAAATTGTATTACTAAAGTATATCTTTGATAAAAATTGAATCGACGACTACCTTGAATTTGACACTTCAATCAAAACACAATAAACACTGAACAACGGTAATCCATGGCGACGCAAAAAAAAAAAAAAACCTACTTAAATAGCTTTGAAAAATTTATTTAGTTAAGTATATAATATATATTTTTTAAGCCACTTCATCCCTTATTAATGTGCTTAGATTACTAAAGTACTGATTAATCGTCGGCTGGCCGGTGAAGCCGACAATTTTGCTGCCTTTCTAATCGGCTATTACTTTACAGGTGAACGCCGGGAAGGCTATTAATGCGGCTTAAAGTTTTTTCTATGGCCGTGCCGTAAATTACATTGTGTATTTATTATAAACACCATTTTGGTGTTTCAGTTTTTTTCATAGGTCGCCATGGAGCAGCGATACAGTCCCTGACTGTCAAACGCGACGGATGTGGGTTCGAATCCCGTTTGGAAACCGTCCAAGCGCTTTGACCAATACGTTATACGTTCTTTTCAGGCTATTTTACGCTTGTTACAACTTATTTACGCTACTCGCGATAGATTATTATTGGTCAAAATTATCAATGCTAATATTATGTTATATTTGCTGTCACATAAACTAACATTACTTAACATTACCTATAGTTACCTATAGTAAGAATTAGCATTAACATTAACATTACCTATAGTAAGAATTAGCAATTTTTTTTCTTAAGAAAAATCGCCGTGATTGCTAACTATCTACTTGCAAATAGAGTTTTATTACTCTACCCCTTAGCTTATTTAATATTCTTTTATCGCCTAAATGTAGAACAACCCTGGGGGCCAATCGTGGCGCAGGGGCACAAGTGTGTGTAATTGCTACAGGTTGTGTGTTCGATCCCTACTCAAGGAAATTAAATATTTCATATTTTAATTTTTCGCTCTGGTGTCGCCACTCAACACGCAATGCCCTCAGAATTCAACAGAAAATGGGCAGCAGAGTGTCTTAACACGAGGCTTCCCTCTGCCTACCCTGCTACATGCCAGATATAGTGTGAAGCTGAAAAAAAAACAACTAGAAAAACCTAACAAAAAAATCTCTCTAATAAAAAAATATACCTGAAACGAGGGCGCAGTGATTTTACCAGCACCTTTCGGTTAATAAATTGCTCCAAGGTATAGGCGTTTTACGCTTTTATTTTCAACTAGCGGCCCGCCCACGGCTTCGCCCGCTTAAAATACATGATTATTGATTTAAGCAGAATTGATTGACAACTATAATAAAATAAAATAAATAAATAAATCAGCTTCACGCTGTATCCCGCACACAGCAGGGTAGGCAGAGGGAACCTAGTGTTAAGACCCCCCGTTCCCCACTTTCTGCCGAATTCTGGAGGCATTGCGTGTTGAGTGGCAGAACTCAACGTCGCGCTTAACCTCGACATCAGAGCTAAGAAATGGAAATATAAATTTAAGTAAATATTTCATCTCCTCGAGTGGGGATCGAACCCACAACCAGTCGGTTTTGCAGTCACACCTCGTGCCGCTGCGCCACGACTGGCCTCACACCCTATAATAGAATGACAAACAAATATAAAGACAACATACAACAACATATATAATATAAAGACAACTATAATGACTTCTAATATGATTTTTTGTTACTTTAATCTGTAATATTCTATTATGATTTTTTTACGACATTATCGTAACTTCTGTAAGAATTTTTGATTGTTTCGAACTAAAAAATATGACCAATGTCGATATTTGATATTCATAAAATATACATAAAGCTAATTATTTATTATATATATATATATATATATATATATATATATATATATATATATATATATATACATATATACATATACATATATATATATATATATTTGTAACATTACGTTCTTTTTACCTATGTTATGTTTTTTAAAGCTCTGTTAAATGTGCTGATGTCATTTAATAATTGTACTGCTTCAGAAACAGTCTTAAATGTAAAATTATTAATTTGGTTAAGGATTCATAATATTCGTTGTAAAATAACTGTAATGTTTGCATATTAACTCCTGTTTGCATATTATTAGATAAATGAATAATTGGTAAATATGTAGTTATTACAGAGTACACGTAGAAAGTATGTTTTTAGGCATTTTTATATAGATTTATTTCAAACGAACGAACGAACCAAAAAATCTATGTATTTACTTGATATTTCTTTGAAGATCAAATCGTTCTTTATCTCTGTGTTGAATTAATTACGATTTAAACTTTACTGTTACAATTTATGAAGGTAATCTCTACTAACAATTCAATTTTGTTTACTTAAAATAAATAAATCAGCTTCACGCTGTATCCCGCACATAGCAGGGTAGGCAGAGGGAACTTAGTGTTAAGACACTCCGTTCCCCACTTTCTGCCGAATTCTGGAGGCATTGCTTGTTGAGTGGCAGAACTCAACGCCGCGCTTAACCTCGCCACCAGAACGAAGAAATGGAAATATAAATTTAAGTTAATATTTCATCTCCTCGAGTGGGGATCGAACCCACAACCAGTTGGTTTTACAGTCACACTTCTTGCCGCTGCGCCACGACTGGCATTGTTTACTTTATTGTATAAAATATTGTATAATAGTGCTTCAAAAATATATATTTTTATCAACAGTCATATAATCAAGACGTTTCGAATGTCATTCTTTAGCCAGGGTCATACCAGCGCGATTTCTATATAACATTCGCTGGCAAGCTAATGCCTTGAGTTCATTCAAATGACGATAACTTTTTTTTTAATGAACCGATTTTGATGAACCAAACTTTAGAACCTAAATTGAGTTAAAACAAAGCAATTGGTGAAATTTTCAAGTAAATCGGTTCAGTAGTTTCAGAGAAAAATGCGGACAACAATATGTCGACAGACAGACAGACAGACAGACAGACAGACAGACAGACAGACAGACAGACAAGAAATTCAAAAAAAATCTTTTTGCTTTCTATTAGTCTTTTTAAGTGTCCCTCTATCCATTTCAGTCAAAATTACTAAATGTACAGACAAAATATTTTTACTGTCTTATTATATATAGAGATAATACTGTAGAGCGTGTGAAATGGTATTTGTTCAGGATCGACCTCATCCCTTCGGAAACGTGACTGGTTCAGTTTTATCCCATATTATCAGGTATATCTAATTCCTTTTGTGCTCTCTCGGAGTTAATGGTTTTCCGAATCTCATTTTGCTTTAACTGTGTTTAAATTTAATATTTAAAATTGTAACTCGAATCTTTAGTACTTGTCTTTATATTAATTAAAACTTTCTGGATTATTTATTATATCTCCTTAGAATTTCGTTTAAAAAATAATGATTGAATTTAATATTAGGTATACTCATATCATAGTTCAATATAATTTTATAAAAATCAAAAACTCGTCTTCATTTTTAGTGTTACGAAATGAACCGGTGGAGGTTGAAACATTTGTAAGTAAATATGTTAACGGATGACTTATTAGGTCATTTTCTTTAGCTTCATGCTGTATTCCCTACACGACTTTGTAGGTAGATGAAAGCTAGCCTTAAAATACTCATTCCTCACTTTCCACCGAGTACTACGTGTTGAATGGTGGAACTCAACTCCGCGCTTTGCCTCGCCACTAAAGCGAATTATATTAAATATCATAATTAATAATAATCTATTAATATTTTTATATCTTTCAAGTTAGGCTATAGCAACATGCTTTGATTGTTTAATACATTTCAATTGGATTTATCTGTAATAATGCAATAAAACGGTCACGCACGAGAACGTGCTCGACTCGAAACGCGTTCGCTGGATAAACGAAAACCATCGATATTATGCCGTTTACTTTCGTTATTAATTAAGTATTTAATATGGCGTGTCGGGAGCCTTCGCAAAGTTAATTAATAAATTACCATTATCTTTATTACGTTTGCTCTCAAACGCGGTCTACATAAGCACTCATTGGTGAAAGAATTAAAATAAAACGAAAATTATTTTTTAAATTGTTAGCTTAATATTTGTTTACATTATAATATTAGGTTTTACGTGACGTATAGTGTTAGTTGAATGCGAATAACCTTGACATATTGAAATAAAAATCTGTATTGATCACTAATATTGTTCTTTAAATGTCAAAGTTTATATATTTATTATTTTTGTACTTAGAGGCCAGTCGTGGCGCAGCGGCACGAAGTGTGACTGTAAAACCGACTGGTTGTGAGTTCGATCCCCAATCGAGGAGATGAAATATTTACTTAAATTTATATTTTCATTTCTTCGCTCTGGTTTCGAGGTTAAGCGCGGCGTTGATTTCTGCCACTCAACATGCAATGCCTCCAGAATTCGGCAGAAAGTGGGGTACGGAGTGTCTTAACACTAGGTTCCCCCTGCCTACTCTGCTGTATGCGGGATACAGCGTGAAGCTGATTATTATTATTATTTTTGTACTTAGATTGTCAGTTCCCAAAAACATTGCATACGTACCATTAGTTTACGTTTAGGTAAGTTGCAGAAATTGAGCTATAAAAACTAAGCTGTAATGCGTCTAATATCAAGGTCCTGAAAGTGGGCGGACTCTATCCATTTATATATTATTGGCTTTTTATAAATGTTTTTCTGCCTTCTGTTAGGTATATAAAGTTATATAATCAAATAATGCGTACATTATGACTCGTATTTACAACCCTCTCTCAAGGCTGAGATCGATCTTGAGATGCCACTTTTACTTATATATTACATATCTATGAATCTTACGCTTGAGAACGATTTATAAATACGGGCCTATGAATTTATATCATGGAAATGGCTTACATCAACATCTTCTGAACAGTTATCTAATACTTTTGTGTTGAATAAAATCCAGTTTATAGGCAGATATTGAAGTTCGGATTACATTATTATTTATTTGCTTGTAATACCGACATTTTATAATATTGATAAATTGTTTATTGAGAATCTGCAATTATCGCAAGCGGTTTATGATATCTATTGACATAACCAATACGTCTATAATATAATATTATGAATATAATATATATATAATAAGGTGAATCGCAATTTTTAATGTAATTGTTTTTTTATCTGTTCGTTACTAAATTATTTTATTGATATATGATTACCATATAAAAATAAATAAAATAATATTGTCATAAACAAAACGTATTATCAACATGTAAAGCGCGAGATGATATTGCTTGACCTTTAAATAGATCGTCGGATGTCATAAAAAGTCGAACTCGAGTATCTCGTGGCCTATAAAAGGCGTCTATAGATATTACTACTAAATAAAAAAAGATATTAAAATATAATATGCTTCTATCATAATTGTTTCTAGTCATATTTCTTTTGTTTCTTTTTTACAGAAATATAAAAGAAAGGCATCATATGAATGTATTGTCTTCGCATCATGTTCATATATTTGTTTGTATAACAGTATTTTTACATCGTGGTCGTTGATTAAGATAAGTCTGAAACAACACAAAGTTCACGGGCTGAGGAAATGTACTTTGAAGATCTCCAGAGGATTACAATGTGCATTTCCTGTGTTCCGCTCTGGAGCTATCTTGCCATAGCGGAACAGAGTCCGTCAGTACTGGTGTCTACGTTCAAAAAAAAAATAAGTGTGGCTTTGAATATCGCTTATTTAAATGGGCTTGCGAGATTCTAAACCTTGTAAAATGATAACGTAGCATCTTAACTAAGTTCTCAATGACTACCATAGCATTATATGCGGGGGGTGCCTAAACATAAAA
This sequence comes from Heliconius himera, assembly GCA_021202915.1. Taxonomy (NCBI): domain Eukaryota; kingdom Metazoa; phylum Arthropoda; class Insecta; order Lepidoptera; family Nymphalidae; genus Heliconius; species Heliconius himera. Next base: position 219,831 of record JAJHJA010000231.1, read on the forward strand.
ATAATATATTAATAGTCATATTTTAACAAGTTTTATCTTCAAAACAGGTACACGTCTACATGAAGAAGATGTTTCAGCACTTTTAGCATCGCAAACAGCCCTGCAAAGGCTCGTCCCGGGATTTCGGTTCAATCTTGGTTTTAGTGCTAAATATTACCACCATGGCACTAATTTAGAAAACAGAGGGGATGATGCATTGTTGAAGAATAGGGAACATTTCAATTGGTAAGTCTTTTGTTTCGTGAATCTTATGTGCGTATATTAATCTATTTTATTAATATACTACAAAAACTAAATTTCTTGTAGATATTATATATAATCTTTAGAGTTGTTCTATTCGAATATTACCGTTTAATTAATTAATTTCACATTTGTCCTTCTAAAAGCACAACTACTAAGCCGCAATACAGAAACAACGTACATACATAAATATGAGTATTTTATTATAAACTATTGATTTATAACTTTTATTTTAATGCTTGATATTGAAATTTGATGTATAAAGGTTTTGCCACATGTGGAACCACCAGCAACCTCACTTATACAACAACGTTTCGCAACTCGAAACTGAAATGATGCTGAACAAGCAGTTTGCTATCGAGCACGGTATTCCAACTAATTCTTGCTACTCCGTGTCGCCGCATCACTCCGGCGTGTATCCCGTCCACGAGCCCTTGTACGAAGCATGGAGGAAAGTATGGGATGTGAAAGTGACCAGTACAGAGGAATATCCGCATTTAAGACCTGCCAGGTTAGTGCTTTTTAAGGTAATCATATTGATATTTAGCTACGTCTAGTATTATAATTTAAATAAAGCAAATGTAATAAACTTGGATATTGTTCAAAGACATTAATATTAAAGAGAATTTATTGTAATTTTGCTTCTATTAGCAACAGTACAATATACGACTTCTATTGAAATTTGCTTCTTAGACTTTGACTTTGTTCTACAAAGTGGACTTCATAAATATGTAACAATTCCTTTAGACTGATTGCTAAGTTGGTCTGATCGTACCCATTGAGTCAATATTAAATTCAATTTATGGACTATTCGAACATACAGAACTTGTTTACGACTTCCTATATCGAGTTGGTCGGTATATTCAGAGTTAACAGACTCAGCTGTTACGTATTTGCTAACTTCACCGAATTTAGTATCGACTTGCATATTGATAATTGAATAAAAAAAGTTTCTAGTTCTCATAGTTGAACATTGTTTGTGCTATTTGAGAGATACTCATGGTTTTATAATGTTTTCTTTATAGATTTTTAAATGAGTACTCCATTAAATCTTGCTTTTGTTAAATGTATAGAGCACTGTCGATCAAATTAGTGAAAAATTGGAACATATTTTTAAATTATAGTCATGAAAATATCACAACGAATTAATAACCACTACTTTTTAATACTTTACTGTTATGTTTAGTTTTAGACAAAAATATGAGAGCAGCCATCCAAAATACTCTTGACTAGTTTACCTATACCAGTAGACATGTTTTACCTGAAAGCTTTACCAGTAAATCTAATATGTAGTCTTGGGAAATCTAGCCTAAAGCATCGGCTTGAAAGAGCATCTATTTTTCTTTAAGAAATTTATTTTTCTCGAGATACCATTATTGAAAGTTGTCGCCTGAGCCTTTTTTATTTGATATTGATATGGATGCCTTGATTACGGTCGACCAAATACGAATTAGTATTTACAAATTTGATTTTTGAATTTAAAAAATAAAACAACAAAATTTATTTTCTATTCATTAAAAAGAAAATAGTGTTATGTATAATACAAACATTTTATTACTATACAAAATTGACTCAAAATTTGAATATTATTTGAACGCCGTTCATAACGGTATCCATTTTGGAGAATTACATCGTATTTTAATATAATAAAAAGCAAAAAAAAATGGAAATGAATACCTAATTTACTGCTACTTCAATATCATAGTTATTCATAAAAAATAAATCAGCTTCACGCTGTATCCCGCACACAGCAGGGTAGGCAGAGGGAACCTAGTGTTAAGACACTCCGTTCCCCACTTTCTGCTCAATTCTGGAGGCACTGCGTGTTAAGTGACAGAACTCAACGCGGCGCTTAGCCTCGACACCAGAGCGAAGAAATGGAAATATAAATTTAAGTAAATATTTCATCTCCTCGAGTGGGGATCGAACCCACAACCAGTCGATTTTACAGTCACACTTCGTGCCGCTGCGCCACGACCGGCCTCAATTATATCATATCATAGTTATCCTTGATTAAATATATTTGATTTCACCGAGATATAATACATTAGACCAGTGAAAGCGTATACGGGAGTAAGTGAAACATTCCACACCGTATTTATCCGAGCGCCAATAAATTAAATTGTAAATGTCACTTATAAATTAAAACGTTTCAGACTGTCTCATTTACTTATTGACGCGTGAATTTAAAATGTCAGCGTTAAATTGGAAATCTATTTTATATACATTAATGGTGGTGGTGGGCGATGGATTTTATGTTATTTTAATATCAATGAATGGTGGTTTTTAGATTTATTAAATATTGATTTTGATTTATTTTAAACATGTTTTGTTTGAGAGATTTTGTTGTATAGAAGGCAACAGTTTAAAATATCTATGTTTTGTCGTCTATTTCATATCCACATATACTCCGAACACATTAAATTTTGACGAACTTAAAGATTTTTTACTGGTAATATTATAAAATAGAATATTATAATTTAGTATGAAATATTTTTTACATAAAAAAACTGACTACTGTACTGTACTTTAAAAAATATATTTCGTGCGTATGTTTTACAAATTTGAAGTTTGATTAAATTAATATATCTTTTGGCAATGTAAAGACATCATTTTCATATATATATAATATTAAGCAATTCATAAATTAATAGTCACATAATACATAGATTATTATGATAGTAGGGCGAATAGTTAGTGGGGCAGTGTTGCGGTTACCAAACTCCTATAAACCGCAAGCGATGCGTGTTGCGCTGCGGCGGCGCTCCACTACAACGTACTGTTATACCCGGACCCTGCAAGTATATTTGCGGATCCCTAGACTGACGCTGCCGCGTCAGCAATATTGCCGTATGCTTTAATATTATAATTACTTATTACTTTCAGTCTCCATCCCATTGTCTTAGAGAAAGGTTGCCTAAGATTCATAATTTCTATTTCAAGTGTTAATATACTATTTCTATAAAATACTATTTCTCTACTATGTCATTTTAATAAATAAAGTGTAATTAAAATAAATCTTTTTTTTAAAAACACGAAACAAATTCGCGTTATAACATTTTGGTGGCAGCGGTGGGATTTACGAAAATACAAATCCCTGGAACGTCTTTGTGAACATTTATAAAAAGTGAAAAGTGTAATTAATAAACAATTTGTGAAAATTTGTTACGAGAATCGTGGGCCGTTTTGCTTCCCAAGTCGCATCACACCTGCAGTAACCTGATATGGCGCTTATCTGGACCACCGTGGCGTTCTGCGTTATGTGAGTCTGGCTTTAGATACAAATTCCATTATAAATATTTTAAAAGGGCATTAAAATCGATTTAAATTTAATTTCAATAATTTTTATTTTTTATTTTGTGTAATGAATATATAAATATGTTTTTATCAGTTATTGTTATGTGTTAAATAAGTTTCTTATTTCATGTGTATACATATTAGCCGCAACGTAATTTAATTTTATAAGTTAATTTTATTTTTTTTGTTATATTTGTTCATAAATATGGCGGAATCTAAAGTGCCCAAAATTATTAAGAGCGATTCGTTACAAGTTCCACATCCTATAGATTTGCCGTCTGAATCGGAGGATGATAGACCATTAAATTCTTTAGAACAAAAGAAACAAAAAGGAAAGAAAACTCTTTCAATACCAGAGATGGATTTAAACATTCTATTAAAATTTATAAAACCATATGATGGATGTAGGGAGACTTTAAATTCATTTATTATAAATTGTAATAATGCTTTCGATTTAGCTTCCGACTGGCAAAAGCCAATTTTGTTTAAGTTCATTTTAAGTCAATTATCGGGAAAAGCTGAAGCAATTTGCTCGATAAAAGATTTTTTGTCTTGGGAACAGCTAAAAGAATTTCTAAAAACACAATTTAGCCAAAGAAAACATTACACACATTTACTCACTGAACTGCAAGAATGTAAACAAGAGCCTAATGAAAATGTTAGTCAATTTTCTCTACGAATCGAAACTTGCTTATCACAATTACTGACAGAAATATCATTAAATTCGACAAAAGTAAAAGAAATCCCAGGCCGAGTAGCGGCAATGGAGGATCTCGCCCTCCATCATTTCACAATGGGCCTACACCCTAGAATTTCCAACTTTGTTAGGTGTAGGACACCTAAAAACTTAAATGAAGCAATAAATATAGCTATTTCCGAAGAGCGTGTGCATCAAAATCTTTTTAAAAGAAATGATATGGTGACTAGGTTTAATAAACCTTTACAACCCCGACGACAAGTTGTTAACTTAAATAATTCCATGCAAAAATCCTTTGAACCTTCTCGACCGACTTCTAGAATTCCATATCAATCTACTTCGAAAGTCTGTAATTATTGCAAAAACATTGGTCATACAATAGAAAACTGTAGAAAACGAGAGTATAACAATCAACGCTATGGCAAACCGTCCTTTTCTAGACCACAACAAAGTGTAAATTATTCTCAAGCTATGTCGGATAATGGTCGCGACGAAGTCGATGACGTAAAAAACTAGGTGATGTCTCACATCGGTGTCGTGTGAGACACCAAAGAAATAAAACTGGCACCAACTCTTCGTATAACCTTACTAAATCCACTGTATCTTTTAAGCCCACTGAATCCTCTGAATCCACTGAATCCGCTGTATCCGCTGAATCCGCTGTATCCGCTGTATCCGCTGTATCCGCTGTATCCGCTGTATCCGCTGTATCCGCTGTATCCGCTGAATCCTCTGTATCCACTGAGTCTGCGCAGTTAGTGAAGCCCACTGTTTCTGGAAATGCAAGCGTAATTGAGCCTCATTTGGCTTCGAAATCTTCTAAGATCAATGAATCTGTTAAACCGATTCAAACCACTGTATCCACTGAGTCTATATCTGTTGCTAAGTCTGAAATAGAAATTTTTGAAATTACTTCTGATCCAACTAAAATACTATTACCGCATATTCAAGTTCAAACGTCTGTATCTAACACGCCATTATCATTATTAATTGACTCTGGTTCCTCAATAAGTCTAATCAAATTTAACTGTATTCAAAATACGCCGAAACTCAGAACTGAAGTTATAAATTTGAAAGGCATTGACCCCACAGAAGAGTGCACTCAAACAATGGGACACTTTAATCTTAAACTTTATTTATCTAACTCTCCGCGAAAATTTATAACTCATAAATTTCATTTAATAAAAAATATTAACTTACCTTATGACGGAATAATTGGTTCTGATATGTTAGATAATTTTAAATGCACCATAGATTATAATAAGGATGTTTTAAAAATAGACGATGAAGATATTAAACTTCAATTTCGTGTACCTACCTACATTATTCCTCCTAGATCTGAAATGATAATTGAATGCTCTGTAAAAAATCCCGAAATTAACGAAGGTTTCATCTTAGATCAGAATATTTCTGATACGTTACTAGTGGCGAACTGTTTTGTTAGAGTAAAAGATAATAATAGAATTAATATTTCCATCATTAATACGTCAGAATCTTCTATTACTCTTAATTCAAATCTCAATTTAGTAATTATTTCTAAGTCAAATTCACTTGTTCCGAAAGATGCTCATTCTATTAATTATACTAATTGCTCAAAAGAATATGATACATATTATAGAACTAAATCTATACTAGATCAACTTCGAATATCTCATCTTAACTCTGAGGAAAAGGATGCTCTCTTTGAAATATGCTCCGAATATTCTGATATATTCCATTTACCCGGAGAATTATTAACTTATACTACCGCCATTAAACATGAAATAAAAACGAATTCAGATGTTCCAATTCATACTAAGTCTTATCGATTCCCTGAAGTACATAAAGAAGAAGTAAGAAAACAAACTAATATAATGTTAGAACAGGGTATAATTCAGCCTTCTAATTCTCCGTGGTCATCACCTATTTGGATAGTGCCAAAAAAACTAGATGCTTCTGGTCAACAAAAGTGGCGAGTAGTAATAGATTATCGAAAACTAAACGACGTAACCATAGGTGACACTTATCCAATCCCTCAGATTAGCGAAATATTAGATCAGCTTGGGAACAGTAAGTATTTTTCTACCCTGGACTTAGCTTCAGGTTTCCATCAAATTCCTCTTGACCCAGCTGACGCAGCCAAAACAGCTTTTAATATTCCCCAAGGTCATTATGAATTTACTCGTATGCCGTTTGGGCTTAAGAATGCCCCAGCCACATTCCAACGTTTAATGAATACTGCTCTTTCCGGACTTCAAGGTATCAGATGTTTCGTTTACTTAGACGACATTGTTATTTATTCCCACAATTTACAAACTCAAATAGAAAATTTAAAATTAGTTTTCCAAAAATTACGGGATTTCAATCTTAAGCTACAACCAGACAAGTGCGAGTTCTTAAGAAGAGAGGTAGGATATTTAGGACACGTAATTACTGAGGAAGGAGTAAAACCTAACCCGGATAAGATAAAAGCAGTAACTCAGTTCTCGACACCATCCTCACCTAAAGATATTAAATCATTTTTAGGCCTCGTCTCATATTATCGGCGTTTTATTCCAGATTTTTCTAAAATTGCCAAACCCTTGACTTCTTTGCTTCGTAAAGATACTGTATTTAAATGGGAGAATCAACAACAACTCGCTTTTGATACCTTAAAACGTAAATTAACTACAGCTCCAATACTCTGCTATCCAGATTTTACAAAACCCTTTATTCTGACATGCGACGCGTCAAATTATTCCATTGCTGCAGTTCTATCTCAAGGTTTAATCGGTATATAAACCTATTGCTTTTGCTTCGCGCACTTTAAATAAAAGTGAAAGTAATTACAGTACAACAGAAAAGGAGTTATTAGCTATTATTTTTGGTTGCAAAACATTTCGTCCATATCTATACGGCAGAAAATTCCAAATCGTTACCGATCACAGACCTCTAAAGTGGTTATTTAATCATAAAGATCCAAGTAGTAAGCTTCAAAGATGGCGATTAAAACTTGAAGAGTTTGAGTATGAAATTATATATCGTAAAGGAAAACTAAACTCTGTTGCAGACGCGCTCTCTCGTTACCCTGTCAATCCAATATATCCTGAAAAACCTAGTACTGACGATCATTCTAATTCTCTTGACTCAATCACTGATTTCGGGAACATAAATTTAAGTCCACAAAGTAATGACCTTAATCTTGATTTTAATGATCTTGAAATCCCATCCTTACAAACCTCTCCTGAGGTTGATCCATTATTAATTCCTCCAATTGAAAATACTTCTATTCAAGGTGGTACTCCTCTATTGGCTGAACAACCTTCAGTCTCTAATCCTGCTATTTTCAATCCTTCTATTGAAATTATTGATCTTCCAAATCCAGAAAATCAAAGCAAACCTGATGACATTAATCTTGAATCTTTAATTCCTACTATTTCTACAGAACATGTAAATCCTTCTGTATCTAGTAATGATAATGAAATAATACAAAATCCTTCTTCTATATTAAATAACTCTGAAAATAATATTTCCACTGATACTGTAAAACATAATGTCGAATATTCAAAATTCCTTAAGGAAATTGCTTCTAAATCTATACAATATGATACTAAAATTATTGAAAGAAATGAATCTCTTCTTAAAACTAACTGTAAAATTGTTTTAATTCCAAGTTCTATAGATTTAGATGAATCTAACGCTTACATTCAAGAAGTAATGAACAATATAGAAAATTTTAATGAAATTATGTATTGCGAAAAACAACTACACTCTTTTAATAAAGTGTTGTTAAACAATAAGGATATTTATTTAATTTATACGAAAGTTCATCATTTCGATGAATGCACATACCCGGAAATCTTCCATACTCTAAAAATTATAAAATCTTATTTATTACAGAACTATACTAATATAACTGAAATTGCTATTTCAGATTTCAAAAACCCATTTGAAAATAATTCATTTATCAAAATATATAATATCCTCACTTATTTATTTCACAATACTAATATTACCATAAACATATACCATGATAATATAATATATCCCGCTGTTAGTGAAATAAAGAAAATTTTACGAGAAAATCATGACTTACCAATTGCTGGACATTTAGGCTCGGTTAGGATGCTTAAACGCATTCAGGAGAAGTATTATTGGAAGGGTATGAGACATGATGTGGAAAATTATGTTAAAACTTGTTCTCTCTGTCAAGAAAATAAAGCTCTTCGGAAAACTAATAGAGCGCCAATGCAAATAACTACGACATCCAATGCCCCTTTTCAAAGAGTAGCTTTAGATATTGTGGGTCCTTTACCAGAATCGGGCACTGCTAAATTAAAATACATAATGACACTTCAAGACGACCTCACAAAATTTTGTGCTGCTTACCCACTCCGTGGTGTTTCAGCAGAAGAGACAAGCGATTGTCTTTTGCATTTTATTTCTATGTTCGGTATTCCAAAAATGATTTTAACTGATCAAGGTACTAACTTTACTGCAGATCTTTTTAAAAAGACATGTGAATTTTTAAAAATTAAACAACTTTGGTCGACACCGTATCATCCGCAAACTCAAGGTGCTCTGGAAAGGTCTCATTCCACCCTTAAAGAGTACCTAAAATCTTATGTTAATGAAAATCAAGACAACTGGCCTCGTTATGTATTCACTGCAATGTTAGCCTACAATACCGCAGTACATTGCACAACACATTACACTCCATATGAGTTGATTTTTGGCCATAAAGCTTTTATACCTGATTCAATTTACGATGAAGTACCGTATGTCACTTATCCTGATTATGTAAAAATGTTACAACATAGACTTAAGTTCTCGCGTCAAAAAGCTGTCGAATATATATGTAAGTCCAAGGAGACTTCAAAAGCATATTATGATCAACGATCCAGGAAGGTTCAATACAAAGTGGGTCAATACGTGTACTTGAAAAATCATTTAAGGCTCCGAAAAGCCCTATCTCCTATATGGAAGGGTCCTTTTAAGATAGTAAAGATTCACGGAAACAATACCTTGTCATTACTAATTAATAGGAGACATATAAAACATCATTATGATGAGGTTAAGCCAGCAAGTGATGTCGATAACCATGCGAGTTCCTAAAATCTTAACTAAACTAGTATTATATTTAGTCATCAGTAATTAGCTATTATTTTTAGTTTTATTGCTATTGTTTTATTTCTTTGCAGTCACGCATTGTGCAGTCGTTACAAGGTGATAGCAACTTCAAGTTTCGTTCAACCAATTTCTTCGAGTTCAGGGATATATTTTGACTATTTGGGAAAATTAAAAATTATTAATGGTCATCTCAATGTCGTAATACCGATGAATATCGCAAACATTAGATTACATATTGATAATATTAATTCTGTTCTGGGAACAGTTAGATATCTTTGCAAATCCTCAGAAATAATTAATACGGAATGTCATAACATGTTAGAGCCCTTAACTACTCGATATCGAGAAATAAGTCAGCAATATTCTTCTATTTCCCATTTACTTGAAAATAGAACAAAACGTGGTGCATGGATTGGGGGTGTAGGAACTGTCTTTAAACATATTTTTGGCACTTTAGACGAAGACGATGCTATTAAATACGATAATGCTATATCTGTTGTGCAAAATAATAATAAAGAACTAGCTTCATTAATTAAACAAAATATTCTAGTAACATCATCAGTAATCTCGTCTTATAATCATTCTTTACATAAACTAAAGATTAATGAAGATAGTTTAAATGAAGCTGTTGACAAGCTCTCTGTATCTATGAAAAACGTTACCGTTATTTCAAATAAATTAATTCAAATTTCGGAAATAAATTCTATATTAAATAATTTAGAATCTTCAATTCTTGCTTTATCCTTTCAATTAGAGGATCTTATTAATGCTTGTCTATTTTGTAGTATGAATGTACTTCATCCTTCCATCATAACTCCAAGTCAGTTATTTCAAGAGCTTGCCGACAACCATAGATATTTACCAAATGGTCTTGAATTAGGTGTAAGTTTAGATTTAAGTTCAATGCATTCTATTATGAATATATCTAAGTTAATTTGTTATTATTTAAATTATAAGGTAGTGTTTGTGTTACAAATACCTTTAGTTACTTCTCAGGAATTTTATTTATACCATAATATTCCATTGCCCGTACCTCATAACGTTAGTAAGCCAGACTCATTCACTTTGGTAATACCAGGCAGTAAATATACAGCTATTACCAAGGACAAGATCCAGTACACTAATATTGACTCTCTCGAAGTGTGTAAAAGTGTAAACTCCCAGAACTATATATGCTACGTCATGAACGTTTTGTCGGTAAACGCAAATCCATCTTGTGAAAGTGAACTACTATCAAAAGTGATAAAAAATCTACCAGTGCAGTGTAAAACGGAATTTCTTAAAGGTGATTTAGATATTTGGAAAAAATTAATGAATAATAAGTGGATTTTCGTACAATCTCATTCTGTTAAATTATCTATAGATTGTATTAACTCTGAGTTAGTGGAAGAAAATATTCATGGTATTGGTGTACTTACTTTACCCAAATATTGTGTAGCCTATTGTAAAAATACAAAATTGTATGCTAATAATAATTTTGTAAACATTACTGCACCTTTATCAAGTTTTTCTAATTTTAATTTAATAAATGATCCTTGTTGCAATGTAAACACATTTAAAGAAAGTATAAGTAATGTGCCACATATTACTTTACAGGATTTAGATACAAAAAATATCGATGTTAACTACAATGAAATCATTAAATCTTTTGAAAAGAACCTTGACAAAATAATAAATGAACCACATATAATAAAATATGGAGCCCATTACTCTATTTTAACTATTTTAATTATAATTACTATTATTTGTTATATTATATTAAGATTATATTCTAAGTTGTACAAATCTAAAAGCAGCCTTTCCCATTCAAACTCTTTCAAATCCCCAGAGTCAACCTCTTCCAAGTCGCCTACAGTTCTTTTAGAAGTAAATGAAGCTGAAAGACAGACTGACAAGACTTCTGAAATAGTTTCACCTGCTAAACTTAGAATCAATGTTTAAAATCTAAAAAATATCATAATAATTTAAATTTAAATCTTTTATTGTACATAAACTTCTAAAAGTAGAAGTTTATTTCTTTAAAGGGGGAGGTGTTATACCCGGACCCTGCAAGTATATTTGCGGATCCCTAGACTGACGCTGCCGCGTCAGCAATATTGCCGTATGCTTTAATATTATAATTACTTATTACTTTCAGTCTCCATCCCATTGTCTTAGAGAAAGGTTGCCTAAGATTCATAATTTCTATTTCAAGTGTTAATATACTATTTCTATAAAATACTATTTCTCTACTATGTCATTTTAATAAATAAAGTGTAATTAAAATAAATCTTTTTTTTAAAAACACGAAACAAATTCGCGTTATAACAGTACGCGCATTTCTGTAGATACTCCTGTACACTGTGCAATAGACACCAATGCATCAGATTGAATATCCGATACTAAATAGGATGCAACAGCCAACTTGAGTTTTGGAACAAATTGGATTCGATATCGAGTATCGGTTCTTGTTTATATAGAATAATATTTGATAAATTCAATTTATATTTTATTTCAAATATTAAACTATGTAAAGTAATATGTAAAATGAAATAAAACTGGCAAAGGAAATGTTGATTCCTTCCAAATATTGCAATTCGTCTGTCCGTTTGTGTATATATGTATAGTTTGTAGTCGTATTGCGACGTAATTAACACTTCTAACTTTTGAATCCGAAAAGTCCACGCGACGCTGACTCGTTTAATATGCAATCTAAACATGTTTCGTCGTACGTTTTATAAGTATTTTATATCACGTCTGTTCTAAAGAGAATTCTGCCATTGGCGCTGAGTGTGATATTTACTTTGCTGTTTAAATAAGACCATAGAAAGGGGAATATTTCTACTTTTAAATTACGTACAAGTTTTTGTACATACGTGGGTACAATCTCTTACATGATTTTTTATCGTGGTTGAACAAACGACGAGTTTTAATTTTCTTTCAGTGGAATGAAATGTGTGTTGGAATAGTAATTTAAAAAAAATAATAATAAATCAGCTTCACGCTGTATCCCGCACACTGCAGGGTAGGCAGAGGGAACCTAGTGTTAAGACACTCCGTTCCCCACTTTCTGCCGAATTCTGGAGGCGTTGCGTGTTGAGTGGCAGAACTCAACGCCGCGCTTGTCCTCGAGACCAGAGCGAGGAAATGGAAATATAAATTTAAGTAAATATTTCATCTCGTCGAGTGGGGATCGAACCCACAACCAGTCGGTTTTACATCACACTTTGTGCCCCTGCGCCACGACTGGCCTCAGTCTAGTAATTTTAAATTTACCTTATAATAAATTTATTTTAGTGTCTTTTAATGTAGGTAGTAGTATTAAATTTATAGTAAAACTATTTTATTATTCATTCTATAAAATATATTATAGAAGCTGCGTATTAACAATTTTGAATTTTGTATCGAAAGCGATATTAATAGTCAGGCTACTTTACATCCCGGGGGAATAATTTGCCTAAATTCAATAACAAACACTATTAATATTGTAAAACGTATAATTACAACAAAATTTAGTTTCAGAAGGTATTATTTTATACACATATAATTATGCAATTTCAAAACTGGCAACATTTTAACAACGTTAAAAATTATTAAAAATATTGTGATCTCATAATTTGGATCTAAACATGTTACTGCACTTATTCATAAAAAAAATGTTTATTTTTTATTGCTTTTAATTATAAAATATAAAAATTCTCAAAATACTTAATATACACGATTAATCCGGTTAAAATAGTTTCACTTAAAATGTATAATAATCGTGAAAATCAATGAACTTATTATTATAAAATGTAATTTTAAATTAATCATTAGTGGATTCAAAGGTATATTTAATATTAGCCTTTATAATCACAATAATTCCATACGACTAATCTCAGCATGTTTTTAGGCTACGCCGAGGTTTCCGCCATAGGGGCGTAATGGTACTCCCTCGTCAGACCTGCGGCCTGTTCACGCACACTCTCCTCCTGGAGCGCTACCCGGGGGGCCGGCAGCGTCTCGACCGCTCCATACAAGGCGGAGAGCTGTTCCAGACCGTCATTAATAACCCGGTAAGTGGGATTTACTATTGACCATTTGCATTCGTAATTGTTGTTACCAAGTTTGCAGCGTGCGGGCGGACGCTCGTGTGGAACTTCGTCCAAGTGGTTTTGTGCAAACTTATATATAGTTGTTCGATATATTTGCCTCTCGTATGCGAACTGTTAATATTGTTGTTTCACAGTGGATGTCTGTTTAGTTTCCTTGTTAAGCTATGGATTACCTAATTACGGTTGATATTATTTTTATCATTGTATTATATTTGAGTACATAAACTGGGAAATTATATGGTAAATAAAATTTCTCATTAAGTCTCTGCGAAAGCGATTGTCCGCAAAACACTCCAGAATTTGGCTAGAATTTATCTCGACGATCATGTGGGCTGTCCGATGGTCTCGTTACTGGTCGAAACGAGCGGACCGCACGTGAAGTGTTCTAAACGGTCGTCAATAACCGTGCCAGTTCAATTTACCACTGGCCTTTGACTCTTCATGTATCACTGGATTTGAACTCCTCGAATAACTTGTCGGGCGTGATTTTGACAGTTGCTGGTTTTTTCAATATACTAGCCTGGAAATATAATAAATATTTCAATATTTTAGATTTAATGTTTGTTTTTTCTTTTTAAATTTCGTTAGACACCCATTTTACCGATAGTAGACTCACGGGCTTGTACCGTTTGTTACTTAAAATGTCAAAGTGGAAGCGAAATGCAAATTGAAACACAATACGGTCAGCCGGTTACGAATAAATTTATAATTCGTTGTATGTATAAATATGCAAATGGCGGTTAAAATAATTTTAATATAAAAATCTTGTACCTACAAAGGTTTCATAATAATTTGAATACATTTAAAAAATACAATTCTAAACTTGAAAGAGCATATAGTTTTTTGCGAAACCATTTTTATGTTATTCACGGTACATTCATCTGAATAATATATAACGACTGTCACAAAGTAAAACATAAATATAGCAATTCACAGTAAAGCTATGAATAGTCGGCGGCGCTTCGAAATAAAACAACTAAAGCAAATACAGTACAGTGGTATGTCGTCGTGTACGTTTTTTGTTTTTAAAAAATCAAAACATCGTTATCGATAAATTGATTGGATGGCTCCATTCAGGCCCAGCGCATAACCGATGTGAACTATATACTTAGTCTGCGATGTACAGGCTGTATATTGTCATTCGAGTGTGAGCGCGTAGTGATGGGATGCTTTAAATTAAATTATGATTCTTTTCCGTTGATAATAAATATTCAAGTTTTTTTTTCGTTATTAATTTACACATTTATGTAGCTCGAATGTGCCAATTAGTGGTGCTCTTTTTGTACTTTTTTCAGGCTTCACGTTGTATCCCGTGCATAGCAATGTAGGCATTGGAGAATCTCGGAATATAATGTTAAGACACTCCGTACAGACCACCATTAAGATAATTCCATTTCCCATTTTCCACCGAATTCTGGAGGCTTTACGTGTTGATCGGCGGAACTCCACGCTGTGATATGCTTAGTTACCAGAGCAAAGAAATGAAAGTGTTAAATTTTTCGTTCCTCTGAGTGGAATCGAATTCACAGCCGTCGCGCTTACAGTCGCACGCTTCTGCGCCACGACGGCCTCAGCCTGGTTTGATTTTTCATTACCATGATAAAATTATATTTATTACATGAGTTTCTTGAGTTGAGGCCGGTCGTGGCGCAGCGGCGCGAGGTGTGACTGCAAAACCGACTGGTTGTGGGTTCGATCCCCACTCGAGGAGATGAAATATTTACTTAAATTTATATTTCCATTTCTTCGCTCTGGTGTCGAGGTTAAGCGCGGCGTTGAGTTCTGCCACTCAACACGCAATGCCTCCTGAATCCGGCAGAAAGTGGGGAACGGAGTGTCTTAACACTAGGTTCCCTCTGTCTTCCCTGCTGTGTGCGGGATAC
This sequence comes from Heliconius himera, assembly GCA_021202915.1. NCBI lineage: Eukaryota > Metazoa > Arthropoda > Insecta > Lepidoptera > Nymphalidae > Heliconius > Heliconius himera. The sequence goes on from JAJHJA010000231.1 coordinate 235,109, forward strand.
AGCGTGAAGCTAATTTATTTTATTTATGAGTTTCTTTTGTTAAAAGAAAGCACAATGCCTCAAATTTGTGTCTTCGAAAAGAAAGTTGAGTGCAACGAAGTTTTTGATATTACGTTCTCTCCGAGTCGATTGCTATATTCGAGACATTGTGTGAAGCTAAAAAAGAAGATATTTAATATTTTTTTCCCCTTTTGTGACCAGATCAACGTGTTCATGACGCACATGTCCAACTACGGCAACGACCGCCTCGCGCTCTACACGTTCGAGTCCGTGGTGAAGTTCCTGCGCTGCTGGACCAACGTGCGCCTCGCGTCCGCGCCGCCGCGCGCGCTCGCCGACAAGTACTTCCAGCTGCGCCCCGACGAGCTGAGCCCGCTGTGGGGGGTGAGTTGACGTTGCGTGGCAGATGACACTGTAGTTAATGGTGAAGATGTGACAAGGTTAATTCATACGGTGTTGGTTTCCGTCACTCAATTTGACACATTTTTAACTGAAAAGTGAGAAAAAGAGTAAAATTGTTGGCTTAGAGTGTAAACCTATTAAATCCGTTTTGTTTGTTTTTTTGTTATGTTTATTTTGATACAAAATGTAAAAAAATAATACAATTTTGACTTTTATTTCATATAGGAAACAATTTTTGAAATTATGTAAGCCTTTCAATAATACATAACTTATAATTATTATAAAAGAATACATATTCATTGATTTTTAAAGACGTTTTTGATCTCTCTTGATAATTTGCATAATAGACCGTTTACACTAGAAGCTGACGATATGTTATTAAGCACTTTGCTAAGTATCCTAGCTATGTGTTAAAATAAAGCAAAATGTGTACATGATATTTATACAAATAAAATAAAAATAATTTTAATATACGTGGTGGTGTACCACTTGGTTTTATAATATGTTAAATTACATTATATAAATTTAACTAGTAGGTAAGGTAATATTACATTAAAAAACCTATTCTGTATGATTAATATTTATAGTAAAAGATTAATTTACCTATATTCGAAAACACAATTGAATAGCACCACGCCACAATACCTCCTCGTACAGTGCGAGACATAAAGGATGCCCACGCCAGGTGGGAACAACAATGCGGAATACTCGATCATTGTTAGACCACGAGCCACTCGTGAATATTCAAGCGTTTTAGCCTATAATATTGTATTTACCGTTTAACTTTATTTTGCTTACGAATATATTTCGTCTGTCTATTATATTTAATTTATTGTCGTGGCAAGTTTCTTTGATATCAGCGAGGTCGTGTATAATGAAGGTTTTTTTTATTATTATTATTTCGGTTTATTTCTTTGTGCTTTTCTTTGTGTTTTTGTTGGCATGAAAGTGTGTTTACAAATATTTTTTTTATATTTTTCACAAAAAATATTCACATTTATATAAGAATATGTATTTAACTGGCTTACGATATATTACAATTACTTTGTTTTATTTTTAACTATATTATATTGTTTTATAATTTAATTCTGTATATTATAATTATAAAAAGGTTGTTGTGGTGCAGTGGAACAAGTATAATCTATGAATATTTTCATTTCCTAGCTCTAGTAACAAGGCTAAGAGCGGCGTTGAGTTCCGCTACTCAACACGCAATCCCTCGAAAATTCGGCTGAAAAATGAAAAAAAAAATACATCTATCACTTTATCTTAAATGCTGTCGTATCATAAAAAATAAACTTTTTTTGTGGAGTCTTCAAGAGGAGATAGTATTCCCAATTTAGTTCATTACTAATAAAGACCGCGATTAAAAATGTTCAAGGAAATTTAATTAATGCCTCTATAACGAATTCTTAGCGCAACGTCTCAAATGAAAGGAAGTACTCTCAATGTGAGAAATAATTGAATTAATTGAAATTGATAAAAATTGAATAAATTGAAGTTAAATTTGAATTTTGAATTATCACATTTATTACATCACATTTTTATATACATAAAGAATAATATTGTATTTATTAATAAACTCATATTCCAAGCAAAATATAACATTATTTTTTAAGATTAATATCATGACGTTTGGTAGTAACCAAATGGTAAACCAAATAATGTACAAGAAACAAATTAATATTAATATTACACGTCTGTTACGTGACGTAATTGTTTTATATCTATAGAACGAAATGGTTACATTAAATTTGGAAATAGAGCAAAAATTCATTATTTCAATTATTATCTTCATTTACAAGAAAATTGACTTCAATAGAATTAGTTTTATCGAAGTTACGTATTCGTTAAATAAGATAACTCGCGTTCCTTTAACGGAATAAATTAGTTGATCATTCTTGGAAATATTTTAAAGACGAGAATTTAGTTGTCGCTTATAATTTATAATTTCAAATAAAATTTTGCCGACTAGACTAGGAACCTTAAATGTTAAACTAAGTTTATTTTTTTTAGCTTCACGCTGTATCCCGCACACATCAGGGTAGGCAGAGGGAACCTAGTGTTAAGACACTCCGTTCCCCACTTCCTGCCGAATTTTATAACTAAGTTTTATTAAAGACTAGCGGCCCGCTCGCGGCTTTGCCCGCTTGAATTACATGATTATTCATTTAAGAAATATAGATATTACAAACAGCCTTAATTATTAATTAATTGATTTGGATAAGTACTCACTGTACAGTTTTTAAATTAATAACATTATTAGTTAAATATAAAATTGGTATACAGAATATACATAGAAAGCACGTTTTTAGGCATTTTTATATAATCTATAAAATAATCAACATTTTCGGGCAAGTTCAAGTCGTACTCATGCCCCGAGAGTTTTAGTACCAGTTTCATGAATGGAGATACACCAAAAGAATAGCTAATTAAGTTGTCATTTTGTATCAATTTAAGAACAGATTAAAATTTGTACTTAATGGTTTTTTCTGTGACACAAATACAAATAAGTAGTCAATTTTTGAAAAATAATTTTGGAATTTTCCTTTATACGTGCCGTAAGTTTTAACTTCTTAACAAATTTCGAAATTGTATATCAACGGGAAGTACCCTATAGTTATGATAGAAAATGCGACAAAAAACAAAGCATAAATTCTCATATTTCATCGTCATTTGATTGCGATGATTTAGAAGACAAATTTTCGTGCTCTAAGGGAATATAGACTTGAACATTGAGGTATATAACCTTTAACCGATCTTGTACAAAATAGTCTTCACAGACGGACAGACGGACAAACAACAAAGTTATTTTATAAGAATTTTGAGGTATGTACCCTAAAATACCCTTGGCACATACATGCAACATACAGGTGCAATAGTGCAATGTCGGTACGTGTCGCTTGTAAGTTATGAAATAATACTGCGGGATATTTTTATAAACAGTGTCAGAGCATTTTTTCTTGAGATACAATTTTTTAGAGGTTGCTACCAAAAGTGTTTTTTTTTAAACGTTTCTTAAAAAAATATTAATAACACAAACGAACGAACGGACTGAAGAACCTATTCAAAATATTACTTTGAATATTAAGTCATTCTTTATCACTATTTTAAATAATTAAGAATTAAGCTAGACTGTTACGAAGGTAATCTTCACCAACAATTCAATTTAGTTTACTTTGTAGTTAGTACTATGAACAATTGTACTTTAAAAACGTAACGTATCATGTGTAGTCAATAGATATCATTGCGTATGTTTCTTTTTTTGTTTCAAATATAAATATATTTAAAACTTTAAGTCCATTATTTTTTGATAGAGTGTAGCGGTAACCTTTCCAAACTATATTTTCTTTTATGCACAGCGCCATTTATTTAAGATCCCATCGCAATTAGTGATAGCGTTACGTATATGAAAGAGAGTATCAAGATTCGTTAGTACCTACTTTTTTTGTCAATAGATAGCGTTACTTGTATCGATTTTTTAATATCTCAAATATTAACTTCTTGAAAACTTAAATACTTATATCTTTTGATAGAGTGAAGCGATTACAATGAAATAAACACTAAAAGCTACTTTGATTTATTTGTAATTTTTATGTATAAAAGTTGCTTAAATTTATTGTGTACTTTTTACGTGATACGTGTTCACATAAACAGACAAACAGACAAACAGATAAACAGACAAACAGACAAACAGACAAAAATTCCAAAAATGTTGGAAATGGATTCTGTTAATTATCCTTTAACACCCTGGCTAATTTTTTTTTAAATATTTTCAATGTACAGAAACGACATTTCTACAGATTTATTATAAGTATAGATAAAAAAAATCAATTAAGTAACGCAATCGAAAGAAATACGAAACGAAAAATTTGTGTACTACAACGAAACAATTTAATTTCTTTTCATTTCACGATACTAACAGAGGCTTTAGTATTGACTTCGAACATTGTCGATGATTATGAAAAATAAAATATAAATCGTGCACTTTGTTCTTTCAAAACAAATAAAAATGCTATAGTTAAATGTAAATAAAAATTGAATGTGATTTAATATAAATATAATAAACGTTTCTCGTTAAATATCTGACGTGTAGTTTCACAAAGCGACAAGTACATGAAACATGAAAAAATATCTAAATAGAGATACAATAGTACAACTTCTCATTTCTTTTTGATTTCATTAACAATTTTTTTTTATTGTAAGAAATTAGATGTGGTTAAATAAAAAAAGTACAATTTAATATGGTAAAGCTAATTTAATTCCATGAATTTTCTATATGTCACTTAACCAGATAGAATTTGGTAATACTTAACTTTCAAGTATAAATTGACACAGACACAACAAATACAATAAATTAGAAGGAATTTACAATATCAACGCCAACGAGTCTCCTGTCGCGACTGACCGCTTGTTGTCATAAAATTGGGAATGATGGTGGTGGGTATCAATACCGCTCCAACATAGAAGTTCTGCATTATTTTATCACCAGTAGTATATACCAGGGATAGTCCGTATTTATACACAAACATTTTCAATAAATCAAAAAGTTGCAATGTTAAAATCGAAAAACATTTTCAGGTGACGTAAAATGTTATGTAACATCATATACACCGGAGCAATTTTTAAACCACCCGCTGATTCAATTTGCAGAATTGATTCCCTCGGTGATTCCTCTACATCCCATACCCAATACATGGCCGTAACTTACAAAATATTATAAAGCTTTTCACTTTGGTAAATATGAAAACAGTAATCCACTGGTATGGATTTAATATTTTTAAAAGATTCTCACATTTTCAATACTAAAATATATCAATTGTTATATTTTACAGCATGTTTTGCGCCGCGTCCTATTCCATTTAAGTCTGCGAGAATAGACGCAGAATTAATTTCGTTTACGGAAAATATTTTCACAGCTCAATTTTCATGATTGAAATGATTAAATTATAATTTATTAACATTTCGTGAATATAATTTGACGGAGTGAAGAGGTAATGTGAAATTTGAATTGATGAAAGACGACGATTATAGTAGTATGTGTTTTTGATATGAATACATTCAATATTAAGTATATAGAAATTATTATATTGTACGTATATTTTGTTGATTATTTGTATATAATATTCATTTATATGAATAAATTGTTGGTAAAGTTATATTACAATTTGGACTATATATTTGCTTATTATTATTTGTTTTTTCTAATATTCCGATGGATACATAAGTAAATAATTATTCTAATATTTGACTAAGCGCTACTCGTGTGCACATATGAAACATATTATTTCATACATATTAATGTAGGTAGGATTTGAATTCTTAGTACATAGTTTCTTTACTGTGTCGAGCATAAGAATTTCAAGGAAACATTCAACCTCTATATGAGATCACAAACATTTCAGTAATAGTGCAGAGCTAAGATTTATTTTTATCTAAACAGAACCCGTGCGACGATATCCGGCATCGTAGAATTTGGTCGAAGAGTAAATGGTGCGATACATTACCAAAGATCCTGGTAATAGGGCCGCAGAAAACGGGCAGCACAGCGTTGTACACGTTCCTGGCCATGCATCCAACTTTAGTGCCCAATTTGCCAAGCCCGACTACGTATGAAGAATTGCAGTTCTTCAATAACAACAACTATTTGAAAGGATTGGACTGGTGAGTTTGTTATTTAATAGTTTAACATTTCAGTTTTGTGGATCGTTTCATATAAATTGCTTTGATGTTTCAAAGATAAATTATATTTAGGGTTGTTTCCAATGGATATTAAGATAAATTGGTTTAGTTACGTTGCTGTTTATATGTATATAAATTTGATGTTGTGATCTTATGTTGTGTTATGTTTATGCTCAGAATGTTCTTTTTACGACTAATTTATTTTAACTGAAGACGTATCTATGGCGTTATTTCTGAAAATCTTTAAATTTAAACTTATGAAGAATGAAAAGTAAACAAAAAAATAATTATAAAGATTTTTTTCCAATTTATTATTATTTTATAACTAGGTTCTATCTGCGCGCTTAAAATTTTACTTTTTTTTTATTTCTCTTTATACCAAATAAAAAGAAATGAAAAAAATTAAAACATTTAACTATAACAACCATGCCATTTATCGAAATGAAAAAAATCCCATTGATAATCCATGTTATAAACTTTGCAGTTTTATCCATACGTATTTCTATCTTAAAAAATACAACTTACTACACTGACATTTATAATAGTGTATATATAATTTATATATCAACTTCACGCTGTATCTCGCACACAGTAGGGTAGGCACAGGGAACCTAGTGTAAGACACTCCGTTCCCCACTATCTGCCGAATTCTGGAGGTATTACGTGTTAAGTGGCAGAACTCAACGCCGCGCTTTGCCTCGACACCAGAGCGAAGAAATGGAAATATAAATTTAAGTAAATATTTCATCTCCTCGAGTGGGGATCGAACCCACAACCAATCGGTTTTGCAGTCACACTTTGTGCCGCTGCGCCACGACTGGCCTCTATAATTTATATGGATATAATAAACGTATGTTTATAGTTTCAAAATAAAGTAAGTTTTACGATTATTTTTATAACACCATTCCGCTCCGAGTTATACATATTCTGTATGTAATAAAGATAAATTGTCTGATTTCACGCACACTCACTTTGAATATTTGTTGTACGACGCGGAACGCCGTGCGCTTATGAAGACGTCTCATATTTGGACAGCTATTGGATTTTATTATATTTAAAGAATGTTTAAATTAAGTTGTGAAACGGAATTTGATTAAAAATAATGTATTTTTTATTTCATACATTCCTAAAAGGTAAATAATTATATAGTATTACAAAATGTTATTAAGTGAAGTTTTCATTTTTTAACTATGGTTACTGCTTAGATAATTTTGACGCGTCTCTGGCAATGAATAGCGTGTGCCAGTGTACTTACCTAAGTGTTAAGACACTCAATTCTTCACTCTTTATAAGAAAGTTAATCTGGAATTTAAAGTCGCGATTTCTCTAACTAGACGAGGGTTATAAATATTCTTACAAAAGAAGGTGACTCCATCCACGGCCATCTCAATTCCGATATCTCCATATCATTATTGCGTTCCGATAGCGAATATGTTAATATGTGAAATTGTCACAATTAATCAATTGTTTTCAATATAAATATTAATAAATAAAAAAATCCCAATCTGGCTATTAGATATAAAGGTGATAAGGCAAATTTGAATTCGCTATCAGCCATCACGATCGGGCGCGACCGATCACCGCCAGTCACAGGGGACCGCCCCGTCGCAGAGCAAACGTTTGATCCCGTTCAATAAATGTCGCCGGTTTGTTAACACTAGCAGTTATTGATTCGCTACATTCTGCTCTAAATAATTTTAAAACGAACTAGCTTATGACCGCGCGCGATGTACGATTTTGTGGTTTTTTATTTAACGATTTTGTATAAATGTACAATTCGAATTGATATTGTATATACGTATTATGCTGTTTTAAATGTATAATTGCATACACGTTTTTTTAGATGAGCAAGGTAAAGCTTTTTTCTCAGCTTCAGTCTATATCTCGACAGAGGGCATGGCATAGGGGTAGTACTTAATTACGAAAGCCAAGAAATCAAAATAAAAATAAATAATCTTTTACTTCCCCTGGTGAGGATCGAAGGCACAACCGTCGCGTCTATAGTCACACGCTTGTGCCCCTGCGCCACGTGTATTTTATTAGAAATAGTATTATGTCAGTAGTATATTAAACCGCAATCACCATTACTCACTAATATACCGTTTCCCATATAATGTGCATATTATTTGAATGCGATTGCAATCCGTTAAAGTGTATTGAACTTTACCAGTGATTTAAATCCAGTTGTAAAGGCGCGTACTATTGTGGTGCAAATATTTCATTTCGATTCAATCAGCGTCACTGTTTGTCAATGTTAGATGGATAGGTGCCTGCATTCGGTATTGTATTATAATTCACACTATAAAATATATTGTTTTTATATATTAACCCACAAGTTGTTTATATTTAGCTGTTAAATGGTTAAATAGATATATGAATTCAACGAAGTTACGAATAAAATGAAGGTACTATAAAATGATGGTGAAAATGGTTTATGTATTTAACTAAACAGGGGCCAGTCGTGGCGCTGGGGCACAAGCCTGTGATTGTAAATGCGACAGGTTGTGATTTCGATTCCGAAATTAAATATATATACATTTTACAGATATATATATACATTCGAAACTAAAGATATATACATTTTTTTTAATTTCTTCGCTCTAGTGGCGAGGCAAAAGCGCGGCGTTGAGCTCCGCCACTCAACACGCTATGCCTCCGGAATTCGGTCGAAAATGGATAACTGAGTGTCTTAATAGTGTGCGGGATACAGCGTGAAGCTATCAATTGTGTTCATATAGTATACATAAGCTATTGACATGAAGTGACTGTGACTTCGTTTAGTAAAAAGCGTGCCGTTGTCGTGTGAATATTTGATCCCGATTCAATCATAGCCGGCGTTTGTTGGCGTAGTGCTGATATCGATTCTCTACATTGTACTCTAAATACTCTGACACGGACGACAATATGGAAATTTTGGAAATTCTCGTGTTTATATGACGTAAAGATATGAATATTTTTGATATCTCGGTACTCTCTTTGTTTTTTTTTTGTCGTCTGTACGTATTCTAGTGTTTTTTAAAGGAAACTAGTGATGTATTGTTACATATTTTATTTTTCATATAGAGTGGCACTGTCTTACCAGGCGTGTAAATACATGATGAATTTTCCCCTTTTATATTTTAATTTAGGGAGTATCGTAATATTCTCCCGTCTATTTTTATTACATTTAGTAAAGAATTCCCTATTGCTTCATAAGCACAACTTTACTATTTGTTAAGAAAATTGGTTTCTGTGCGAAATCACGAAACGTAAGCAACTTCCATAACTACCTCAGCACCCACGCTTAAAACTTTCCTCCTGGTGACATGTTGGCAAGGCTTAGGCACCTTGTACATTTTCGTAAACGAGTCAACTTTTCCTGAAAGACATGACAAATGTCAATTTGTTTCAATTTGATTTACGCGCGTATTCTGGGAAAATTTTGCAACAATCAAAAACTTTGGTCAAACTTACACGAGATTTGATCTTAAGCAATGGAATGACTTACTGTTATCGAAATATACACTTTGCGAAGTTTTAATTACTTAGAGGCCCGTCATGGTGCAGGGGCACAAAGTGCGACTGTAAACACGATAGGTTTTGGGTTCGATTCCCACTCGAGGCAAATAAATATTTCTTGTTACTTGGTATTTCATTTCTTCAGTTTAGTGTCTAGCCGTTGAGATCCGCCACTCACACGTAATGCTCCACAATTCAGGGGAAAATGGGGAACAAAGTGTCGCAACACTAGATTACCTCTGCCTACCATGCTGTGTGTATATATATATATATATATATATACATGTATATATAATTACTTAACTTATAATTACATTCGTTTACTTGGCCACCATTAAATAATAACTTCTGTATTGAAAACGAATTTAAAATATCAATAATTATTTACTAAAACAAATCTAGTTTGAAACGATTTCTTTTTATTGCGGACTGTAAAAAAATATATCGTGTTTGTAAATTTTTTCCCCTCTAAATCGGGAATTTATTGTTCGTGTTGTATAATGGCAATAGACAGTTTTATTTTTTGCACGCAATCATGTGATACAATATTTAAATTGCTCCAATCGATATCTACTGTGTTTTTTAATGACATGACAAGTATAAAAACAAAGTGTGGCTCTTTTATATCGTTTCATTCATTTCACAAAGTGTTTTGCGGCGTTGAGTTCTGCCACTCAACCCGCAATGCCTCCAAAATTCGGCAGAAAGTAGGGAACAAAGCGTCTTAACATTAGGTTCCCTCTGCCAACCCTGCTGTGTGTGGGATACAGCGTGAAGCTGAAGCGGATTTCACAAAGTGTTTTTAATTAAATAATGCCCTTAGTCTTTTTCCTTAAAGATTTGTTAAGATTATTTCGTTTAGAATGAATAGATCTTTTTACACTTAATGACAAAATCCAATTTCTTACTTTTTAATTTTAATTAGGTAATCCAATTATACAATTTAGAAGACTTTGATGATTTTTTTATTATTACTATTATTTATTGAATTGTTTCGCCAATAATTGCTGAATTTTTAAATAAACGTTATGTTCAAACGATTTGAATATATATTATAGTTTTATTAGTATTCATGAAGTACAGTAAATAACAAGATTAAGTTCCCCACTTGGGGGAATAACATTTATTGTAAGCATTGATGTTCCCCCAATTTAATTTCAACAATTTTTTTTCATGCCCTATAGAACACCTCAGTCATGTCGTCTGAGATATATTTTTTTAAATTGGTCGAAAAGTGTAAAAGAGAGTTATGTTAACAATGGAGTAACAATGGAGCTCTACATTATGAAGAAGATGCGTGTACCTAAAAAGAGCAATAGCGATCAGTTATAATTTTATAATATGTATAGATTATAAGATCTCTACTCATTTGCTTATATTAACAACAGGTACTTAAACTTCTTTCCGCCGAGCCAAGGGAACTCTTCTCAAATATTGTTTGAAAAATCAGCAACTTATTTCGATGGGGATCTTGTGCCGCGACGAGCTCACGCGCTTCTCCCGAACGCGAAGATCATCGCTATACTGATTTCACCATCGAAAAGGTAAGATACATATACTTATGTACATATAATTAAGATAAAGTATAGAATATTTGCTTTTAACTGTTATTGTGACAAAAGGAAAATATAAACATAAAATATGTTTTCATTTCACAAAATATATATAATTTTATTTCTTCTCTATCAAAATTGAAATTAAATAACGTTTTCAGGAAATAAAATAACATCATTTTTGTTCTAATTTATGATATTTACAACTATTTAGATAATCTACTTCAAACACAAAACAATGCCGTGAGCCTAAATAATAATCAAAATCAAACTCCCTCACTCACGCCTCAACGCCGCGCTTTGCCTCGACACCAGAGCGAAGAAATGGAAATAAAAAATTAAGTAAATATTTCATCTCCTCGAGTGAGAATCGAACCCACAACCAGTCGGTTTTACAGTTACACTTTGTGCCACTGCGCCACGTCTGGCCTCAATAATAATAATTCATCAATAAAGGAATTCCATAATAAATTCAATTTCATAATTAATTAATCCTTTGATATACGTAAAGAGATTTGCTAATCCATACACTGCAAACAATTTTGGTGAATTAATTGTAATGCTGCGTATTATCTCGGAAAATGAAATTAACTTTAACCGTTAACCGCTTAGTGTATTACAAAGTTGGTCCCATAGCTAGATTAGAGAACTGTGACATAACATTACATTACAACATAAATTTTAACTTAATTTCTACAAAAACAACGTTATTTTCTTTCTGTTACGTTATTTATGTATTATAATTTATTCCACAAATACATTGTGCCTAACGAAAGTCTCGACATTGACTGATTGTCAAATTACAGTCTAAATAGATGGGACCAGTCACATTAATTTACTGGCCTTCAAAGAATGATATTTGGGGTGATCTTGCCTAGAATTTTTTCAACATTGCTAAAGCGAAATTATGATTTAAAACCAACAAAATGGTTCGAGAACTACATAGAATAAATATAAGCAGCTTCACGCTGTATCCCGCACACAGCAGGGTAGGCTGAGGGAACCTAGTCTTACGTCACTCCGTTCCCCACTTTCTGCCAAATTCTGGAGGCATTGCGTGTTGAGTGGCAGAACTCAACGCCGCGCTTAACCTCGACACCAGAGCGAAGAAATGGAAATATAAATTTAATTTCGTCGAGTGGGGATCGAACCCACAACCAGTCGGTTTTACAGTCACACTTTGTGCCGCTGCGCCACGGCTGGCCTGGAAATATAAGCCATGTACATTTTACAAACAAGGTCTTAAATCATCTGCGTTTTTAATTACAACATTTGTTACAGAGAAACAAATTACCTATTTTGCTCACTGCATCACGTAAAATTACGGTTCTTAGAGGAATGCTACGTAAAACTTTATTTCAAAAGACGCGCTTTAAATAGTTAATTCTCGTTTTCCTCAGTAATCCAGGTTCACTAAATAGCTACATAAATATCCGAGGGGAATACCCTCTGGTACGAATTTTTTGTCTGTATATAAAATTACCGCAATACCGGCGGTTAATTTCGTCCTAGTGTATCACTCCCTAAACAGGCAATTAATGTTGCCCGACTAATACCTTTTCATTTCTCTTGAGAATGTTTTTGTATGCATATAAACCTTTGGATGTTGAATAAAACTGGAACTGTATGTATGTATATAGAAAATGTGGATAAAAATATGTATTTTGATTACAAATCAAACAAAATAATACAAATGTGTAATTGTAGTACTATTTCTATAAGTATTATCAACAAAATCACAATTTGCGTTAATAAGTATACAATATTGACTTACAAGACAATATTTAATTCTTTTCAGATCAAATATCAGATTATTTTAAGTTTCAATTAAAATATGTATATATTTCACCGTATAATAATCACCGTAAAGTTAATATAAAAAAAAAATAAAAGTATACCATATCGATTTATAGACAAGACGGGGTACAATATTAAATAAATATTTTATGTAAACGTTTTACACATGTTGATATTATTTGTCCATTAAGCTGTCTTTATATTATAATAGATTTCTAAACCGATAACTAATTTATTATTAACAATTTAACTCTAATTTCATTGTTTCCCCGTACAGCTTTCATTTAATTCAATTAAAATCACCTATACGTTTGCTTTGTTACTAAAGCACACTCCTTCCCGCCCACTTGGAGGCGTGCTAAGTGGCGGAATCAAAAGCCTACCTTTGTTTTCTTAATAATCTTTCGTATCGTGCAAGTATATTTTCCTGGATTTTCAACCCAGAACCATCTTAATCGTAATCATTCTATCATTTTGATAATATCTATATTAGGTAATAAATTTCCATTTTCTTCGCTCTGGTGTCGAGGTTAAGCGCGACGTTGACTTCTGCCACTCAACACGCAATGCCTCCAGAATTCGGCAGAAAGTGGGGAACAGTGTCTTAACACTAGCTTCCCTCTGTCTACCCTGCTGTGTGCGGGAAACAGCGTGAAGCTGATTTATTTATTTATTTATTTTTATATTAGGTAATACATGAAACAAGTATCATACTATAGTACCGAATAAAATCAATTTGAAACATTTTAGTATTTCCTTTTGTTATTGTATTTGCGGTCGTTGCTGTTTTGGATATTAATCTGTTTAATTGGTGATTATGAAATGAATAATTAATTATATAATTACAAACCTATTGTTTCTATTTACAACATAATAACCCAATACTATAAATTAAAAGCTTTGCAATTTCCTATTTGGAATTCCAATATGTTTTAATGAACAACAAATCCATTGATTTGAAACTTTTAGCTCTTAGTAAATAAAGAGAATAATGTTTGTATATAAAGCTGTTTCAAATTATTGTAATTTATATTGTAAATCTAAAATATTACTTGTATATTTATATTAAGTACTTATACTTATGAGGAACGTGAGGTCACGAAGTGTGACTGTAAAACCGACTGGTTGTGGGTTCGATTCCCACTCGAGGAGATGAAATATTTACTTAAATTTATATTTCCCTTTCTTCGCTCTGGTGTCGAGGTTAAGCGCGGCGTTGAGTTCTGCCACTCAACACGCAATGCCTCCAGAATTCGGAAGAAAGTGGAGAACGGAGTGTCTTCACACTAGGTTCCCTCTGCCTACCCAGCTGTGTACGGGATACACCGTGAGGCTGAAAAAAAAGTACTTATATGAGCATTTTATTATTTGATTATTTGAGGTCATCGTGGCACAGTAGGGCAACATATAAATGTAAACACTATAATTGTGGACTCAATCCCCAGTTATGGATACCAATTATTTTAATTTACAGGACAAAACGCGGTGCTCCGCCACTTACTTAACGTACGATGTCTCGAATTCAGATAGATAGTGGAGAACTAAGTGTCTCAATTAGCTTCTCCCTATCTACCGTTCTAAATACGTGATAAAAGAAAAAAAATACTATTAATACGTATATTTCAATAAAAAAATGTTCAAAATGAGAAAAAAAATCACATTTTTGTTACATATAATTATTTACAAAGCTACACAAACATATAATCGAATAACTCAAAATTACTTCAAGCAGACGTCCCCTGAAGCGTAATGTTTCTCTTATTCGGAGCAAGTTTGCTTGATTAAATTTGTTTTCTATATTTCTATAAGAATTCTGTATTTTATTGCGATTTCCCGATAACAATACTGTAGGTTACTTTATTTCATGTACTTTGTACGAAACTTTTCAGAAATGGAACTGTCTGTTCAGTATTCGGTATCAATTTTTAATCAAATTTCGAAAGTTGCTTATTTGAATTATTTCGTTTTATAGATTCTTCTTTCTTCTTTCCATCTGTGCTAATAGATCTTTGTAAACCAACTCTATATCAAAGTATGAATTAATATTTATTTTGATTGGTTTATATTATTTAAATAGAAAGCATATTATAAGTTTTTGATTAAAATCAAAACTCGAGCAACTAATGTTTCGCTATTAACTAGTTTGGGAAAGTTTTAGGTTAAATCATAATTATACAGGAATATTGATGTAGAGTTCTTTTGTATTTCCATGATAACGTAAAATAAGAGAAGGCTCGTGATGTTGTCTAAAACTTTGAATTTTAATTTTAAAGTAGTAGTTCTTATATGGTTTTGTCCCTAGTACTTATGTAAAATTTCTTATGTACTCGATATTTTTTTGTTGAGAAATAACCTTTAATTTATAAATGTAATTATAATTTTAAATTTATGTGTCACATTTCAGCCGGATAATATATGTATAAATGATGTAGTAAGGCAACTTTTAATTTTAAACGCGATGATTCCCATTCGAGGGAACTATTACATTTACATTAATTTTAAACAAAGTAGACAAAGCGTGCGGAGTTAACTTCCGCCACTCATCACGCAATTACTCCAAAATAAAAAAAATACAATCTATTTTTGTTCTAGGGCGTACTCATGGTATCAGCACATACGTTCACACGGGGACCCCGTCGCTAACAACTATACGTTCTACACTGTCATCACAGCTAATGATTCCGCCCCTAAACATTTGCGAGATCTCAGGTAAGTACAGTGCGCTCGACGAGTCGTGGCCGTCATGAATTTAGGCTTTCCGAACTTTTCCGCATTGTTGACTCAGAAAAATAATAATCAAAATCCTAAAATCTGCGCAGTCATCGGTCAGTCTTCAGGACGGCCACGACACGTCGACTGTACTTAAGTTAGTAAAATTACATAATCTATAGTAATGTCAAATATATATTTAATAATAATATATAAATTATGGAGTAAGAATAGGATAATATATACATATTTATAAATTCACGTAAAGCGAGTAATTTTTATAAAATTCTAATTAATTTTCTATTAGCTTTTATAAGTAGGTACTTATTAGAATTAGAGTAATAATAATGGCAATAATAATTCTAGGACCTAAAACGTAAGTCGTATTTTAAATACAACCTAACCTAACATAGATGCATTTGATGAAGTAAAAATAGTCAATTACTCTAGCGTAATATTTATAAAATTTTATCAGAGCGATATATTTCTACAGTGCGATCGATGGATTTAAAACAAATATTCCTTTTAGTATCTTATTTTTAAATTGCGCTATGAAAATTCTGTCTCAATTTGAAGACTTTATGCTAAAACTTGTCATTAATTTTATTTTATTAACTTTTATATGAATTTTAATTTCATACATGTTAGAGTTAAAATAATAATCATTTTGAAATGGGAACATTGGCACAACGACGGATATCAAATATACGTTCGTATTTAATTGCCTATTTAATTATGACGTATAATTAATACATTTACGTTGGTATATATTTACTTACGTTGTAAAGTAAATTTGATTTTTTTAATTACTATTGTTAGATATATTTTAAAATATTTTTTATAAGATTTACAGAAGATTTCAAAAGAGAATTAGTAATACACATTTGCATGCAGCATTGAATTTCGTAGCTATATAAAATTTGACATCGCAGGATTTGAATCCGCGCTTCTTAGAATAAGTTCTACGATACTAACTGAATATATTATATGTTTTTATCAATTATTATTTTTTCTACTTTTTACGTCAAGCTTAGCAATAATATGTACTTAAATCAGCAGTTAAGACACTCCGTTCCCCACTTTCTGCCGAATTCTGGAGGCATTGCGTGTTGAGTGGCAGAACTCAACGCAACGCTTAACCTCGACACCAAAGCGAAGAAATGGAAATATAAATTTAAGTAAATATTTCATCTCCTCGAGTGGGGATCGAACCCACAACCAGTCGGTTTTACAGTCACACCTCGTGCCGCTGCGCCACGAGTGGCCTGGCATGTACTTGAAACATATAAAAAACTTATTAATATACAGAGTGGAAGTGTCAGCACCACATTAAATGAAACCACAGTTTTAACTACTCTATAAAAGCCTAATATAATTCAGAAAAGAATAAATTCCCAAAAATGAAAAAGTTTTTTTTTCAAACAAAATAAATAATAAAATTGTCATTTTAAAACAAAACGTCATTTGTAAGGATGACGCACGCACACATAAACCTATCAAAGGAACACCGCCGCACACGCCACATTTGGAAATCGAGTCGTATTTATTGGCGATAAAGTTCAAATTTGTTTAACCTTTAGTAGTATTTTTGTAGTAGTAGGTGTTTATGTTATTGGGATCTATACGTAATTGCGTCACACGAAATAAGGTATGGATATAAATCGTGAAATGAAAAAAAAATCCTACGTCCAAACTGTTGAGGCATCTTGATTAATTTCTTTAGGTATAGGTTTGAAATATTTTACCCTATATGCTGTTTCCGTAAATGGAGCGCTGCCTCTTCCACCCTGTATATCAAAGTATAAATATATTTTTTTGTCTATAATAAGAAACCGCTGCCTAAATCCCGGTAAATACAGTCATTACCAAGAGCGGAATACTGTTCGTTTCAGATAAATATACTCGACGGGACGACTACGATTTATAACAAAGAAAGTATCATATTTTCATTTATATAAAAAAATATGTAAAGTTTAGCAATAATACTTAAAACATATAAATAATCTATGTATAACTAATCTTTAAATATTTTTGTTTATTAAATTAGAAACCGCTGCCTGAATCCCGGTAAATACAGTCATTACCTAGAGCGATGGTTGGCGGAGTACAGTTCGCATCAGATCCATATCCTCGACGGGTCGTTGCTACGATCGGAACCGGCGGCCGTTATGAACACGCTGCAAAAATTCCTAAAAATACCACATTTGGATTATAATAAATTACTTAAGTAAGTATTATCTTGTACACTTTTATAATATAAAGAAAACTCAAACAAAGGGAAATATGAACCTATGTACTATTCAAGTGCATATATACATATATTTAGATTATAATAAATTACTTAAGTAAAATTTAGTATAACAAGTACTTCTATACACCATACATGGTGTATAGAAGTACTTGTTGGTGAAAAACAATATTAACACAAAGAGGGAATCGAACCTGTTTAAAAATTTTTACGTTTGGATTATATTGTTTTTATTTAAGTATTATATATCTATGAACGTTTATATTCATAAAAAAAAAGAATATAAACAAACTGAAATTCAAAATTGTTCCCAAATATTATTATTATCAGAAAATAACTACAGAGATTAACATCGTATATTACTAAGCAACCGTGGCGGTCGGACTTATCGCTTCAATTGATCTACGGACAACCATTTCCACGTCAAAACTTATATTAAGAAAATCTGTCTGATCCGATATTGCACTATAGCACGATCAATCTAGATATCAACAATAACTTTTAACAATATTTTGTTAAAAACTCAGTGCTAGCTTTTCTCGATAACGCTCTTTCCCGCACATAGTAGGTTGGAGAGCGGGAAATTAGTGTTCTCCACTTTCCGCCGAATTCTGGAGGTAATGCGTGTCTGTTGTTTTAAAGTTTTTTATAAATATATTTTAATTTTTTTCAAAATTTTATAATAAGAGTAAAGAGCGGCAGAGCATTACAGATTCGAGTGTGGATTCGATTTGCATTCGTATGAATAAAATATTTTTATTTTTCTTCTTCTGGCATACAAGGCTAAGTAAGAGCGGTGTAAAGTTTCACCACTAAGCATGCAACATCTCAAAAATGGGGCGAAACGTGGAATATGAAGTATTTTAACACTAGGTTCCCTCTGTATACCTTGCAATATGCGAACACAGCTTGATGCTAAAATAAAAAAAAAAAAACAATAAATATTTTAATAAAAAAGTTTGCTGTTTATGTTATGTTATTAAGAGTTGTTCTCGAACTTAAGTTGTTAACAAATTTAAAGTTATGATAACACTGCACGAGCTTGAATCTCGCTTTGTTTATTATTTAAATATTATATTTCTTACTTAAAAATATAATAGAGATTCGTATTTAATAGTACATATTTCTTTTTATAGTAGCGACTCAAACGTGGCTTCGCCCTCATAAACTTATTATATATATAACAATATATAGCCAAATTTAATTATACAAAACGTTTACATAAATTATAGCCGTAAAGCTTCATCTAAATTTGTTCATTAGTTATTGCGTGAAAGTGGAGAAACATCCATCTTCACTAACTTTTACATTCATAATATAATAAAATAATAAATATTAAAAATGGGATTCCTACTTAACCATATTTCTTTTTATTTTCTACTGATGACTCTACAGAACATCTATCGATATTAAAATAAAGTTGAGAGCTATAAGAGAGTTTTTAAAATGCACTATAATCATAATATTCTTTTCTCGTGGAACAATATCTAATAGAAAATGTTATCTCACCTTAGTTTTTTATCTCGAGCTATATTTATGCTATTACGGTGTCTAGTTTCTAAGTAGGAACTTACCTTTTATTCCTTTGTTGTCTTTTAGATATCGTATTCTCGGGACGCGATACCGTTGTACATTAACTTATGTATAAAAGAATAATGTAATTGCTTCCTAAGAAACAACTATCTATACATATATATTCTTATATATTGTTTTAAGTAAAAATCTTAGTGATTTGAAAAGTATAAGGTACGGACAACGGTAACGGAAGTGAAAGTGAAGTCTTAATGGGAATGGAGTGTCTTAATACTAGGTTCCCAGGTTCCCTCTAGTTCAGAGGCAGGACCTCTAAAAAAACTTTTTAGTAACTATGGAGTTACATAAATACTTTCTATGACAAACCTTATTTCCACGCACGGAGTACGTATGTATATTGTGGTACAATCCTTATAAGGATTTTGTATCCTTATAAGGATATTATGCGTGGGATATATAAGCTTAGCTACAGACAATCAGTATTACAGTAATTTCCAATCACTAATCCTTTATTCACTTGGAATAAAGGATTAGTGATTATTGTAGAGCATAAAATTTTAATTAAATAAATTGGTAAGATCTTGGACGCGGCTGCAGATACACTTAAAACTTAAGTAATCATAACCCATATGTCGCACTTTTATATAATAAAATGTATTAATTTTGGACTTTTTCTCTTAAATTAAATTTTTTATTAAAATATTTTTCTTTGTATAAAAAACACTGTAAAGAGAAATAGCTTCTCTTAAAGCTATAAAAAAACCTTCGAAAATATTTGCATAATAACTACTTAACTCGGTCAGATTTTCAATCTAAGGTTATTATCGTGAATACTTGCACAGTGGAAGGAATTTGGCATGGTTTCAACAATGCGCCACGAAGAGCACCAAGATCCTGTTCTACAACTGACCTATTCAGTTGTTTCGAATTATCCTATCAGATTATGGGAGCATAGAAATAGGATATTCACCGGGTAATAGGTTATTCGAGTATGCTGCAAATCTATCGTGTTTAGTCTTCTCACACGACATTGAATGAAACTAGTACAATTATACTGTTATATGAACTGTCTTTAATAAAACATGAAGATTTCTTTAAATATATGGAAAAGTTAATTGATAAAAAAATAGAAGTCTAAATTTAATTTTTTTTCCAGTTCCATATTCTTGTACTCTCTAAGGCACAATATAGATGCATATTTAATTTAAACGTGACTATTTTGTACATGGTATAACAAATAATCTATATTTAATAGATATTGGCACTTCCAGTTCTAATTCAAATTAGATATTAAGACAAAGCCGAAGCGCTGAGACCCTGTTCTACTACTGGCCTATTCAATTGTATTAAGATATCCTATCAGATTATGGTAGTATAGAAGTAGGACATTCACCTGATAAACGTTCATAAAAAATCAATTGTTTAACATTACTATTGTTATTATCTGGTCGTCGTGGCGCTGAAGCACAGCGTCTAACTATAAACATAACGATTGTGGATTCGATTCCCCTCGGGGGAATAAAATATTTAATATTTTCATTTTGTCAATCTGATAAGAAGACACAGTGGCGTTGAGTTCTACTCAATTCAACCGGCAATATTATAAATTTGGTATAAAATAGGTAATGAAGTGTCTTAACATGAGCTTCGCTCTGTCTATATTATATGCGTGATTTGTTGTTAAATTGAAGTTAAAATATATATTAATTATTAATTGTTTCAGATACGACCCAAAAAAAGGATTTTTCTGCCAAGTAACAAGTAACGAGAAAACGAAATGTCTCGGAAAATCAAAGGGCAGGGTATATCCGCCTATGGACGAAGTGTCCACGAAATTTCTAAGAAGATATTATACTCAACATAACACAGCGTTATCCAAACTACTAGTTAGATTAGGAAGACCTGTACCGCAATGGCTGAAAGATGAATTATCCAATGGATAGCATTACATAAAACCTAAAAGGTTGGAAAAAATGCACAAACTTATCAAAGTATGTGTTGTGACGATGCCTTGAGTTTGCCAACTTCTGAACAACAATTTTTGTAAAGTGCTATGGCTATTTATGACAATGAAAGAGTGATTACGTCTCCGAATATTAGTGAATGTGTTTTTTTCCGATAAATGACTATAGAAAATGTATTTATGTGGGGTTTCTAGTGATATTTTTGATGAACAAAATGTTTCCTAAACGTTGGCAACCCTTAGATCGGATTCACACTACAGCCGGTCACGATTTCTTCGCGGTCCGATATTAGTCTGCTAAAATATGAGAAATATGGGAAATGTTCTTATATACGTGATTGAACCGCAACTTAGACTGTTTCTCATATAAGAACTTTTAAACAGATTGAGATCGGATCGGAGAACGAACCGTCACCGGCTCTACAATGTGGATTCGGCTTCAAGATAATCAAGTTCAGTCCAAGTTATGAACTGAGGACGTTTTCAATACGTAATGTTGTTTTTTCATGTTTCTGTGTCAGAGTATCGTTGTTGAGATATATCTATTAATATACGTGTAATATATCAGAGATATTATAATGATTTATTAGATATTACACTATAGTGAGTGGAATATTTATTTAGATTGTAATGTTTATTAATTTTGTAGCTTAATTCGTTGTTTCTTATAATTTTGCTTGCCCAAAATCTTCAGCCATACTACTGAATATCAGAAGGGATAATATGGGATATAGACTTATTTAATTATGTTACGATACTTCTATATTTGAAAGAGAGAGATGGTACTATCATTTGCTATCTCTTTCTATATATTTTTAATAACCCACTTCTATAGTATTATCCCAACGATATCTGTAATAGGTGCTATTCGTTAGTTAAGTTTCAACCAACCGTCATGTAAATAGCATGGTGTTTAATACATTTTTTACTCGAGTACGGGATTTCTAATAATTTTGTTATTCAAATTTATCTCATTCCATGCTTTACGGACACGCTTAGTATGTTCGATGTACGAATATGTACGTACGTACCTGACGATTTGTACATTTGTAGTTAATTTTGTACGTTACTGTATAGACGTTCAAAGTTAAATATGGCTTTTTGAGAATAGATATTATTTATATAGCGTAATGTGTAATATTATATATTTTTTTGTCTAGAAACTGAACAATACATTAATGGTTGTTTTCAAATAATATTATTTCCTTACATTGGAAGATTAGGTGCTTGAATGTCTCTCGCGGAGTATGTAGTGATGTCGACAACTGTGTCAAGTGGAAAGCGACGGCCATATTTTATTTTGAACCTCTCGTATTAATATATAGGAAAATTATTTTCAATACTTGCATCCTGTGCCATTTGCGCCAAATATATATAAATAAATAAATTTTAGTAAACGCCTTTTTTAAACTTCAGTACATTATATCATTAAAGAGAAACGAATGTCGGTAGACGTCAAAGCAATGTACGCGAATTAAAACATTTAGTTCAATGGCACAATGAACAATAAACTAGTCCTACTATTAAGTCTTTATTGTTTAATATCACAATATTACAGTTACCTTTCAACAGATGGACAGTTTTCCATTCTTTTAAATGAAATATAGAGCAAAGTCGTGTTGAACTATATATTTATGTACATATCGGTCTATGTTAAATATTACTATTATATACTTAATTTTTTGCTGTATTAGGCACAATGTTTAACTGTAAATGGAACGGTTGTGGGTTCAGTTCTTACTCAGGGGAGATTATTTTTCTTTCATTTTCTCGCTCTGGTAACAAGATAAAGCATGGAGTTGAGTTTGGTCACGCAACATGCAATGTCTCGAAAATTGTGCGTGGAGAACAGAATGTCTTAATTTTCCTTGCTGTGTACAAGTACAGGTGAAGCTGAAAAAATAAATATAAATAAAATACTTTATATTAATGATATTTTATACATTTTAATGTATTTTTATTTTTTCATGATCATGTGTATTAAATTATAGCCACGGCTTTGTTCTGCAATAGATTTCTCTTTACATTGAAATATAAATGTATTTGTAATATATTTTGATACGCATGAATTTACGCGAGGATACGGTCTGAAGATTGTTACGATTTTACATAACTTTGTAATAGCTGTACTTAAAGTTCATTTGAAAATCTCATCTCCATAGTAATTATATTATATTATAAAAAAAATATAATAAAAAAAATAGTGTAAAATCATAATTTTTGTATAAATATATATATATTGGAAAATATTTTTCGTAGAACATTGCCACTAAAAATGTACGTCGGTACTGAAAAAACTGAAACGAGTGTAGTGTAAATATATATTTTTTTATAAATTTCATACCATTTTATTCACTCGGGAATTTTTCACGTTGACGCGCGACCCCGACGCTTTTATAACTGTCAGTTTAATTTTGACTGAACACATCAATCTATTTGCTTTACAACATTTTTTTATATTGCTCAACAATAAAGAACAATATACAAAATTTATATATATATGAAATATATTACGTATTTCTACATATTTGTAATTTTTTTTATGAAATATGGCTTTGTTTTATATTTAGATGATACATAATATGTCAGTGTTCTACGAACGAATGTTTTCAAAATATTTTACGTTTTTCAACAAAGCTTTTATAGATTTAGAGTTTTATGTATACACTTCTGACGTTTTTGATGGATTGTGAGGTGGTGTGGTAATAGAAAGCTGCCTTATATTTTTTCGTAAATAAACGTCGTTTTTCTATTAATAATATTATTTTATAACTTTATTTCGATTTTTTTATTTTTGGATTGAAGATCTGTTCATACGATTATTTCAATTTTCTTATTTGTTAGGTTGAGAAACTGTGCTGCTACACCACGAATATTAATTCATTAAATGTTATTGTACAAAAATATCTGAATATATTATATTTCCCTTTGAGGTCACAGGTTTGGCTTTGAAAAGAAAAAAAATGTATATATTAAAAAAATACATCTTTATATGGAACGTAAATAAAAAATTTATGCAATTATGTTTTAATAATAGTTACATCGAATTTGGCAGCGTACGAAATCATTTGTTAACTAATAATTTATTATGATTTAATGCTGAAAACAGCCTCTTTACATTTATTTGTTTAATGTTATGTAATTTTTCACAGGCAATGACTGCTCTTAAAATGTGTTCTGTATATGAAATTAATACGTCACTTATTTTATTAAATGATTTAATAAATTAAATATTTTTTATTTATTTCGTCTTTCCTGTTTCGATGTAAAAGATAAAATTATAAATATCTGATATAAAATCTTTATGCTACGAATCAGTTATTATATTCCATAAAGAACTGTTTTTTTAAGTTCGTAGCTAATAAGATTTATTTTTATATAAACTACTTAGAAATACAGTGAACCAGTTTTTAACGACTACAATTTCACTAAAGGTATTTAAAAATTACGATATTAGTAACTATTATTTTGATATTCAGGTCAGACAAAGTTCGACGTGGAGCTTAGCCAACAATTATCTTTTGATGGGTAGTGATGAGTAAAATAAAATTTCACTTTGCTAACTGCACAAAGCAGATATGTTACAACTGACTTAAATAAAAAAAAACATTTGTAATATTTTTGTGTTTTTTTCGCATACCTATAGCAGGGTAGGCAGAGGAAATCTAAATCCTTTCCCAGTTTCCGTTCCACTTTCGCTGAACTCAACGTCGCACTTTGTCGTCTGCTTACCGCTAGTGCAGGTAAATAAAAATAATAATATAATGTACTCATTTCCCGAGTAGGAATCGAAGCCACATTCATCACGTTTTTAGTACACCCACTGCGCATCGATGGCTTCTAAAATTTTGTGACAGAACATAATAAAAGAAATTCATTACAGTTGAAACGACTCCAATCAGTCTTAAGCACCACTTATTCTGAACGTTGTATCCGGCTAGAAATTAAACGTCATCGTGATATTTTATATACACCTAAGGCGAGGAAAAGTTGTTAAGCTTCTTTAAAAAATTAAATCAAGTATATTAATATAAAAACTTTACTATTACTATAAACCTAATCTTATGTCATGGAATATGGATCATCATTATTTCAAGGATTACCTTTGTTTTTATAAATTGGTTGTCTTTGTTTTTTTCTTGATTATAAATGCAACGACTGTGGGTTTGATTCCCCCTAGGAGGAATCAATTATTATCATTTCCTCGCTTTGGTAAGAAGGTGCAAAGTGCGGCGTTAGTGCGCGTAGAGTAGTTAAAACTGTGGTTTAGTGTTAAGACATCGTTACCCACTTTCCGCTAATTATTTCGAGACATTGAGTGTTGAGAGTTGCGGAACTCAACGCCGGGCTTTTACTTTAGTACCAGAGCGAAAAAATTAAAATATTACGAAATATTGATTCATTCTCTCGAGTTGGAATCGAACCCATAACCGATGCATTCCACACGATGGCCTCATATTTTCTTTTTTTAATTATATCCGCTACTGCACCGTGAACGTTACTTTACAAAACTGCCTAATAGCAGTGACATGCTGTACTTATAGAAACAACTTTAAAACAACAATATCAAAGATAATCGAGCGAAGTGCATTCGAACATAAATACGACGCAAAATCTTAAAATGTTTTACTGTCGCAAGCATTGTTCAATGCGATACATATCGGAAATGCATTCACATTTCCCTCATAGCCTCATAGCTTTTCATTACAATCGCTTCGGGAAACAGAGCCCCGTCGCTGGACCGCAGTAAACAGGTAATTTTACTTTGAAACATTCAATTTGAATCCGTATTGAAAAGGTAAAAGTTTAATCGATTCAATCAGAATCGACTTTCGCTAAAGATTTGCATTCAATGAATGTAATTGAATCGGGACGACGATAAAGTTCGATAGAAAACGTTAAAAGTCGTAGTACCTACTTCAAATTTTCTCGACTTGAAAAGCTACTTTTAAAGAACAGTCTTCCAGGACCAGGTCATATTGAGTGGAACTTTACTTCAGTAGTAAGTACTATTTTGTGTTGGGTAAGTGTATTATTTTTTGTGAAGGATTATTTTACAAAATTAAATGATGATTTTTATGTATTTGGCGCATAATTGTACAGGGAAGACATCAAAAATATTTTGAGATATGATATAATTTGTGGGGAACGGAGTGTCTCACCACTATGTTCCTTCTGCCTACCCTGCTGTGTGCGGGATACAGCGTGAAGCTGATTTATATAATTTGTCTTTCATAAATTGTTATCTGTTATTTCCTATCTCTGCGCGTCTCCAGCATTAAGCGCAGTAAGAAGACACAATCATATTGCGTCTTGGATCAGCTAACCCGACCCGCGTATAGTCTAACAACTTTCTAACTGTGCTACACAGTATAAATATTCTAAACAAAAATATATATTTTTTCTAATTTTCCCGATAGTCGGGCAAACATAACGTAACTAACTTACTAAAAGATACGTCAGGCTTTATAAGCTCCCGAGTCTACGACATGTTGGTGAAACGAGCAACCTGCGCGCATTACAGCTTTTATCTTAAAATAACCGACAGTGATGGATGGCGGCGGCCGACATAATTCATTTATCTACGATCGAGGAGCGCCCGATAACCGCCCGATGCGCCAGTTTCGTCAAACCCGACTATAATTGATACTGAACAGCCGCTGACTTCAGAAAATTGTGTATACTTTAAAGATTTAATAAATATATATGTTTTATTAGTCTTAAAAAGATCATATTTACTCTAAATATGGTCTTAGTTCCAACGTGTAATTCATTGAAAATTTTCTAATATAAGGCTATTGATTATATAATATAATAAAAATGTTTTAAATATAATTTTTCCCTGAATGAGTAGCGAACCCACGACAGTTGCGAGTCTATAGACTATAGATTATTTGGTACGTTATCATAGAATAATTATTTATACATAATACTTCGTAATGATTGATGACACTTTTACACTAATACATTTGTTATTTGCTTGAGTAGGTCATTATTATTAGGTTTATGAAAATACGCGATGTTGTCTGTGCAGCGGAGTGCAGTCTAATGTATCGTCTGCTGCTCTGAATGTCGCAGCATCAACCGCACGCACCGCAAATGGAAACATCCAGCGACGTACTATTAATATTATGTTGTAATGGTTGCTCGTAGCTTCTTCATTCCAAATTCATACTTTTACACACCAAATTCAACCTTTTTAACCACAAATTAGTACTTTTAAAATTGACATATACATTTTTTTAACTTCAAATTCATTCATTCTTGAAGTTACAGAAATTTTAATTTGCATTTGAAATTAAAGTATTTACTACCAAACTATTAACTCTAAGTTATTTTAAATTATGACACAATATAATTTATTTGCCTATAACTTAGGTAAACTTAGATAAATATGGATAGAGTTTTCAATTTTATTTTGAAAATTTGAATTTGTGGAACTTTTTGTATTTTTAACTGACTTCTGTAAAAGAAGGAGATTCTCAATTTGACTATATTTTCTTCTATAAATGTGGAATAACAGTTATATAAATATAATTTTTTGAGAAATCCCTTAAGACTATGTTTAGTATACTCATAATTTTGTCAAAACTGATTAAGGCTTCAATCGTCATGTTTGTTCCATTTTTGTCATGTAGTTTCAAGACACTGAGTTTTTCCCTCGTCGGAAATCACAAAGTTTTGTTGAACCTTTTTATTAGAATTCAAATAAAAGATAAAGATTAAAATAACATAAATTATGAATATAATAATTATAAATAAACTTTATGTCACACAGTAAACAGTGAAGATTGTTTAATTAATAATTTAAATTGCTGTAATATTTACGCAGAAATTCTAAAAGCTTTTAGCTCGTCTGAAATACAGCTCTGAACAGTAGAATATTAAGTACGCTTATAGAAATATAATTTATTTTAAACGGAATATGTATATTTATTTGTTATTATAAATTTATATGTTATACGGTTTCAAAATAAGATTTCCTAATTTTGAGATATATTTAATAACATATTATGTATCTACCTATTTTAAAACTGTAAAAGTTTTATAAGCTTGGAAAGTATTTCTAAAAAATATTTGTATTCATGCCAATTTATTGAAATTGTGTAAAGCCATATTAAAATTAAATGTATAGATACTGTTTTAGCAGTGTCTAGAATCTACTATGAAGACACTTCGTTTTCCTTTCCCCACTGGGGAATGATGATGAATTAACTCCTATTCGGAAGACGGAATTGAACTCACAACTATCAACCGCTTGCTGTCCGACTGCGCCACGTGAACCTCAATATACGGTAGCCACAATTGAGGTAAATTTACTTTGTGTAGATTAAATTAAATATATGTAAACACAATCCAATTTTCCATCTTCCCCTAGAAATCTCTTAGAAACTATTACATGCTTACGTCCTAACAAAAAGTCATCCATCACAAAATTAAAGCTACCAACCGAGCGGAGCACGCTGCAAAATTTAAACTGCACTATTTAAATTTCACGTTAAGAGTTATTAACTTTTCTCGCAATAAAAATGTCACAAAAGGTGCATTGCATTTGCATCACACAATTATATTGCAAGTTATATATAGATAGATATTCCGTATCTTACGGAACGGAAATATTGCATTTCCATTTGCGATGTGACTGCTAACAAGGTAGCCTTATTCGTTATAAATAACTCAGAATAAACATTCATAGAAATTTCTAGATATTTATATTCTATTTAGAAATTTCTAGATATTGTAATTAGTTTAGTTATTCGTTAGGACAAAATTATATAATTATGTTTTTTTTCTATCTTCAAGTTTTTCAACTATCTCTTTTGTTGCTCTTCTCTCAGTTTTTATCTTCGTACATTCCTATTTCTGGAGATATTGTCTTATGTGTGTTGGTTTGCAGAATTCAATTGTGCATTTTGTCTATCATATAAATATTTAAATAAGTAAATATGTAGCTTGGGAAATTTTATAATAATAACTCGGCATAACAGTACAGTTGAGATTAACTGACACAATAATTTCACCTAGCTTAGGTGCCACTATATTAGATTTGACAAAACTTAAGCTTAATTCTTAATTTTTTAAATTAAAATGATAATTGCATTATATGCAAATAAATAATAAGAATGAATAAAAAAAATAATAAGTATTTTTTTAGTTTCTCTCTTTATTCCGCATATACCACAATAAGCAGAGAAAACCCAGTGTCAAAATACTTTCCGCCCGAAGTCCAGATTGACGTGCTGAGTGCGAAACTGAACCCTTAATTAGAGCGGGGAAATGGAAAAAAAAATCTCATGAGTGAGAGGAAATCGAACCCACAACGGTCTTGCCTACAGTTATACGCTGTCTTATCGTGTCACATTGGCCACAAGACTGTCCCACCTCCTTAATTGCAAAATAATAATAATAAAAATATGTTATATAAAAATATGTTAAAGGAATAATAATGTTTAATAATGATAAAATTGATATAAGTATAATGGAATATTATGTAGGTAAAAAATTATCAAATTTTAACCTAATAATGTTTGAAATTTAAAGATTCTAGTTGAGCTTCTCTAGCGAGTTTTGATAACGTCTGACTTTTTATTGCAATTTAGAGTCAGGGCATTCCGTCAACAACTGTAAAATATTCATACTATATTATTGGAAAAACATTTATTGAATTAAATTGAAATATTTTCATAATATCGTTTTCTAGAAACGCTAAAATTAGTAAAAATATGTGGAAATGTAACTACTATCATGATAAATTTGGATGTTGGCGTTGTACAGTTACTAGATAAATTAACAAATTTAAAAATTGTTCTTAGTAGTCCAAATAGTAATGACTAAATGCAGCGTTGGGTTCCGCCGTCGGACAAGCAATCTATCGACTTGTGTGACTAACGAACGCTCAACGTTGTGTTTTGAGTTGCTAGAACAGTGTAATGAATGTGAAACTAAATCTTCGAACAAGAATCGAACCCTAAATCATGGCGCTTACTGTCACAATATAATAATATCCTACAAAACTATGAAAACTAGGATTTACAGTGCGTTGTAGCGTGATGTTGCCGTCTCTGATTTGTTCGACGCCGGTAACGTGATTTTGATGAGCTCTCACTCGCATCACGATAGATATACTCGTTCGATCGGAAATTTACGATGAATCATGATATTTTTTTAATAAGCTATCATTATAGTTAATGTTTATTAACTTAAATTAATATTTATACTTAAATAATTTTAAGAAATAACAACTGTTAAACAGCACGAGAAAGATCATATGGAATATTTCTATCTATTATCATATACTTATTTTAGTACATTAAAAGAGTATTTTATTATCAATTTAATTATAAATAATAGTATTAGCACTAATTGTTAAATTGAGTAGATTCATTAACTTTATATATTTTATAAGTTTAACATATAAAAAGTACTGTTAAATATAACTAGCAACACTGTATAGAATTATTCAATTTCCTTTTGCGTAACTTTTATTTTAAGACCTATAAACAATGTTATTCTCAATTCAATTATAGATAATAATTAATGACACATTGATTTATATAATATATGGATAAATACATTATATAAAAGAGCAACTGTTGAGTTTCTTGCCGGCTCTTCTCAGCAGAACTGCCTTCCAAACCGGTGGTAGCTTTAGCGGAGTTTATTTGAATAAATA
The DNA here is from genome assembly GCA_021202915.1 of Heliconius himera. Classification (NCBI taxonomy): domain Eukaryota; kingdom Metazoa; phylum Arthropoda; class Insecta; order Lepidoptera; family Nymphalidae; genus Heliconius; species Heliconius himera. The sequence goes on from JAJHJA010000231.1 coordinate 266,167, forward strand.
ATATTTTGAATTCGAATAAAAGTATTCGAATTTTACAATTAACAACTATAAATATTTGGACATACTGTCAAATGAGCAACTTTTATGCGTTAAATTTATAAAGAATGATTGTATAAATTGACCATATAAAAGTTGCTCATTTGACAGTATGTCCAAATATATATAAATAGACAGTTTCGTTAGCCATGATCAGTCGAATAAACTAAACAGAATGTGACGCTGCTCGTTTTATTATTCCCATATTCAAACCACTACTGGAACACAACTAACTACAGCGACAAATACTGCAGGGTAAGCGAGAAACTAAAATATTTTTACATATATAAACAGAAAATAAATTGCTGTAACATTCATACATTACAGATTCTGTTATATTTCTAATAAAAAAAGATATAATTTATACAAAACAAGTAAACTATATTTTTACACTTTCCTTCATATATTTATACCATTAAAATTGACATCAAACGTAATAACTAATAACTTATATCGACGAATTAGATTCAAACGACGCGCGCACGATATTGGATCCGAATCATTCCGCCGAATATCAAAGTGGAGGCGGAGACCGTCATTTAGCAAATATTTCCCGCCATCGGGCGCGCCGGGCTCGGCCGACTGACTCAATTAATTAAAGGACCATCTAATTAGTCAGCCGGACAATCAATCGACCCGACCCGCACTAGTGTTCGATCTATTGAACATTAATGTCGATTATATACGTAATTTAACCGGAATAATGTAAGTGCTATGTCTTAATATAATATAATTGTATAGTATTGTTATATAAAAAAGGTATTTTAATCTGAATATGATTAATACTTATTTAGAAAACGTATAAAAATTTGAACGTAGCGGGACTCGAACCCGCGCCTCCTGGAAACCGACCAGGCGCTCTGACCACTAAGCCATGCGTTCTCGCCAAGCTACGTCGAAATTTTTATACGCTTGTTACAACTTATTTATGTTATTAGTATAAATATTTTTTTTTCCTAAATGTGGAATAACACTTTAAAAATGTTTAAAAATACTGAATATGATTCTTTTTTTTTCAGCTTCACGCTGTACTCCGCACATAGCAGAGTAGGCAGAAGGAACCTGGTAACCTAGTGTTACAACATTCCGTTCTTAATAATACATTCCCATTCTCCATTTTCCACCGAATTATAGACTTCGTACCGACTTCGTAACCTTTTCTTTTGCTAAAGGAAAAAAATAATAGGAACTTAGTGTTAAGACACTCCGTTCTCCATTATATAGAGTGGAAGCGTCTGTGCTTCTTTTACGGGAGCACCATATAGGCCACAATATTTTAAAACAGTTTAGACGTAGGTTTTTTTTCATTTCACGATGTTTATCCATACTGTATTTCGACTGACGCAGTTACAATAATTGTATTAATTATTTTATTTGAAAAAATATTTTTTTCATTTTTTAAAAATATCTCTTTTGTTTTAATTGTATTAAGTTTTTATTGAGTAGTAAAAACTAGGGTTTCATTTGAAGTGGTGATGACAAAAACACTCTGTATATTGCATGTGGTATTGTGTGTTGAGTGACTCAACGCCGCGCTTTGCCTCGACACAAGAGTCACGACTAGCCTCGTCTATACACATTATGTATATTATACCTCTATCGAGAAGCTATGTATGTATATATTGTACTAAAATTAATTAAAATGACTCAATTACAAATTACATAATATATTGAATTGATTAAATTGATTACTATATCGTATTATTACCGCATCGCATCTAAACAATACAGACCGAATACAGTAGATCAATAGATTAATAGAATTTGCGATCACAGTTGTTTACTTATTGATAAATTGGAATTAATGTGCGTCCGTCAGTTTTAAATAAAATATATATTTTTCGTCGTATAATGTAACATTAAAATTTTACAAGAACATAAGAAGCAGTCTGACACAAATAAACAATATCAAGGTATTAGTTTAATTTCTTTGTTGAAAAAATTTTTACTAGTCTCAAGCAAAACTTAAAATTCTAGTCAATTATATTTTTTTAATATAAAATTTATTTGTACTATTTTAGTTGTTACTAAGCAGTTGATTGACAATTGTATTGCAAATTGTTAGTTGTACTAACAATTATATTGCAAATTGTAACATAAATATTTAGAACTACAAATAACAACGTCCCAAGCTATCTTCGCAGGACAAATAGCAATAAGCTCAAGTTCCTTTTGATTTAAACTCTGAAGATTTCGAGAGCATTGTGACAAAGCAACATGATATAGGATATTCTCCGTTAGACATCTACTTGCCGCAAGGTATAGCGGCGACTCTTTAAGGCAAAAGTTTAAAGAAATTAATATATTCACAGTTGCATCAATACATTTTTGAAAATGTTATGTATGTTACAAAAAACATTAATGATTTTACTAAAATTTGTGATGTACATAATATTAATAAAAGAAATAGGCTTAAACTGTAAATCGATTGCATCGAGTCCGTAATTCTTTCATGGGACAATGTGTACACTTTTACAGTTGAATCAGAATTATCAGAAAATGTCAGAGAATTTTCTATATCACGATTTAAAAAAGTTGTGAAAAGACGTTCGTGTGTTACCAAATTAATGATTTTATAAATGATAACAGGCCTTGGGAATGAAATGCTCGCTCCAGTCTGTTTGAAAGGTATTATAGTTACAAATAATTAGATTTGTATTTGTATAAAAGTAATAAAGATGTAGTGAAAGTGGAGTCCCACTGAGTTTCTTGCCGGTTCTTCTCAGATCTGAGGCATTAACTTCTGTGATCTGGTGATATATTGTTTGTCGTTCAAAAAATGAAGCCTGTAAATTCTTATTTTGAATAAAATTATTTTACTTTGACTTTGAATGAATTTAAAACAATAGCTGATATTAAGCGTACACGTATAAATAATCTTTTAGTTTCACGCTTTCTCTCATACATAGTAGGTTAGGCACAGAGTACTTATTATGATTTGACATTTCGTTTTTTGTTTTCCGCCGCAATTCGAAACAGTGTTCTGAGCGATAAAATTCAACGTCGCATTATGTATATGAAATTGGGGAATGAAAAATAAATAATTCCGATTTGGATGTTGGAATCGAATCCATAACCATCTCGCTTGCTGTCCGACTACACCACGATGGCCTCGGTGGGCACAATTAATGTAATTACACTTTGTGTTAATATACAATATATATATATATACTCAATCCAATTTTCCATCTTCCCCTAGAAATTTCTTGGAAACTATTACGTACCGACGTCCTAACAAAAAGTTATCCATCACTAAATTAAAGCTACCAACTGAGCGGAGCACGCTGCACATTTAAATTACAGTATTTAAATTTTACGTTAAGAGTTATTAGCTCTTCTCGCAATAAAAATGTCTCAGAAGGTGCATTGCATTTGCATCACACAATTATATACCCAGCTATATCTAGGTAGAAGTTACGGAATGGTTCTAAATAGAAGATATGGAAAGGAAATATTGCATTTCCATTTGCGATATGACTGCTAACGAGGTATCTTTATTCTTTATAACTAACTCAGACATCAAACATCAGAATAATCATAGAATTTTCTAAATACTGATATAGGTATATACCATTCGCTGTTTGAGTTTGTACAAGCTTCAATCTGTTTGATATTGTAATTAGTTTATTATTATTTATTTTTTTATTATATAGTTTTTAGTTTCACACCGTATCCCGCGAAGAGCACGATAAGCAGATGGAACCTGAAAATCTAATGTAAACACTCCTCATTATGTGTTGAGTGGTGCAACTCAACACCGTAATTTACCTAGTTACCAGAGCGAGGAAAATGAAAATATTAAATATTTTACTTCCTAGAGTGGGAATCAAATTCACAATCTGTCACGTATACAGTCGCACGCTTATATCCATCTGTCACGACGGTCTCCCACAATACTGCCATACATCTTTAATTGCAAGATGTCAGCTTCACGCTGTATCCCGCACACAACAGGGTAGACAGAGGGAACCTAGTGTCAAGACAGTCCGTTCCCCACTTTCTGCCGAATTCTGTAGGCATTGCGTGTTGAGTGGCAGAACTCGATACTGCGCTTAACCTCAACAGCAGAGAGAAAAAATGGAAATATAAATTTAACTAAATATTTCATCTCCTCGAGTGAGGATCGAACCCACAACCAGTCGGTTTTACAGCCACACTTCGAATATAAAATTATCTTATATTCGTGTAAATGAAATATTAACGTTTGATAATATTAAAAATTATATAAGGCACCATAAAGAATGTTAGTAGTTGTTAGTAGTAGCGACTTATAAGCAATTTCAAAGTAAACTATTTCACACATTTTTTTACATCACAATAATATAAGAGTAACGTAAAAGGTTACGAAAATAACCATTTTATATTTTGACACAAATATATTTTTTAAATCGCTCTAACTAATCAGATTATAATAAACATTAACAATAGTGATGGCTTATTAAAGAGAGATTACGATTCATCATAAATTTCCGATCGAACGAGTATCGGTGATCGTGATGCGAGTGAGAGCTCATCAAAATCACGTTACCGGCGTCGAACAAATCAGAGACGGCGAGATCACGCTACAATGCACTGGAAATCCTAGTTATGATAGTTCTGTAGAATATTAAGCATTATTATATTCACTGAGGCGATTGTGGCGCATTGGGATACCTTGACAGTACAGAGTTATAAGTAACTTTAATTTACCTTCTTGTTTTATATGTGTAGTAAAAGGTAGCGATTGAGTAAAAATACTCAATCGAATTCCAATATATATATATATATATATATATATATATATATATATATATATAAAAGTGTTTTTTTAAAACAAATTATTGTTGTAAAATAAAACACCATTTGTCAAGCACGACGCACGCACACATAAACCTATCAAAAGGAAACCGCCGCATACGCTTCATTTCAAAATCGAGTCGTAGGTATTGGCGGCAAAGTTCCAAGTTGTTTAACTTTTAGTAGTATTTTGTAGAATGTGTTTACGTTATTGGTTTCTATGCGTCACACGAGATACAGGTTTGGTCAAACAAAAAAAACTTATGTCTAAGTTGTTCGTATTTTGATTAATATCTTTAGTATTGGGTTTAAAATAAAGTAGTCTATATGTTGTTCCCGTAAAAGGAGCGCTGACGCTTCCATCCTGTATTTTACTGAAATTAATTAAAAAGTATCAATTACAAATTTCATAATATATATATTGAATATATTACACTGATTACTATATCGCATTATTACCGTCAAAACAACACAAAGTGAATACAGTAGATTAATAAATGAATAGAATTCACCATTACAAGTTACTTGTCATTGAAAATTGGAATCAATATTCAGTCAGTCAGTTTTAAATAAAATAATTTAAAGTTCGTTTCGTAAAATGTATCACTTAAATTTTATAAAAAAATAAAGAGATAGCTTGACGTGAATAAGTAATATCAACATATTAATTTAATTCTTTCGCTGAAGTAATTTTTACTGGTTTTCCTCATAACTTAAAAATCTAGTGAAGTATAACATTCATTTTAATATTTCATTTATTTGTACCATTTACTTAGTTAGTCTCCGAATTCACTTTTTGATTTACATCAAATAAATATGATTTGTATATTAAATAAATAAAGTATTCCCTTATTTTAAGCCAGTCGTGGCACAGAGGCACAAGCGTGTCTCACTCACTCAGCATGCAATGCCTCCAGAAAATGGGTAACAGAGTGTCTTAACATAAGGTTCCCTCTGACTACCACACTATAGTCATTCAGCAAAGGGGCTGATAATTGTATTGTAAATTGTAACACAAATATTTAGAACTATAAATTCGTAATAACGTCCCAAACTATCTTCGCAGGACGAATGTACAAATGCTTGGGCTTATTGCAAATAGAAATAAGCCCAAGTTTAAACCTGTCGGTTTAAACTCGGAAGATTTCGAGAGCATTGTGACAAAGCAACATGAAATAGGATATTGTTCGTCGGACATCAGCTCTACTTGCCGCAAGGTATAACGGCTAATGAGTCGTGCCTCGTGTAGAGTTAGTCAATTCTCTTTGTGAGATTATGAAATGTCGAATACATCGCTGTTTTGACTGGTTAATGCGCTAAATTAGCATTGTATTGTACACCACAACGATGTGGTAGGATATTACAAGCTGCTTTATAACACGGAAAAATGATTATAAAAAATCATTTTTGAGAAATGATTTTAAATGTAATCTCTTTATTTCTTTAATATAATACTTTCTGTTTTCTTAACTCTTGTCTCTTTTTTAATGGATACTTAGTTTAAAAGGCACCCTTTTAGACATTGTTTATGCTAGCCGATGTAATTCAACTGTATTTAGAAAGGCACCCTTTGCATTACCATAGTCAGGCTAAATGAGAAACCTAATGACCTTAATAAATTACTTTTAGAATTACGAATTGATACGAAATAGCCTGTGATACGAAACTACAGAAAACGAATAGAAAAATAGCCGTTGTATAGGAGTAAGGCGAAACAGGTCATTAAAATCACGTTACCGGTCTGAACGAAAGGAAACACATAACAACATAGTTCAGTTTGTTAGTAGTAGCGATGTAGAAACAATTTCAAAGTAATATCATAGTCTCATTTCAAGAATAAAATAACATTCTATATATACTATACTACAAAGAAATAACATAAAAGATTCGGCCAATGTAAAAATTCCATAGCCACACTATAATTTCAACATAAAAATAAATTATTGTTTAAAAAATTATTTAATGTTAAAAAATAATTTATTTTAAGATTTTATGTGATGAATAGACCTGAAAAGGATTGCTTCTCGACCGAGTTCGTAGTGGTTGTACTATTACATAGTAGGTTAAATCTTAATTTGGCATATTTACAAGAACATACATAAAAAATATTCGGACGAATTGAGAACCTTGCCCGTTTCTAAAGTCGGTAGAAAATTAGATCATCCTCTTTTTTAAAGTTGGTAAAAAAATCACTTCTTACACATTTCAGTCGTTCCTTATTTTTTTCTTAAATATAACTTACAAGACTCAGTAAATTCTATGAATCCACGTTTCGTGCATAAAACTTTTGCGGCGCAAAAAGAATATAAAATTGCTCTCCACTGAATTCTATTCAATTTTCTAGAATATAGCGGCGTGACCTTAATGTACTGACCTCAATGTACATTTCTGACGATTCCTCGTTATCAGTAAACGTTGCAAATGGCAATAGCAATGACAATATTTCTATGTCATAAAACTAACAAGGTATTATTGTTCTCTTGGATATTGTAGATAGGGCAAGACTTTGAGAGATCCATAAAGGCGTCATTAACTATTCGTAGTATTGTACACAATATAATAGTAAATATAAAACTTAAACATTTTCAAGACTTTTACATATTTTACGGCGTAAACATAAAAAATCACTAATATTGTCACCCCCCACCGATCCATCCCAACATTTAACTTAAAAAATACATTTACAAAGCTCCTAAAATCGTATAAACAATAATTTATTTATAGATATAAAAACCACACTGAGCAATAGTTATTATTTAAATAATGTATATACAACGCGATTCGACGATTCACCTTTTTTAAAGGATGACTTTTTAGAGGAATATGTTATGAAATTGGGCCTGTCAGTGACTAATGAAATTGAATTGATAAACAAAAAAAAATGTTTGAAATTTATTCTGCTAAAACTTTGTAGCTACCAAAGGTTTATTATTTTTTTATTTTAGAGATGTCAACGTTGTAAAATGTTTATTTTCAATTATACAAAAATAAATGTAGATATTTTACAACGTTGTTGTTACAACTGATAAAAGCAATTATCTCGTTGAATAGCTTTTTACGACATGTGTCACTTTCAGCTCAAAAATAAAGAGTCTGTGTTTTTTATATATGGGATTTTTTTCTATATATGGGATTTTATATATATAGCAAGGAAGGAAGAATGAACTGCACTTCATTTCACAATGGACGTTAAGTTGTGGAACTCAACGCCGCGTTTTGCTTGTTATCAGGGTGGGAAAAAAATCTCATATCTTAAAATATCTTAAATTATGCCATCTATATTTTTTTAGCACAATTTCATTCTTTTCTGAAAATAAAACCGAAAATGAAACGACAAAATCAATAAAAGAAACGAATAAGAAGTAAAAGTATCTCGTGCAAAATTACCATAATTGCTAGGAAGGTAATCTTTTTTACTTTTTATTATGTTTAAGTTAGTCATCGTTCGGAACCAGTTACAATCAATCAACTCCAATAAAGTGTCTCAAAGTGAAATTACCTGTTTCCTATCCGTCCATCAACCGATTCTGTACGATAATTAATTGCCTGAGGGACTTCTTTTATACGAAAGAGAGATATATATATTTTATAAGTATATTGAAACCTTGTTTAGGCATATTGTAATATTTAGCTGTAATAATGTTTTGATCGTGCAATGAAAATAGACTTCGTTTATATTAAGACATACCGGTCCTTTGAATTTCATTTTCGAATGTAATATTTTTCATACCACTTCTTAAAAAAAGCGAAGGAAATTACCTAAGTAATTCTAAGTAATTCTAAAAGAAGCTTTTGTTTTTGAAACTAATGATGTTGATATGACCCATATAATGAACATAGAGTTTTTTTGTCTTGCTACCAGAGCGAAATGATGCAAATATTAATATATAAAAATTCATTTTCCCGAGTGACAAAACCGAAACACCGAACTAACCGAAAAATCTTAATATTATTTAGAACATACTGAACTGAAAAGTATTCCATATTATTTATCTTAGGAAAACTATTAAATGAAAACGAAAATGGAAAAATATTAAAACAACAACTATTTTAAAATTGACCACTATTAATAAATCCTGGAACATTACAGCCAAAGTAAATTCGAAGAAGCTATAAATCAAGGGTAAATGGCGTAACTAAAACAAAACCCAGTACAAATCGGAAAGAACATTCGAGATTCATTAAATACTCGTCCAGCAGTCTCGGAAGTATTACGAGGGACAATACAGCGGTTTTATTGTTGTCATTTCGTTTGTAGGCAACGGCGTGGATCGATGACAGATATTTAAATGGTACCAGTGTGACAAGGTTCCGGGTTCCGTGAACAAGTTACGACCGCCCACTTTGTCCCTGCCGTCGGTACTCCACAGAAAGATGTTTTACGTTGTCATTCTAGTTCCTATGTTAATGCGGTTTGTTTAGTACTAAATAATTTCTGTTTTGTGTACGCGGTCAGGTTGAAGTCATCAGTTTCATTCACATTATGTAGACAATATCGGTTTATGATTGTTTGATATTTTTATTATTTAACATTAAAAATGAATTGAAATGATAAGGAAAAATGTGAATGGTGCCATAGTTGCGGTTTCAAATCTCTTAATATATTTTTGTTAAACATATACTTTCAAAAGTTTTGATACTCTCGCTGAGTTTCGCCACGTGGTACAAATCTTAAGATATAGGCAATTACGGATTTAGATCTTCTCTAAAGAGATTATTATTTTATATACAAGTATTTTATTTATAGATTAAAATGAAAGAAAAACCGTGTTCAAAGAATTATTTATGCTGAAATCGTGGCAGTTACTACCAACGTTGTTTATAAAAGATCAAAGCTGATACGACATTCAAGCAACATTCAAGTGACTCATAAGACAGCTGAAAAAATTACTTAAAAAAGTAATTGATTGAAAACGTAGAAATGAAACTATAAATTTATTTGAATTATATTTAAGAAAGATACTGGAGGGATGTCACGTAAATATCATGAGGACGCCTCAGAGGGCATTTATGTAGAGGTTGATGACAGTGGACGAGGCGAAAGAGGTATGTAGAGACCGTAGCGTTTGGCACTCCGTTCTCTCTGACTACCCCGCTAGGGATAAAGCGTGATAGCTTCACGCTTTATTGTAGTAGTAGTAGTAGTAGTAATATTTAAGAAATGAAAATATAATTTTATTTCACTTTATATTTTCATGTCTTCGCTCAGGTTTCAAGGCAAAATGCGGCGTTGAGTTCCGCCACACAACACCCAATACCGCGAAAAATTCAGTGGAAAGTGGAGAATGGAGTGTCTTCACACTAGGCTTCATCTGTCTATTCTAATGTATGCGGGATACAGCTGATAAAAAAAATAATATAAAAATTAAAAACCCTGCAACACGCGCGTAGCCCTTTGGCGTGATGTAGAACTTTTTACGTAGCTTAGGTGCTACGAATAATAATGTCAGTCTAACTACAGTGGAACAACCGTTGTAAGGTTGCTATTCAGAGTGCTACAATTGAATCGAAGGAAACTAAGTTGCCAATAGTGTGCTAAGTGTTTACTATTTAGTACGATGTACCGCCTTAATGATGGTACTTACTTATAGTTAAATTAAAAGTGGACACATATACATATGTTGTATTAGAATTGACGTCTATGTGGCCTAGTCGGAACGTTGTACTACCGATATAACGATAATAACTGTGAGTTTAAATTCCGATTGTCTACATTTGTATTAAAAATGGTTTATTTTCCGATATAGTTGTCGGTATTGAATATGATTGATAAGATATGTATTAAAAGAAAAATTACAACAAAATACTTTAAAATGAGCATAAAAGTATGTGAAACAATGTTATTCTTTATTTATGACTTTATAGTAAGCTTGTACGTAATTCCAGCTATTTATCTTTATTATATGCAGAAAAATGGCGAATTCCTGAGCGAAATGCGAAGCACGTCGGCACGTATAGCATTAAAGATGCCAAAATGCCAAGCAAATTTTAGGTAACCCCAAAACTTTTAACTTTTATAGAACAGTTATATTTCTTTACCTAATATGCATATAATATAACAGATACTCAAATTCTTGCAGAGATTCACCTTCCGTTTAGTTATTTAACATCGACATATTTTAATATCCCTTTTGCGGTAAGTATATTGAGAAAAAATGTTTTATCATTCATCCAGTAGTTTTTTTACGTTTTTGAGGACATTATTGACGCAGGGGCACGAACACGATAGATTGTGGGTTCGATTCCCACACGAGGAAATGAAATATTTAATATTTTCGTTTCTTCATTCGAGTGTCATGCTCCTCACGCAATGCCCTGATAAAATTGAAGAAAAGTGAGGAACGGAGTGTCTTAATACTAGGTTACCTTTGTCTATCCTGTTGTGTGAGGGATACAGCCTGAAGCGTGCGTTTCACAGCGTGTAAAAAAACGTTTTTAATATCAATCGTTCATAACCAAACAAGATATAAAATACAACAACACAATAAAACAATAAAATACAACAAGAATTAATTAAATCTAAACCCTCGTTACCTCACTTTATCGCGTCGCTTGTCGATATAAGGATTACCCACTGGTGGCTCCGCTAATAACATAAATTGTATAATTTAATACGAGTTCACAAGATTTTTAATAAATATAAATTATGGTTTATTAATATTTTTCATTATAACAATATCTAACTTTATTTATCAATTTCTAGATATAGCGCGTAGATTAATTTACTATCATTATAAAGCACGTATACTTCAATAATATGTTTTTAAGTATTACGCTTTACATGTCCTCTAATATACATATATTTATAATTCCCTAAACTACTCTTGCCATGTTTTGCTTAAAGTTACGGCACAGACATGAGAAATCTTGCTATGAAAAAAGATTATATTTTAAGCACGTCTTAGATTTTGTAATTGAATTTGTTATTTGTTATGGTAGTTAGTTACAGTAATATTTTCAAATACCTTTTTACAATAAGAAGTTAAATATTTATAACATAGCATATATATTTTCAATAAAATAAAAAGAAGTACTTCATTAGTTTTTGATACGTAGGTAATTCACAATATTTTTTTTAGTTTCACGCATTATCCTGCATATCCTCCAGTCCTGCTTGGCAGAGAGAACCCGAGCAAATGACAGTTTTCGACTTGCTGGCCAAACTAGAGGCAATGCCTGTTGAGTAAGAAAATTCAACGTCGTACTTTGTCTACCAGAGCGAAGAAATAAAATTAATTATTACACCCAGCCAAACCCACAACTATCACTATTCAATGAAACATTTTCTCACTGTGCTACCACCCCCTCCATGTATGTGTTACCTACATATATACATGGATAAGTAGTAAATATACTATGAATATCTCTTATTACATTAAAATAATATTTAAATAAAAAATCACAATATATATATTTTTTCATATATAAGATCTAAATCTACACTAAAATATTATGATATATTTCTACTGAATTAACCCAAAAAGCCACAAATGTATTATGATGAATGAATGTAATGGATGCTCATTATTTCTGTGTTCCTTTTATATCTATATTGTGGAATTATATTAATGTTAGGAATGTATTCAGTCATTTACTAATAACAAAAGTCGGTATTTATCATTAATTCAATTTTATATTTCTATATTTGCAAAAAAACTGCTTACGTGATACTTGAACGGCCCCTAATGTGTATGTAGATAGGTATCAGCTGTAGTCAAACATGTTTTATTATGTTGATGATTATTTTAGCAATACAGATATTTCAGCAATACAACATACCAGAGCGAAGAAATGAAAATATGAATAAATAATAACTCGTTTTCCCTAAAGGGAATCAAACAATCTCAACCGTCGCATTTACAGTCACACACTTGTGCCTTTGCGCTACGAAGGTCTCCAAGATGAATCGGATAAATGTTTACAGGATGGAAGTGTCAGCAACGCTGTTAATTAAACCACAATTTTAACTACTCTATAAAAGCCTCTACAATTAAAAAAATCTCAAAAATGAAAAAAATATTTTTTCAAACAAAATTAATAATAAAAATATTGTTGTCATATAAAAGGCCATTTGTCAAGAACAACGCACGCACACATAAACCTATCAAAGGGAAACCGCCGCATACGCCTCATTCCTAAATCGAGTCGTAAGTATTGGCGGCAAAGTTCAAAGTTTAGAAGTATTTTTGTAACCTTTAGAAGTATTTTTGTAGTAGTAAATGTTTACGTTATTGGTATCTATACGTAACTGCGTCTCACGAAACACAGGTATGGATAAACATCGTGAAATGGAAAAAATCCTACGTCTAAACTGTTTATATATCTTGATTAATTTCTTTAGGTATAGGTTTAAAATATTTTTTCCCTATATGCTGTTCCCGAAAAAGGAGCGTTTACACTTCCACTCTGTATATTTAAGTTTATATATTCAATAAAAGATTTAATAAAGTCTAAAGTCCAAGTGTGAATAACACGAACATAAAGGTAAAAAGTTAAGTCGAACAGAAAAGTAAAACAGTTGACACACAACATATATTAACGTGACACGTAGTAAATACTATTTTATAAATTGTCAAAAAAGTATTCGACAATTTATAAAACACGTGATGGGCGGAGGTCCCCAATGAATTTTAAATTGAATTCAATTTATTTATATATAGGGATCGAATCCCACCCGAGGAAGGGAAGTATTAAATATTTTTATTTCTCTCTCTCTCTCTCTCTCTGTCTGGTGACGAGGGAAAGCGTTACACGAAACATTCAGTTCCGCGAACCAACACACAATTACTCCAGAATACGGCGGAAAATAGGAAACGGAGTGTCTCAACTCTTGGTTCCCTCTGCCTAACCTACTGTGTGTGGGATTCAGTATGAATAAAAAAAATATTTATATACCCGTCAATACAGAACATGTTAGACCAACTAATAGTTTGAAACATAGCGAATATTATATATCTCCTGCAACTCGATATAGGAAGTCACAAGTAAGTTCCGTTTGTATCAATACTCTATAAATGTAATATCTGTGCTATAGAGGTTAAAATAACTTACAACTGACTCATATTGTTTACTTAATATAAAAGATGTCTATATATTTTATTTTGTTTAATCCTATTTCATGTTGCTTTGTCACAATGCTCGCGAAATCTTCCGAGTTTAAACCGAGAGGTTTAAACTTGGGCTTATTTCTATTTGTCCTGCGAAGATATATATATATATATATATATATATATATATATATATATATATATATATATATATATATATATATATATATATCTTTAAACACGAAGGAAATTGTCTATGTAATTCTGAAAAAGTTGCTGACACTTCCATCCTGTAAACATTTATCCGATTCATCTTGGAGACCTTCGCAGCGCAAAGGCACAAGTGTGTGACTGTAAATGCGACGGTTGAGAGTTTTATTCCCTTTAGGGAAAACGAATTATTTTTTATTCATATTTTCATTTCTTCGCTCTGGTATGTTGCATTGCTGAAATATTTGTATTGCTAAAATAATCATCAAAATAATAAAACATGTTTGACTACAGCTGATATCCATCTACATACACATTATACAATATTTTTTTCAAAAAAATATTCATGTTATGATAAATGAAATGTGCAATATTATGTATCGGTATTCAAGTAGATTATAAAATAAAAAAATATAAAATAGAAAGATACAACAACAATATTTTATTTCGTGGTCTTAAGCCAAAAAATATATAAAAACTAAATATCAAATAAAATAAAAATTTGATTAATGATAAATACGTACTTTTGTTATTAGTGGTAAATGACTGATTACATTTCTAACATTAATATAATTCCACAATAAAGATATAAAAGGAACACAGAAATAATGAACATCCATTACATTCATTCATCATAATACATTTGTGGCTTTTTGGGCTAATTCAGTAGAAACATCATAATATTTTAGTGTTGATTTAGATCTAATGTATGAAAAAAATATATATATTGTGATTTTTGATTTAAATATTATCTTAATGTAATTACAGATATTCATAGTATATCTACTATTTATTCATGTATGTATGTAAGTAACACATACATGGAGGGAGTGGTAGCACAGTGAGAAAATGTTGATTGAATTAGTGATAGTTGTGGGTTTGGCTGGGTGTAATAATTAATTTTATTTCTTCGCTCTGGTACACAAAGTGCGGCGTTGAATGTCCTTACTCAACAGGCATTGCCTCTAACTTGGCCGGAAAGTCGAAAACTGTCATTGACTCGGGTTCTCTCTGGCAGCCCTGCTATATGCAGGATAATGCGTGAAACTGAAAAAAAACAATTATGTACCTATGTATGAACATTTAAAATCAAAAACTACTGAAGTCCTTTTTTTATTTTATTGAAAATATATATGCTAAGTTATAAATCTTAAACTTATCTTTTTATTGGAAATTGTAAATTATTTGAAAATATTACTGTAGCTAACTACCTTAACAAATAACAAATTCAATTTAAAATTCTTTGACATACTTAACATATAATCTTTTTTCATAACAAATTTCTGTAACTTTACGTAAAACATGGCAGGAATACTTTAAGGAATTACAAATAAGAGGACTTAAGTGTAATACTTAACAAATATTTCTAAATTAGTAAAAAATATTACAACATATTATTGAAGTAAATTAATCTAAGCGCTATATCTTAAAATTAATAAACATATTTAGATATTGTTATAATGTAAAATAGCAATAAACCATAATTTATATTTAGTAACAATCTTGTGAACTCGTATTAAATTATATAATTTATGATATTAGCGGAGCCACCAGTGGGTAATCCTTGTATCGACAAGCGACGCGATAAAGTAAGGTAACGAGAGTTTAGGTTTAATTAATTCCTCTGTATTTAATATCTTGTCTGGTAATGAACAAATGATATTAAAAACGTTTTTTTTTGCCTCACGCTGTATCCTGCACACAAAAGGATAGACAGAGCTAAGGCACTCCGTTTGCCAGTTTCCGCCGAATTTTTGCATTGCGTATTGAGGGGCGGAAATCAACGCCGCGCTTTGCCTCGACACCAGAATGAAGAAACGAAAATATAAAATATTTCATTTCCACTTGCGGGAATCAAACCCACAATCTGTCGTGTCACACTTTATGTCCCTGCGCCACGATTGGCCTCAAAAACGTAAAAATCTACTAAATGAACGATGAAATAATTTTTCTCAATATAAATATCGCAAAAGGTATATAAAAATATATCTATGTTGAATAATTTAACTGAAGGTGAATATCTGCCAGAATTTCAGATCTGTATATTATATGCATATTAGGTAAGAAATATAACTGTTTTATAAAAGTTAAAAGTTGTGGGGTTACCTAAAATTTGCTTGGCATTTTGGCATCTTTAATGCTATACGTGCCGACGTGCTTCGCATTTCGCTCAGGAATTCTCCATTTTTCTGCATATAATAAAGATAAATAGCTGGAATTACGTGCAAGCTTACTATAAAGTCATAAATAAAGAATAACATCGTTTCACATACTTTTATGCTCATTTTAAAGTATTTTGTTGTAATTTTTCTTTAATACATATCTTATCAATCATATTCAATACCGACAACTATATCGGAAAATAAATAATTTTTAATACAAATGTAGACAATCGTAATTTAAACTCACAGTTATTATCGTTATATTGGTAGTACAACGTTCCGACTAAGCTACATAGACGTCAATTCTAACTAATACAACATATGTACATCTACTTTTAATTTAACTATTAAGTACCATCATTAAGGCGGTACATCGTACTAAATAGTAAACACTTAGCACACTATTGGCAACTTAGTTTCCTTCGATTCAATTGTAGCACTCTGAATAGCAACCTTACAACTGTTGTTCCACTGTTGTTAGACTGACATTACTATTCGTAGTACCTAAGCTACGTAAAAAGTTTTACTTCACACCAAAGAGCTACGCGTGCGTCACAGGGTTTTTATATAATTTTTTTATCAGCTATATCTCGCATACATCAGGATAGACAGAAGAAACCTAGTGTGAAGACACTTCATTCTCCACTTTCCACTGAATTTTTCGAGGAATTGCGTGTTGAGTGGCGGAACTCAACGCCGCACTTTGCTTTGACACCAGAGCAAAGACATGAAAATATAAAATGAAATAAAATTATATTTTCATTTCTTAAATATAATTCAAATAAGTTTATATTTTAATTTCTACGTTTTCTATTATAATTGTTTACAAACTATTTAATCAATTATTTATTTAAATAATTTTCCCAGCTGTCTTATGAGTCACCTGAATGTTGCTTGAATGTCGTAGCAGCTTTGATCTTTTATAAACAACGTTGGTAGTAACTGCCACGATTTCAGCATAAATAATTCTTTGAGCACGGTTTTTCTTTTATGCAATAAATAAAATACTTGTATATAAAATAATAATTTATTTATTTATTTATAGATACTTTATTGCACATTATTACAACAAAAAAAATGTACAAAAGGCGGACTTAACGCTAAACTGGTACCGATAGTAAAAAATAAAACAGGAGATTCGGCTAACAGTTCGAATTATAGGCCTATTTCTTTAGCAACAATCATAGCTAAGATACTCGACGGGGTGCTTAGTGCTCAGTTAGATTGTTATTTGCACATTCACGAACTGCAATTTGGATTTAGAGCTCAGTTATCCACGGAAAGCGCAATTTTGAGTTTAAAGCATGCCGTCGGGTATTACACTGAAAGAAACACCCCTGTATATGCCTGCTTCTTGGACCTGTCGAAAGCTTTCGATTTAGTCATATACAACATCTTGTGGGAAAAGCTACAACAGGTGGGAATGCCTACAGAACTCATTTTACTCTTTAAGTACTGGTATAGTAATCAACAAAATTTTGCTAAATGGGCAAACGAGTACTCAGAGCCGTATAGGTTGGATTGTGGGGTGAGACAGGGAGGGTTGAGCTCCCCCAAGCTTTTTAACCTGTACATCAATGCGCTGATAGAGGGACTCAGCGGCATGAGTGTCGGATGCCATATCGGTGGCGTTTGTTTTAATAATATCAGTTATGCGGATGACATGGTGCTGCTGGCTCCCTCTGTCAGTGCTATTAGAAAGATGCTGGCTTTTTGTGAGTCATATGCTGAAGTGCATGGATTGGTGTACAATAGTAAGAAAAGTGAGTATCTAGTCTTCAAGTCTGGGAATAGACTACTGAAAAATGTACCTGCAATTAAGCTGAACGGGAAAAATCTTGTTAGAGTACACCAATTCAAGTATTTGGGCCACATTGTCACAGAAAATCTTAAGGATGATGCAGATATTGAACGAGAGCGCAGGGCGTTGTCGATCAGGGCGAACATGTTGGCTCGCAGATTTGCTCGTTGCTCAACACCAGTTAAGATCACGCTTTTCAAAGCTTACTGTACTTCTTTTTATACGGGCAGTCTGTGGGTCAACTATACCCAGAAATCGTATAGCGCGTTGCGTGTTCAATACAATAACGCCTTCAGGGCATTGTTGGGGCTGCCGCGGTACTGTAGCGCCTCGAGTATGTTCGCGCACGCAGGGGTCGACAGTTTCCCGGCCATTCTTCGTAAAAAGGCAAGCTCTCTTTTAAGGCGAGTCCGCGGCAGCCGCAACAGTATCTTGAAGGCTATCGCCGACAGTGGGGACTGTCCACTGATCCGGCATATGTGTGACATTACCAAGTCACTATTAGTTACTAAGTACTAACACTAGATATTAAGCTTTATTGTATTTTACTAACACGTATGGATCATTGGTTGTCCGATTAATAAACATTTTTATTTTTATTTTTATTTTTTATTTTTTATAAATAGCATTCTCTACCAGCCAACCTTGTCATGTGTGATAATAAGTATGCAGGTGTGCAGAAGTAAAATATACATACATTTACATCCTATAAATACATAATTATAAATATAATATAATATAATATAATATATCTATTTGAGATAATAATCTCTTTTGAGAAGGTATAAATCCGTAATTACCTATATCTTAAGATTCGTTCTGAGTGGCGGTATCTATAAATTACATTAGAATCAGTATCAATACTTTTGAAAATATATGTTTACCAAAAATATATTAAGAGATTTGAATCTGCAACTATGGCACCGTTAACATTTTTCCTTATCAATTCAATTAATTTTTAATGTTAAACAATAAAAATATCAGATAACCATAAACCGATATCGTTTACACAATGTGAATGAAACTGATGACTTCAACTTGACCGCGTACACAAAACAGAAATTATTTAGTACTAAACAAACCGCATTAACATAGGAACTAGAATGACAACGTAGAACATCTTTCTGTGGAGTCCCGACGGCAGGGACAAAGTGGGCGGTCGTAACTTGTTCACGGAACCCGGAACCTTGTCACACTGGTACCATTTAAATATCTGTCATCGATCCACGCCGTTGCCTACAAACGAAATGACAACAATAAAACCGCTGTATTGTCCCTCGTAATACTTCCGAGACTGCTGGACGAGTATTTAATGAATCTCGAATGTTCTTTCCGATTTGTGCTGGGTTTTGTTTTAGTTACGCCATTTACCCTTGATTTATAGCTTCTTCGTATTTACTTTGGCTTTAATGTTCCAGGATTTATTAATAGTAGTCAATTTTGAAATGATTGTTGTTTTAATATTTTTTCATTTTCATTTTCATTATATAGTTTTCCTAAGTAATTACTAAGGTAAATAATATGTAACACTTTTCAGTTTTCAGCATGTTCTAAACAACATTAGGATTTTTCGGTTAGATTCCCACTCGGGAAAATGAATTTTTATATATTAATATTTTCATCACTTTGCTCTGGTAACAAGACAAAAAAACTGTATTTTCATTATATGGGTCATATCAACATCATTAGTTTCGAAACAAAAGCTTCTTTTAGAATTACTTAGGTAATTTCCTTCGTTTTTTTTAAGAACTAGTATGAAAAATATAACATTCGAACATGAAATTCAAAGGACCGGTATGCTTTAATATAAACGAAGTCGATTTTGATTGCACAATCAAAACATTATTACAGCTAAATATTACAATATGCCTAAACAAGGTTTAAATATAAATTTAGAAAATATTTCTCTTTCATATAAAAGAAGTCCCTCAGGCAATTAATTATCGTACAGAATCGGTTGATGGACGGATAGAACAGGTAATTTCACTTTGAGACATTTTATTGGAACTGATTGATTGTAACTGGTTCCGAACGATGACTAACTTAAACATAATAAAAAGTAAGAAAAATTACCTTCCTAGCAATTATGGTAATGTTGCACGAGATACTTTTACTTCTTTTTCGTTTCTTTTATTGATTTTGTCGTTTCATTTTCTGTTGTACTTTCATAAAAGCATGAAATTGTGCTAAAAAAATGGAACGGAACGGAAAAAGTGAAACAGAGTGGAGTGGGTTCATTCTTCCTTCCTTGCTATATATATATATAAATCCCATATATTATAGCATAAACCTAAAAAACACAGACTCTTTATTTTTGAGCTGAAAGTGACACATGTTGTAAAAAGCTATTCAACGGGATAATTGCTTTTATCAGTTGTAATAACAACGTTGTAAAATATCTACATTTATTTTTGTATAATTGAAAACAAATGTGGGCATTTCACAACGTTTATGTCTCTAAAATAAAAAAATAATTAACCTTTGGTAGCTACAAAGTTTTAGCAGAATAAATTTCAAACATTTTTTTTATTTTATATATGGACGGACTGATTCATCATTTCAATTTCATTAGTCTCTGACAGCCCCAATTTCATAACACTTTCCTCTAAAAAGTCATCCTTTAAAAAAAAGTGAATCGTCGAATTGCATTATGGTTTTTATATCTATAAATAAATTATTGTTTATACGATTTGTACTTGCATTTTTTAAGTTAAGTGTTGGGATGGATCGGTGGGGGGCGACAAGATTAGTGATTTTCTATGTTTACGTCGTAAAATATGTAAATGCCTTGAAAATGTTTAAGTTTTATATTTACTATTATATTGTGTACAATACTACGAATAGTTAATGACGCCTTTATGGATCTCTCAAAGTCTTGCCCTATCTACAATATCCAAGAGAACAATAATACCTTGTTAGTTTTATGACATAGAAATATTGTCATTGCTATTGCCATTTGCAACGTTTACTGATAACGAGGAATCGTCAGAAATGTACATTGAGGTCAGTACATTAAGGTCACGCCGCTATATTCTAGAAAATTGAATAGAATTCAGTGGAGAGCAATTTTATATTCTTTTTGCGCCGCAAAAGTTTTATGCACGAAACGTGGATTCATAGAATTTACTGAGTCTTGTAAGTTATATTTAAGAAAAAAATAAGGAACGACTGAAATGTTTAAAAAGTGAAGTTTTAACTAACCTTCAAAAAAAGGTTCTCAATTTGTCGGTATCTTTTTTTATGTATGTTCAGCCATTATTCAAAGACACCTGATTTGGATAATTATTTTTTATTTGAAAGGGTATACCTCACAGGTGGTCCCATGGTGATCTCTTCAAGATCTGATGATGGGATCCTGGAGAAATCGAAGGCACTCTTTAAATTTTATAGGCACACTTACAAGGATTTGAGTATTTTTTGTAAAGACTCGTGTGTTTGCTTTCAGAAATCACAATTTGGTGACGTGGGACTGATGATGAAGACCACAGATGACCTAAGTAGTTGTACTACTTTTACTGTAATAGTTACAAGGAAAAACATTGTTAAAATTTCGCCAGAAATGAGATTCCTCAATTGTTGCATTTATTTAACCAACTTAAAAAAAGAGGAGATCTCATTTTCAACCGACTTTAAAAACGGACAAGGTTCTCAATTCGCCCGAATATTTTTTATGTATGTTCTTGTAAATATGCCAAATTAAGATTTAAGCTACTATATAATAGTACAACCACTACGTACTCGCATAAAATCTTAAAATAAATTATTTTTTAACGTTAAATTATTTTATAAACAATTATTTATTATAGTTTCCGCCGAATTTTTGAGGTGTTGCACGTTTTATGGCGGAATTCGACAGTGCGCTTTGTCTCGTTACCAGAGCGAAGGGATGATAATATAAATAATAGTAATTCATGTTCCCGGGTGGGAATCTAAACCATAACCGTTTACATATACACGCTTGTTACACTGCGCTACGACGTCGAGTAATAAAACCGTGAAATTCTATTATACTGTCCATTTGAATTTATTTGTGCAGGAAAATTCATAGCGGCAATAGAATATCGTTTATTTATTAACGCAAAACCACGCATGTATGTAAGTAAAAATATTTTTAGAAAAATGTTATATACATAAAAACCAATTTTTAGCGCTCTGTAGCACTCTGTAGTAGTATTCTGTAGTCCGGATCTGCCAAATGATTTGATTTAATTAACTAGATTTTAAATTTATTTCTATATATATATTTTTTTTCTTTTTTCAAGATATTCTATACATATACTAAAACTATTTAATGAAAATAGAAAAATATTAAAACGACAACCATTTTAAAATTGATTACTATTAATAAATCCTGGAACATTAAAGCCAAAGTAAATACGAAGAAGCTATAAATCAAGGGTAAATGGCGTAACTAAAACAAAACCCAGCACAAATAGGAAATAACATTTGAGATTCATTAAATTCTTCGTAATACGTCTGGCAATCCCGGAAGTATTACGGACAATACAGCGTTTGTAGACAACGGCGTAGATCGATGACAGATATTTAAATGGTACCAGTGTGACAAGGTTCCGGGTTCCGTGAACAAGTTACGACCGCCAAAATGTCCCTACCGTCGGTACTCCACAGAAAGATGTTTTACGTTGTCATTCTAGTTCCTATGTTAACGAGGTTTGTTTAGTACTAAATAGTTTCAGTTTTGTGTACGCGATCAGGTTGAATTCATTAGTTTTATTATTATTATTATCAAAAAATCTCGTTCTGCAAAAAATCACTGAAATTGTGGATAACACCGGGAATTCAAAGATCCATAAGACTACGTAACAACAGGCAAATGAAACTAAAAAAATAATCTCATAACCTAATTATAAAAGTCACATTTAGACGGTTTAGAAATTTCTGCTAAAATTTTATAAGAAAACAAAAGACATTCTATAATAAAAATAAGATTAAAAAATTCCAGTAAACTTTGTCCAATAATTAATGAAGTCACTCAATATCAACCTTCTAAGATACCTAACACAGATTTACCACATATAATGTCTTCACCACAAGCTTCAATTAATAATGAAACATTTCCTTATACAATAAAAAAAAATCCCATAAATTAAAAAGTAATTTTTTCAAACAAACTAAATAATAAAATTATTGTTGTAATATAGAATACCATTTGTCAAGAACGACGCATGCACACATAAACCTATCAAAGGGAAACCGCCGCATACGCCTCATTCCGAATTCGAGTCGTAGGTATTGGCGGCAAAGTTCAAATTTGCGTAACCTTTAGTAGTATTACTGTAGTAGTATGTGTTTACGTTATTGGTATCTATGCGTAATTGCGTCACACGAAATACAGGTATGGATAAACAGCGTGAAAATAAAAAAAATCCTACGTCTAAACTGTTGACGTATCTTGATTAATTTCTTTAGGTATGAGTTTAAAATATTTTACCCTATATGCTGTTTCCGTAAAAGGAGCGCTGACACTTCCACACTGTGGAACGCATATACAACACACACACGGTATAAGTAGCTTAAATGTATGTAATTCTTCATGATAGTATTATTATGGACAATAACTGGTGTCCGTTTTGGGAGTTGCGAGATATTCCCAACACAAGTATCTTCTGACTACTTACTGGGAGGTCTCAGTGCAAGCAATTTGTATGTCATATTTCTAAATAAAGATTATTAAAGAATTAAAGGTTAATTAATACCTTTAATTACGCATCGGCATCTACGTATTAATATATGTATTATATGAATTAATATACGTAGATGCCTATATAAAAATAACAACGGCTCTTGTAACTTACAATTGAAAAGTAACTGAAACGAAAAAAAATCGTTCAAAACCAAACAAGGTATAAAATACAGAGGAATTAATTAAACCTAGACCCTCGTTACCTTACTTTATCGCGTCACTTGTCGATACAAGGATTACCCGTTAATCTCATAAATAATATAATACGAGTTCACGGGATTTTCAATAAACATAAATTATGGTAAAATATAACGCCTAGATTAATTTACAATTATTGTGAAGCGTAGACTTCAATAACATGTTATAATATTTTTTAATTTAATTTAGAAATATTTGTGTACAAGTAAAATATACCTACATACATATATCTGCAATTCCCAAAAGTTTTTTTGCCATGTTTCGCTTAAAGTAACAGCGCAGATATGACAAATCTTGCTTTGAAAAAAGATAATATCTTAAGTACGTTTAAGAATTTCAAATTGAATTTATTATTTGTTATAAGAGTTAGTTACAGTTATATTTTCATATATTTTTTTACAACAAAAAGACAAGTTATTAATTTATAACTTAGCACATAGGTACATCATTCAAACATTTTTTTTAGCTTCAGGCATTGAATTGCTTCATATAGCAGGGCTGGTAGAGAGAAACCGAGGCTAAGATAGTTTTCGACTTTCCGTCCAAATTAGAGACAATGCCTGTTGAGTAACGAAATTCAACGCCTTACTTTGCCTTACCTGAGCGAAGAAATAAAACTAATTAGTACACCCAGCCGGGATCTAACCCACAACTATCACTATTTCAATTGAACCTTTTCTATCTGTACCACCACTCCTTCTATATATGTATATATATGTTATCTACATATATACATGGATAAGTAGTAATAACAGATATACTTTGAATATCTATCATTACATTAAAATAATATTTAAATCAAAAATCACAATATATTTTTTCATATATAAGATCTAAATTTACATAAAAATATTATGATATGTTTCTACTGAATGAACCCAAAAAGCCACAAATGTATTATGATGAATGAATGTAATGGATGCTCATTATTTCTGTGTTCCTTTTATATCTTTATAGTGGAATTATATTAATGTAAGAACTGTAATCAGTCATTTACTACTAATAACAAAAGTAAGTATTTATCATTAATTCAATTTTTAATTTTATTTGATATTTAATGTTTTTATTTCATTTCAATTTACATCACTTTACGCAACGTACATACACCCGTACAAATCCTGAAAATATCCAAAAAGCCACGAATGGGAAAAATAAAGCTGTACATAAATTCAAGTGAAACTAGATTGGTTTACTAGTTAAATATATTTCAAATATTTCATATTGAGCAGTGAAGTTATCGGAAATATTAATTAAATTCCCCTTCTAAAGCTCCTTTTATGTTAACAAACAGAATTGGTAGTACAAGTTAGTTTCCTAGGTTTATTACATGAAGAGAAATATATTTAAATGAATATTTCTTTCTTATTTTATAATCTAGGCCGATCGTGGCGCAGCGTCACGAGGTGTGACTGCAAAACCGACTGGTTATGGGTTCGATCCCCACTCGAGGAGATGAAATATTTACTTAAATTTATATTTCCATTTCTTCGCTCTGGTGTCGAGGTTAAGCGCGGCGTTGAGTTCTGCCACTCAACACGCAATGCCTCCAGAATTCGGCAGAAAGTGGGGAACGGAGTGTCTTAACACTAGGTTCCCTTTGCCTACCCTGCTGTGTGTGGGATACAGCGTGAAGCTAATTTAATTTATTTATTTTTTAATTTTATAATCTATTTTAATATTCATTCATAAGATTGCACATTTCATATATCAATATATGAATATATTTTACATATAAAATATGAAACGTAAGATGTAGTCAAAGATGATATTATTGTAATTATTATTATAGTAATACAAACTGGATAGTATATTTTTTTCAGCTTTACGCTGTGTTCCGCATATAGCAGGGTAGGCAGAAGGAACCCAGTATTAAGACACTCCGTTCCCCACGTTCTGCTAAAATTTCGAAACTTTGCGTGTTGAGAGGCGGAACTAAACGCCGCGCTTCGCCTTGTTACCAGTGCGAAGAAATAAAAATATTAATTAATGATAACTCGTTTCCCCTACTGGAAAATGTAAATTCGACGGATAAAGATTCGATTATTAACCGTCGCGTTTACATTTGGCCTTGCGCCACGACGGCCTCAGTGATGGATGGTATAAATGCTTATATTTAAGTTAAAAACTGTTTAGTAGATGATGTAGCAGCAACTTGTCTAAATAAATCGATCACCAAGCACAAAAATAAAGATAAAAAGTTAAGCCGAACAGAAAAGTAAAAAGTTTGACACACAACATATATGAACATGTTACGTAGTAAATACTATTTTATAAATTGGAAAAAATGGAGTATTCGGCAATTTATAAAACACGTGATAGGCGGAGGTCCCCAGTGGATTTTAAATTGAATTCAATTTATTTATTGGGAAAAAATGTAGTCTTTTTGGAACCTTTATATATTAGATTATCCTTAAAGACCATGCAATATTTGTAGCATAAAGGGTTCCTGAAAGGGTTTGAAATCGAAAATAAATAGCTACAATAAATATAATATACAAATATACTAAACATATCTAATTAAACGTTTGTAGGTATGGTTGTATTTCAAAATATTTAATATACATTATTAGGTATTAATTAATAGATTGTTTAATTTTAAATGCTATTAAAATGAGTAACATGAGGCCAGTCGTGGCGCAGGGGCAAAATCGTGTGACTGTGAGTTGTGGGTTCGATTTCCATTGGAGGAAATATTTAATATTTTCATTACTTCGCTCTGGTGACGAGGTAAAGCGTAGCGTTGACTTCGGGGGACTGCGGGGGAATAGTGTCTTAACACTAGGTTCTCCCTGCCTACCCTGCTTTGTATGGGATATAGTACGAAACCAAAAAAAATACTCATATATCTGTCAATACAAAATGTATAAGACCAACTAATAGTTCAAAACATAGCAAATATACGAACAGCAACAGCTGCAACAGCAACTTTGAATATATCTCCCGCAACTCGATATAGGAAGTCATAAGCAAGTTCTGTATGTACCAATACTCTATAAATGCTATATGTGTGCTATGGAGATCTAAATAAGTTACAGCTGACTTATGTACTGACTGACGTCTATATGTATTTTTCTTTATAATAAATTGTAATTATAAATTCTGTGACAATCGTGTTTAACGAACGCTGTAATAGTTAAAATTGAACAGAGGAATTGCTTACGTTAAACATACATGCATATATGTTTTATTCAAGCCTTATTATTTCGAAGTGCTGTGCTCGCTCTCAATGGTACCAACGTATCTGAAAAATTGTCCTTTAGTTCTTTCTGCCTGACCTACCAACTTTATGTGAAAACTAGCAACCCGCTCCCAGCTTCGTCCGCTTAATCTGCTGAATTGTTTACTTAACTATAAACAACTAACCTTCGTGTGGACTCTGCTTAAACTAACCATCCATCGAAACGACGGGTATCATTTTTTTTCTTTTTTATATTAAGTAGTTAAAAAAAATCAACTACTTTATTAACGTTCCGAATAATACAGTCGAATTGATAACCTCCTTTTACAGAAGTCCGATAAAAATATGAATTTACATGGTTTGTTTTGTAACGTCAAATGTACTTATAATCTACTACTTGTTAATTTATGTTGATGCATTCGTCCTGAAGGAGACGGTGCCAGATATGTGATGGTTTTTTTGTTTATATTTATATTTTTTCTATTTTTATGTTAAGTAATTAAAATAACGCTCGCTCCACTAACTTTTATATGAAAAAGGTTTGGGAAACGTTGGCAAAATTTGTCTTTGTGTATTGAAAACCCAAACTTTTTGCACACAAAAGCGTCGCAGATAACAATGTGTGGAGGCAGGGATCAACCAGTCTCTGAACAAAAGTTACTACAGATCTACCCAGAATACCATGTCGCTGACTATTGTGAAAAAATTGTATTCTACAAATATGCTTTGAAAGGAAAACATATTCCATTAAATGAATCTTTTTATGAATGTTTTCTTTACATTTCTTATAATGATGTCGATGTTGAAGGATATTAGTGAAATCGGCTTGAATTTTTGCTGGATTCTTTTTTGTTTTTCAACTAGCAATTCGACTATGCTTGTTTAAACCTACATTCTACTTTTACATAATAAAAAACAATAATTTGCTGTTTGGTTTGGTTAGAACAAACATAAGACTTTTAAGAAAATATTTTATCCCTAATTCCTTGTTGGTAAGTGGGTACATTTTGAGCCACTTAAGACTCTGTGTAGTTGTTGAGATTGATAGGCCCTAATTAGGTGACGGAACTGTCCCTGTGAGCTTTCTATCGTCCGTCTCCGGTCAACAAACGTATTGAAAAAAAGTATTTTTTTAATCTATACCGATTTTAAATCTAGATTTGATTTAATTAAATTTTTAATATTCATTTACAAATATTAAGATAAAAATATAAGTCCGTAAAGTCTTTTTCATATTTCATTAGTTAATGAAATATAATAAAATAATCCAACTGACGATCTTATAAGTAAACTAGTACAAGACGTAACATTTTACCTCTTACAACCATAATGTGTTCATTAAAAAAACCATAGATCTTTTATAGTTTTTTTACTAACGAATACCATTTGATAAATTGAAAATGTCCAACATTACAAACAAACAACAGACAACTCACTAGGTTTATTATTTAACTAGCGGCCCGCCCACGGCTTCGCCCGCTTAAAATACATGATTATTTAATAAGCAGAATTGATTGACAACTATAATAAAATAAATAAATAAATCAGCTTCACGCTGTATTCCGCACACAGCAGAGTAGGCAGAGGGAACCTAGTGTTAAGACACTCCGTTCCCCACTTTCTGCTGAATTCTCGAGGCATTGCGTGTTGAGTGGCAGAACTCAACGCCGCGCTTAACCTTGACACCAGAGCGAAGAAATGGAAATATAAATTTAAGTAAATATTTCATCTCCTCGAGCGGGGATCGAACCCACAACCAGTCGGTTTTGCAGTCACACCTCGTGCCGCTGCGCCACGACTGGCCTCACACCCTATAATAGAATGACAAACAAATATAAAGACAACTATAATGACTTCTAATATGATTTTTTGTTACTTTAATCTGTAATATTCTATTATGATTTTTTTACGACATTATCGTAACTTCTGTAAGAATTTTTGATTGTTTCGAACTAAAAAATATGACCAATGTCGATAATTGATATTCATAAAATATACATAAAGCTAATTATTTATTATATATATATATATATTTTTGTAACATTACGTTCTTTTACCTATGTTATGTTTTTTAAAGCTCTGTTAAATGTGCTGACGTCACTTAATAATTTAATGTACTGCTTCAGAAACAGCCTTAAATGTAAAATTATTGATTTGGTTAAGGATTCATAATATTCTTTGTAAAATAACTGTAATGTTTGTATATTAACTCCTGTTTGCATATTATTAGATAAATGAATAATTGGTAAATATGTAGTTATTACACAGTACACGTAGAAAGGATGTTTTTAGGCATTTTTATATAGATTTATTTCAAACGAACGAACGAACCAAAAAATCTATGTATTTACTTGATATTTCTTTGAAGATCAAATCGTTCTTTATCTCTGTGTTGAATTAATTACGATTTAAACTTCACTGTTATGATTTATGAAGGTAATCTCTACTAACAATTCAATTTTGTTTACTTAAAATAAATAAATCAGCTTCACGCTGTATCCCGCACATAGCAGGGTAGGCAGAGGGAACCTAGTGTTAAGACACTCCGTTCTCCACTTTCTGCCGAATTCTGGAGGCATTGCTTGTTGAGTGGCAGAACTCAACGCCGCGCTTAACCTCGACACCAGAGCGAAGAAATGGAAATATAAATTAAAGTAAATATTTCATCTCCTCGAGTGGGGATCGAACCCACAACCAGTCGGTTTTGCAGTCACACCTCGTGCCGCTGCGCCACGACTGGCCTCACACCCTATAATAGAATGACAAACAAATATAAAGTTTAAATTAACGTTTCGAACGTGATTCTTTAGCCAGGGTCATGCAAGCAAGCTAATGCCTTGAGTTCATTCAAATGACGATAACTTTTTTTTTAATGAACCGATTTTGATGAACCAAACTTTAGAACCTAAATTGAGTTAAAACAAAGCAATTGGTGAAATTTTCAAGTAAATCGGTTCAGTAGTTTCAGAGAAAAATGCGGACAACAATATGTCGACAGACAGACAGACAGACAGACAGACAGACAGACAAGAAATTCAAAAAAAATCTTTTTGCTTTCTATTAGTCTTTTTAAGTGTCCCTCTATCCATTTCAGTCAAAATTACTAAATGTACAGACAAAATATTTTTACTGTCTTATTATATATAGAGATTATAATAGCTGAGGCAAAGGCCGTAACCGCTCCAGACCAAAATCTTAATCTCCAGCTGCAGTAGAGCAGTGGTAGAAACGTATGACCCCATTTCAGACGTATCTTTGGCCGACGATATTAGACTAGACGCCAAAGCAATCTCTAGTACTTGCATTGCTCCGTAGCCACAAAAGCGTTGTCACTACAATGCGGAATGTCTTAGAAACACATTCTCGATCTTCGTGCTCATATATTTGTGGTGGTATACTATGCACAATGTAGGTTTTGGTAGGCAAACAAGATAAAATGTCTGTTATCCAATGGTGAAATTTTTTTGTGGCCTAAACTAGTCTAATTAAATATTTATTAGCAAGATAAGCCTTTACGTGAAAAGACATGAGGCAAAGAAAAGACTTGTCATGAGCGAGACGGACTCGCACACTGAGGGTTCCCTACCAATTTCAGGATGGTATAACTGAGCTCCTAATTAAAGTATCCATTTTATTGAAATGAACTACAATTACAAGTTTTTAATTACTTTTTTGTATAAAATATCTATAAATTTTCATTTTCCCGATTTTCCATTTTTCTGGATTATTAAATTCTCACTTCGTATCGAATTTCATAGTTCCATGGGGAGTACAGGTATTGATTACGCGGCGATATTAATACAAAATGCAACATTTAACTTGAGGCCAGTCGTGGCGCAGCGGCACGAAGTGTGAGTGTAAAACCGCCTGGTTGTGGGTTCGATCCCCACTCGAGGAGATGAAATATTTACTTAAATTTATATTTCCATTTTTTCGCTCTGGTGTCGAGGTTAAGCGCGGCGTTGAGTTCTGCCACTCAACACGCAATGCCTCCAAAATTCAGAAGAAAGTGGGGAACGGAGTGTCTTAACACTAGGTTCCCTCTGCCTACCCTGCTATGTGCGGGATACAGCGTAAAGCTGTGAAGCAACATTTAACTGATTTTATTTAAAAAACTAGTAAATGACGTCGTCGAAAATGACGAAAAATAATTAATGTTCTGCTTTTGAATAGCCCACAGTATTAAATTAAATGACTACTATAGATATTTATATATCTATATTACCTTTACAATTCCATCATAATATAACAGAATCAACTTATATTAAATATATTTCACGTACATAAATTTAAAATACATTTGCCCTTTAGACGCCATTTTAAAAATGATATTGTGGCGGACGCGAATACTTGGAAATAAATAAGGATATGTGGTTGTTCCCGGAAAGGAAACGTTCAGAGGCATTCTCGGCGGAAGTCGGCGACACTATCGCAACACGAGTATACGGCTGTACGCTAGTATTTCTGTTGTGAATAAAAATAAATATAGCTGTTAATGTACTGAAAAGTATTTATAATTTATACAGTCTAACTTCTATTGTTTAAATAATTGAAATAATTTTTGAATTGAATTAAAAATAGAAAAGGCCATTGAAGCCATTCGTGGCGCAGGGACACAAGAATTCGGTGGAAAGTCGGAAGTGGCGGTAATGTCCTAACCCTAGGTTCCCTACTCAGCTAACACTAGGTCAAGTATTATAAAAAAATAGACTATGTTAAACGTCGTATCCATGTGTTGGTTCAATTACTCAACATACATGTTTATATCGCTAAGGTTATGATAATGTGAGAAGAAAGAACTGAAATCAAATAAGAATATCTATATTATATAATTTGGTTTTTTCTTAACATAACGGTAATTTCTTTATTTGATATCCACACAGATAGATTCACGCCCTACGGAAGATTGCATTGCAGAAAAGGACAAACACAGAATATGGAACCCAAAACAAGGCAACTCAACCACCGGGGAGAGTAAAAAACCAAAACAAAATAAATCTTCAGTTCGTCAGTTGTGTAAAGGAGTATATTAAAATATGAGTAAGTTAAAATCACAAAAAAAAGGAAAAACCAATCCAAGCCACCAATGTTCGTGGTGGTAAAAAGTGTTTTTAAAGAATAAGTAAACACAATAATATGGTTTGAAAACGCTAAATAATAATTAATATTTAATAATAAAAGAAATTCGGTTCGACACTTCGTTATTCTAGTTATTCTGGTTAGTAATATATTTTAGTAGCTTTACATGTGTATTCGCTCCCGTGTTTAAATAGAAATAGCTATCTAAAATAAATCTGACTGTAATATAAACTTTGAATGATACCTCTAACTCTGACGCAGGTACTGTAATCCACTGATTACATTGAAACAATTTATACTATAATAAACTACAGCTTTCCTTGAAAAATTGTCTTTCTAATCCAAAAAGAGCCTTTCGATTCAAACCAGTAATATCTGAGATTAGTTTGTTTAACAAACTTTTTAGCTTTATAATGTTAGTATAGAATATATAGGTACATTATACAAATTTAATACATTCCAAAATAATATAAGTAAAAGCTATTAAAATAAAAAACCTACAAAATGATATGCTAAAACAAACAAATCACGAGAAGTGCAGCGCGACACGGATGTAGCGTCGATAAATTATACGTATCGAGTGAACGTTAGTAGCAAAATGTGAGCATTCTTCCTCCGAGATAGCAAATAATAGTTCAAACGTTACTAAACGAAAACTATGTGCTCTATACATATTTAATATATTGTATAATTTTTATTTAACTTCACGCTGTATCCCGCTGAGATATCTACCTTGCCTAAGTACTAACTCCGTTCCCCACTTGTCGCAGATTTTTCAAGATATTACGTTGAGTGCGTATGATGAGTGCCAGAACTCGACGCCGCCCTTTGTCTCGTCTTAAATTGAACCCATAATCGTGAATTTTATGTGTGCCTGTGCCACTGCACCATGGCGGCCTCATATTGTAATTTATAAATAATTTTTATAAGAATGGTGTGTATGTTAAAATCAGCTTCACGCTGTATCTCGCACACAACAGGGTAGGCAGAGGGAACCTAGTGTAAAGACACTCCGTTCCCCACTTTCTGCTGAATTCTGAAGGCATTGCGTATTGAGTGGCAGAAGTCAACGCACTTAACCTCGACACCAGAGCGAAAAAAGGGAAATATAAATTTAAGTAAATATTTCATCTCCTCGAGTGGGGATCGAACCCACAACCAGTCGATTTTACAGTCACACCACGTGCCGCTGTGCCACGACTGGCCTCTATGTGTAGTCTGTATATGTAGAATTTTATTATCGTCCATTATTGAGAAACCATTAATTTAAAAATTGTTTCATTATTTTATCCATATATATTTTTTATCCATATATCATTCGTCAAATTCTACAGTCGAAATTTGTAAAAAAAAGCTTTACTATAAAATAAAGTTTAATTTACAATCCATTACATTCTGCAGCACTAACAATATCTATTTACACAGAATGTCCGTAAGTAATTTTTAAATGTGATGGTTCTGGAGCACAAGCCTGCGACTGTAAGCACGACAGGTTGTTGGTTCGAATCCCATTCGAGGAGATAATATGCTTAATATTAAACAAGGGAAAGCATAGCGTTGAATTCCGCCACTCAACTCACAATGCCTTCATAATTCGACCGAAGAATTTGAATTGTAACGCCTTCTTCGCGCACTGGGGAAGTGCCTGTAAGTACGATGGTTGTAGTTTCTATCACTTCTGCGGAAGATAAAACGTGATGTTTACCCATTCAACATGTAATGTCTTGTACTCACAAAATGGCCGAAATATATCAACATTAGAATCCATCTGGCTACTATGCTACGCTTGAAAAAGCATGAAACAATTAAAAGAGATAATTAATTGGTAAATAATATATTGTTGTAAAACGTTATTTATTCTGAAATAAACAACAAAAAAAATTAAGGAACTCAATTAAGCCATTATTAAGTAAAATAAACATTAAAATATATGAAGATACATTGATAGCTCCGTCGGGATACTGTGGAAGGAATGCCATTGGTACGTACGAGTAGAGGACCCACTCTCGCGTGAAATTGCACCATTGAGCCACCAATAGACGTGATAATTTAACGACTGTGAAACACTAAGCCAAGGTAAAGAATACTTTTTTATTTTTTATGTTCTTACATAATCCGCTCTCGCAAGTGTTGCCACAAATAGAGCAAAGTGAAGCCGGAAATTCCAATTTTATGGATCTAATTTTTGAAAGAATATTTCGTGAATATTTAAGGTTTGAGTAAATATTTTCTTTTAAAGATTTTTTACTTTTTATTTTTATGTCTTAATTTCATATCAATTAATCAATTAAATTTTAAATTTAATTGACGTTTTTTAGTTTACCACGAAAACCTTTATGTTTGGAATTCCTGGTTTAGAAAAAGAGATTTATACTCTGTTCTTATACAAGACAAAACCAACAAAATATTACATAGAATGTACATACAATATATTTTAATAAAATATATTATATTGTTATTATTATAATGTATCAAAAATTTAATATATTTTTGATACATTATAATAATACTAACTAATACTATAATATAATAACCTATAACTACTAATACTACTAATACTAACCTAATAACTAATATTATAATAACCCGTATATTGGAACGTTCATTTTACTAACGTTGATACCAATTAAATATTGATAGCTGTATAGGTGCTCCTTTGTAGCTTAGGTTTACACATAGCTTCACATAGCTTGTTAATCCACGTCGGTAGTTGATGCAACATCAACAACAGTCTAATAGACAGACAGTCGAAAGTGGGTATAATTCTAATAGCGTGTCTAACTACGGGATCTGGGTAGTTTCACTAGATTACATCTCGGACTTCCGAAGATTGGATGGTGACTTCTAGTTTACCAGAATTTATATAAACTTGTAAACAGAGAAGTTTCTGGAAAACGAACTGAAAAATCTATAAATTAAAATAGTTCGGCTATATGTATATGTACTTATACATGATAAAGAGTTCGAAATCAAGTGAGATAGATTTGATTCTCTCGTCATATTAGAGAGATGCATAATAAAAAACATAGCTAAGAAAAAATAAAAATATTAATCTTTTTATAACATTTCAAATGCAATTACAAAAATACACATAAGTTTTCCCATTACAATGTTTGTATGAGGGTAGAGGGTAGAGGGTACGTACGATAAGAGAATGCTACGTGTGAGAGTTTGAAGTATAAATTCACGGTGACACCTCAAGCCGCAAAGTAAATATTATAAAGTTGAAAGGAAATGCTTTCGAGAAACAGAGCAAAGATCTGATATATTAAAGGCTGTACATGTTCAGCAATAAATCTTAACTCGGGCCGCTTCTTATATATTTAATATGTCATTTTGTTATTTTTATATTTTTTTAATATATTTTTAAGATCATCTATGGTAATTTTGTCAATATATACATTTTGGACGGAGAGTTACTTTATATCTAGTACCTGTTCCGCTCGTAGCTTCACACGCATAGATTATAGTTATTTATATCCCGTTTATCAGGTAAGCGCACAAAAGTATGCTTTTTTAAATCATTTCATATTCTGTACTAAATAACCTTAATGCTATGCCTACGTACATTTTATACGCAATCATCTTGAATAACTCTGTCTTTAGTGAAAACTGTATTAAAATTCGTTGTGCATTCCTTGTGTAAAACAGCGGTATACCAAAAGATATTTTAAGGTAGTTTTTTAAAATGGAGAACGGAGTGTCTCAACACTAGGTTCCCTCTGTCTACCCTGTTGTGTGCGGGATACAGTTTAATCAGTTTCGGCTAATTCCATATTGACATTAAAATTCCATAAAAACAATATCTGTTCTGGACAGCCAGTTTTTACCAAGTTACAGAACTTAGTGCCGTACGCCGGCCGGTGCGGCTTGAGCGATGCGAAAGCACTAATCCTTTGTGATTTATTACCCAC
The DNA here is from genome assembly GCA_021202915.1 of Heliconius himera. Taxonomy (NCBI): domain Eukaryota; kingdom Metazoa; phylum Arthropoda; class Insecta; order Lepidoptera; family Nymphalidae; genus Heliconius; species Heliconius himera. The sequence goes on from JAJHJA010000231.1 coordinate 302,272, forward strand.
TCGTATTTTACTGTAGCTTTTGTTCTTTAATTATTATGAATTTATTGTGTGTATATTGCATATTAAAATATATATAAATTACCTTAAGAATTGTTATTTTTACCATTACCATTTTACAATTTGTGGATTTTTTTTTTGTCAGAAAAATAATTATTACACAAAAGAGCTTAGTTAAGCCCTTAGCCCAAGTATTTAAGTAAAGTAAATAGACAGAGAATCCAAGTTATCTTTATAAACCAAAGAGGAACCAGCTGAAAGGAGGCTGAACCGACAACCGATATTTTAAACGTATTCTGGGGCTGAGGCCATTGAGCTGAAGGTGAGGAGCTGAAATTGACCTCAGACAATTGTCTATTATGGCTACCTAAATACAACAAATAATAAAAAGATAGTGAAAGCTAGTCGTAGTGCAGGGGCACAAGCATGTTAGCTGTAAAAGCGACAAGTTATGGGTTCGATTCCTGCTTCCTAAAGAAATTAAATATTTAATATTTTACATTCTAAATATTTTATTTTCTACGCCCTGGCCCAGAACGTAGCGTTAGGTTTCGCCACTCAACACGTAATGCCTCCAGAGTTCGACAGAAAGTGGGGACCGAAATGTTTAAACCCTCTGCCTATCCTGCTAAATGTAGGATACAGCGTGTAGTTGAAAAAAATAAATAAATATGGTCTAAATACAACAATTGTAGTGACAGAATTCCCACATTGTATTTAAAAGATATATAAAAAATATAATATATACAGTATATAGGTCAATATGATGGAGTTAATATTTGTCTATCCTAGGCAGCGTCAAAATTATTTTAAATTAAAAATTTGCCTTTATAAAACAGTACTATTTAAAAATATCACTTTGCTTAATAAGCTGAGAAACCAAGACACCTTTAGGAAATTCGCTTGGTCCTCAGTTTGTTTGTCAACTTGGCCACACTAAGATGAGACGAGTTTCAAACGACTTCCTGAACGTAATGAAACCTCTTTCGTCTTTTGATTCGCAAGATTAATGTTTTACCTTAAAGAGTTAAAGAAAACTGTGAATGCTGTGAATGATGATAAAAAATTATTATATCAATATTTTTTGTGTTTTATTTTTTAACTTGTTAGTATAAATAATAAAAGTAACATAAATTATTTGTATATATTAATTGAAAAATATGCGGGGAATTATTTTTCTTTTTTACAGTGCCTAATCAAATAGTTACAATTGGGAGGGACACTTAGTACCTACTGTCTTTTACAAGACGAATCAGTTCTCTAGAATTTGTCATATCCTTCGAATAAATAAATATACAAATTTGAAGATTTTTTAATCAATGTCTTGAAATTTGTATATTTATTATATAATAAAAATCATTGATTCTAATATTTCTATAGATATACTGTGGTAGCACAATAAGACATAAATATTGTTTTTAACGTGTATTGACTATATAAAATCAATTTATAACGTAAAGTAATATTAAACATATTTTTCTAGCTTTATGCTGTATCCCGCATGTAGCAGGGCATTGTGACAAAACACTCCATTTTCCGCCGAATTCCTCCAGTATTACATGTTGAGTGGAACTCAATACCACGTTTTTGCTTTTGTCTTCTCTTTTTAATTTCCTCGAAAGGGAATCGAACCCAGAACCTATCGCGTTTACAATCATACGCTTGAGTGCCACGGCGTCCCGACCACAACACGGTCTCAAATCATATCTTCATTTATAAACTTAACTGTTTTAATCTTGAACCTTTTATCTATATATATAAAAGGACTTGTGCTGACTGACTGAGGTAAGACGCACGCAGAGCCGTAACCGCTGATGGTAGAAACGTGAAATTTGGGTACATGTTTATTTTCATATTCTGGACATCCACTAAGAAGGGATTTTGAAAAATTTTAACCCTAAAGGGATGAAATAGGTGTTGAAAGTTTGTATGGATTTTTTTTTAAATTGGCACCGATTCTTATAAAATTTTAAATCCAGACTCTTAAAAATATTTAATTGAACACGTGTTTCATGGTTTTTAAGAATTCACCCCCTAAGAGTTCAAATAAGGGGTTGAAAGTTCATATGAAAAAATCTTTAAATCGCCACCGAGTTTTATAAAAAATTTAATTCAGACTGTTAAAAATATTTTATTGAACACGTGTTTCGTGATTTTTTTAGAATTTACTCCTAATAAGCGGGCGAAGCCGCGCGCGCCCTCTAGTACGATATAAAGCAATGGTTAACAATTTTTTAATGCAAAAATTTCATATGGTATGTAACCAAACCTAACCTATGAAACTAAAATCGGCGAACATTATTTATTATAATATGAAATAATGAACATTTAGTTGGTTAAATATATTTATGCTTATTTATTTATTACAAATTTTATTTGGTTATTTTAATAAGGTTAATTAATTTTGATGATATTGAGAACAGAATAATTACCTCTAAATATTAGCGTCTATATATTTCATAATAAGAATATATTAACATAGCTGAAGAAGGAGAAGTAATAAAGGTGAAATAGAAAACAAAGTCAGTATATATAATAGTATAATTTTACTTCGTTACAATAAATAATTCAAAAAAAAAATATTTACTGTTAATACGGAGAGCATGATATTTAAATTGTAATAGTTAAAGAGAATAATAACTATTTAAGTTATATGTCTAGAATACAAGTGATGAATACCGTATTTGACATCAGCTTGAAATCTGGAATAAACACATAGGTATATTATTAAAATATATTACATTCCTTATACTGTCGTCTGCAATATGATATGGTTATACCGTACAGTTCGATATGAAAATATTTTTATTTAATTTATTTTTATTTCTCTGATCAAGCCGATATACGTTTTGCCACTATATTTTTTCTATTCATCCTTTTTTAATAGGGATAGAAGATGGGTGAAAATAAAAAAAACAATCTTACCCAACGTGGTCGTCCGCATAATAACGAACTACCCTCTCAGCGCCATCGGGCTGATGTTGTGCGTAGTATCCCTTAACTACGTCACCGTCGCGGTGTTCCTGTTGTTCTTTGATGTCACCAGTGTGATGGTCCACTACTTTGTACCCAAAATGATACCTAGGATAGGCCTGTAAATATGAAATTATAGTGTTTACTTCCCATCTAAATATTATATACAAATGTTACTCAACTTTTAACTTTAATTTCTTTTATAAGACTCTTTTTACACCTCTCATGCATCTTTATATAAAAAATAGCACTATTTGACGCGATGGAAACAGTGAGACTTATGTGGCAAATTTATAAATTTCATACATTTTAATGGCCACAAATATATGGTGAGCCAATACTATACCCCATAACCGCATTACAAAGGTTTCCAATAAGATTTTTAATAACGTACATAATAATCAAAGTATCTGTGTCCGTATCCATGTCCATATCTGTGTTCGTATCCGTGTCTATATTCGGGACCATATACGGGACCATATCTAGGACCGTATCTATTGCCATATTGTTCTGAGTATCCATGCTCACGTATGACTACAGGTTGCCCAGTGTTACGAGAGTAAGCTAGGTGGTTATTGTATCCGTGTTCGCATAAGTGTCCGTGTCCGAATCCGTAATCGTAAGCGTATTTTGGACCATATCTGGGACTGTATCCATAGCCATATCGCTTTGCGTATCCATGCTTACGTGCGACTACAGGGTCATTTTTGGGGCCATCATCACAAACTGCAATTGTCACAAATGAGAGGAAACACAGTACCTAGAAATTAAGATTATTGTGTGTCATTATATATTTTATTTGAAGTATAATGTCATAAAGTTTTAAAATAAAATATAATATTTTTATATTTTCTATGGCTTCACGTAATTCAGTGTATGTAAAGCAGAGTAAGCACCGCACACCATCCAAATTTTGTGAGATTGCGTCTTGAATAGTGTCGTCTTGATAGCTCATTCCTATGGAGTTCCATGTATAAAAATAACTCATTCCCCGTTCGGAATCGAACTCACAACTATCGTTTTTATAATCAATCGATGTGTCGCTGCGCCACGACAGCCTCAATATTTGTGTACGATGAAAAAAGATGAAAAGACTAGGAATATTTAAAAACTATTCCAAGAAATCAATTATTTTACTCGTATGTCGTATAATAGTAATGTGATTTTTAGGGTTCCGTACCTTTTAAGGAAAAAAGGAAGCCTTTTAATATCACTTTATTTTATTCGTCTGTCTGTCTTTCTGTTTGTCTGTAAAGAGCACTTAAAACAGGAACTCTTGGAGATATCGAGTTGGAATTTAAAACACATACCTGTTTACATAGTTATACGGCCGCGGCCCTATTATTTCCTAAAAAATTGTATTTCTACATTTACCTAAAAAAATATATGGCCGTTTATATAGCAAAAAATACTTATTTCGATACTATAAAGGGAATAAAATGCAAGCTGCGAAATTTCATAATTCTAGGACAATAGAATTATAAAATTTGGCAGCTAGCATCTATAGGAAGTACTAGTTTATACAACAATTCTTTAAAAGGAGAGAAAAATTTGCTATTAAGGCAAAGTTCAAGTGAGGTATCAGATGAAAGGGCTCTGGCTAAGCTAAGCTTGAATTTCAGAAAACGCTCGAGATCTCCAATTTTTGTACGGAATCCTCGGTAGGCGAGCCCAACTCGCGCTTGTTTAATTAAAAATTAATATATTACAATAACTCGTACAATTAATTCCTATATTTGCCAATTTACTAAATTATCTTAACTCATCTCATCTCTTCTCATCAGGCTTAATAGAAATTTAAAGTTAAATTAATAGAAACTATGTGAGAATTAGCTATTATTAATAAAATAATAAAAATTAAACACTAATATAATTTTAAAGATTTACCTTAGCCAACATTTTGTTAATAAAGTTGTTAACTGATTTGTTAAATACAAAAACTCTACTGATACAGTTGAAATTAATTACCACGTTTTATATAATTATCATCCACAAGGGTAAATATTAGAGATTTATTGATTTCACGCAATTATATGCTAACGTAAACGACCGACAGCATCATTAGTACCTAATATGCTATAATAGTTTCATACGTTCCACGTGTGTTGCTTAATCCTGTACGAATTTTAATGAATTTGAATTCCAATGAACCAATCGAAGGAAGTATAGGAAACATTTTTTTTTTTTTTTTTATGGAAAAGGACAAGGCAAACGAGCGTTCGGGTCACCTGATGGTAAGTGATTACCGCCGCCCACGACCCCGTGCAACACCAGAGGAGCTACAGGTGCGTTGCCGGCCTTTAAGGTGGAGATAGACGCGCTTTTTGAAGGTACCCATGTCATATCGACCTGGAAACACTGCCGCGGGTAGGCCATTCCACAGTTCCGTGGCGCGTGGAAGGAAGTTCCTACGAAACCGCACAGTAGTGGATTGCCATGTATCCAGGTGGTGTGGATGATATTTTAACTTATGGCGTACTGTGCGGTTAGAAAATTCGGCGGCAGGTAACAGGTCAAACAGTTCTTCAGAACACTCCCCATGATAAATGCGATAGAGAACGCACAGCGAGGAAACGTCTCTACGCAAAGCCAAAGTATCAAGCCTTTCACAGATTATTGGGTCCCCAATGACTCGAATGGCTCTACGTTGTATGCGATCAAATGGTTCAAGCTGATACTGGGGTGCACCAGCCCAGAGATGAGAACAGTACTCCATATAATAAATGATAAAAATTGTTTTGTTTGAGAGGTTACGATATTTGAGTAGATTAAGATAATTAGTTTTTTCTGCTCTACTGATTTATAAATTGGCACTTAGAAGATATCTATATAAAATATATTCGGCCAGTATTACTTTATGTTTATTTAACATGCGCAAGTGGCTATATATTCAAATATTAAAACTTGTGAAGAAAATTATTTAAGATAAGAAATTATTTGATATACCTATATCAAACAGAAAAATCCCTACTCCGGGACATTCGTATCTCTCGGCGGAACCCAAAGCTGTATTTAAAATAGGTAGGGCTGGTTCATATTTTTCTTCATTCAAGTAATTTTTTTTTAACCATTACGCTGTATTCTGCATATAACAGGGTAACAGAGAGAACATCGTATCAAGTAGGTGCAATCCATTTTCCACTTTCTTAATTGCGTCAAACGACCAATTTACATTGCGTGTTGAGCAGCGTACCTCAACACTGTACTAATTATTTTAATTATAAATATTTACCTTTGCTAGTAAATAAATATTCAAGAACAAAGAAATATCCTAAGTATTTTTGTCAGATAGAACACTAACTAAACTATACAATGTACATACAAACGTACATACATATTCGCTTCAAAACAATTTTTAATGATTGATTCAGTGATATAGCATCACGCGAAAAGTGGAGAGTGGCGTGAAATATGATTTTAAATGTAAAAATAAAACTTAAGAAGATAACGCCTTCTTCGTGAACTTTTTATTAAAGTATTAATGAACGTACCAAGCACATTCGCACGTCTGTGCGGTTTTAACAAATCTTGCAGCAGATCTGAAACTTTCCGCGTAAAACCTCATATAATTTAAACACTCTGATTAAAAGCACCGTGAATGTTTTATTATTTTACATTCTATATATGCATATAAGCAAAATAAGGATTTTAATTTTAAAATATTTAATATTACATTTGGATATATTATAATAAAATAGAAATATAATTCAACACCCGTGTTTTACAAAGATTTTAGAATAAATAAAAATGCAGTGAATGAAACTTGATGTTTAGCAGGTAAATGAGAATGAAAACTACTAACAGTTTTACCGACCTAAATTTTAGAAAATAATTAGAAATACATAAAAAAGAAAGATTAAACAAACAAAACAATAAAAAATATTAGTATGAGAGCAATAACAGTTACGGCTCGTACACTATTACAGCTATAAAATGATCGCAGTGGCCACATTTTCCTTCAGCGCATTTTACCATTACGCTGCAAAAGACAGTGCACACATTTTGTACATGACTTATTGTAGCTCTCTGGATTATTCAGAAAATAAAACTGCAAAGAAAAGGCATAAAGCCGCCGTTTTTTTCCGTCGCGGCGACCACTCGTAGGAATGTGTAAGTTTTACTCACAGACCAAAATGGAACTAAAATTAAAGCAATAAATGTTTTTCATATGAAGAATGATAAACGTTCTTTTTACTTTTACCTATTAACAAAGGCCTGTGTTGTAAATTTTATGTGAGTTTTAAAGTGATGTTTTTTTTATATAATTAATGCACATTAAAATGATTAAGGTTTATTTTGGACAGTAGTTTTAAGTATATTTTATGTTTTTGTAGGGTTTCGCACTTGAAACCAAACATCGGAACTCTTATAGGACCAGTTTGTTGTCCGTCTATAAATCTGTCCGTCTTTCAAGACTATTTATCTCAAGATCGGGAAAAGAAATTAAGCTGAAATGAATATCAAATATCCAGATCAGGTCCCTGGATGTTTGTAAGTCTACATAATTAAAAAATACAAGAGTTTATCCATGATAAAATGTAAATGGTGTTTTATAGTGACGTTTTCCAGAATTTATGCACATTAAAATGATTGAGGTTTATTGCGGACAGCTGCTTAAATATAATATTGCATTTATTTTAAGGTTCCGTTCTTCAAAAGAAACAATAGAAATCTTATCAGACCAGCTTTATTCCGTCTTTCAATATGTCTATCCGTCTGTCAAGACTATTTATTCCAAGATCACACGAAGAATTTATGCTGAAATATATAATAAATATCCAGGTCCACGATCCCTTGGAGTTTCTAAGTCAACGTAATCAAAATATACTGACAGATTATACACCGTTTTTGTTGCATTTTGGATTTATGTATTACTAGAGGCCGCCCGCGACTTCGTCCGCGTGGAAACCCTATGATAACGTAACAATATTATCAACATAAGAAATATGGTAACTAAGTATTGCAAAGCTCTAAATTCTATACATAGGTCTATTGGTAGCTACTGCAGTATGCTCCTATAAACTATATTTAACGATTTTTTTCCTTCAGCATAAACATGCACATTTTTCGCTTTGGAAACACGTGAGCAAGCCACATAGAGCTACCCATGACAAAAACATGGCGTGTCCAAATGTAGGCCTGCTCCTTCAAGTCAGTTTTCAGAAGCGATAAATGTATCTATTTTCAATTAGGAATGAATCCCGCGGGAACTCCGGGATAAAAAGTACCCTATATGTTATTCTGGGTCTTCAGCTACCTACATACCAAATTTCATCGTAATCGGTTCAGTAGTATTCGCGTGAAAGAGTAACAAACATCCATACATACTCACAAACTTTCGCATTTATAATATTAGTAGGATAAGTATTGCAAAGCTCTAAATTCTATACATAGGTCTATTGGTAGCTACTGCAGTATGCTCCTATAAACTATATTTAACGATTTTTTTCCTTCAGCATAAACATGCACATTTTTCGCTTTGGAAACACGTGAGCAAGCCACATAGAGCTACCCATGACAAAAACATGGCGTGTCCAAATGTAGGCCTGCTCCTTCAAGTCAGTTTTCAGAAGCGATAAATGTATCTATTTTCAATTAGGAATGAATCCCGCGGGAACTCCGGGATAAAAAGTAGCCTATATGTTATTCTGGGTCTTCAGCTACCTACATACCAAATTTCATCGTAATCGGTTCAGTAGTATTCGCGTGAAAGAGTAACAAACATCCATACATACTCACAAACTTTCGCATTTATAATATTAGTAGGATAGAGTACTTTCTGTAGAGTTACAATTATGACATTTGGCAAGAACTTACAAAACGAACAAAGGAAAAATTCTGAAATATGTAGATATAATAAGGAAAAGAATTATTATAAATGTATATTTGTAGTTCATTTCATATAAATCAAGTGTTGTATGCCCGCCCGCAGATATGAGTATGTCAACTATTGTAACTCAGGTTTCCGTTGATCTACAACCATGAAATTGGTACGGAACTCTTTGTAGGCGAAGCTGACTCGCACATTATTATTTTTTTCTTCATTATTAACTTAGTTTACCAAGAACGTAGGTCGATAATATAAATATTTTTTGCTACCAACAGAAATTGAGCCCATAATATCAGTTAACAAGTGTAACTAGCAGGACACTATCATAACAAACATCGCCTTTTAGAACGGTACGGAACAATATATAATTCGACGGTTGAAAAGCTATTTGGTCTAAACGCTATTTTGTAAACTTTACACAAAAGCCGTTTAAAGTTTTAAAGTAAAAATAAAATGATCATTTGTCACTTTTTAAAATTAGATGTTATGTGTACAATGACTTTGACGTTTCTTAAATATGTTTGTCAGTTATCTTACAAACAAAAAATAAAAAAAATAAAATTCGTTCACAACAAATGTTCCTTGTTCACAATAAATATTCCTTGACGCTCAATTCAAATAAAAAAAAAGACAAATTACTTAAAATTGTTAATGAAATCGAGTAAATCACTTATCTTCGTATTTTATTTAACCAATATTTTAGAGAAGAAAGATCAATAAATAGTTTTTTAGTTTAACATAAATATTGTTTTAAACGTCGACATTGCTGACATAAAAAAATTGGATATATTAGCCGGAACTAGCTCAAATGGTGATTAAAACGAGTTGATAGAAGATGATATAATGTTTAGATAACGATTTATATTATTTATATGGATATATTATCAAACATACTTAATTTTTATAGAACATCTCCGTCATCGTAGTACAGAGTAACATCTAACGAATTTAATTATTTTAATGTGAATGAATAAATAAATATAAAGAATGTGTGATTCCTCTCTAATTCATTTTATTTTATAAAAGACTGCCTTACCACCTTATTGCACATATGTCAATATTAATGTTACGTACTATTATATGAAAACTAACTACCAGCTCACGTATCGCCCGTTTGAACAACACAATTATTTTTCCACTAAACTAGATTACTAACGTATTCTTATGACATTATCATTTCAAAAACAATACCTATACATTGAAAATCAAAGTATGGCTGATACTTTCGTTATAATTCAATAAAACAAACGCTAAATATTAAGGGAAGTGTGTGAAAATTATATTGTGTATATTGCATTTAAATTAGTTAAGTCATTTCTGAGATTAACGGTAAACAAATGCACAGACAAACAGACAAGACGACAAAAAAACTTTTTAAAAACCATTTTTTGGGTTCTCATTGTGATGAGTAAGCATTTTATTATAAGATTGATAGGATTTTTTTAAATCAATTAAATATCTTTATAGGAATTACGAAATGCAACTCTATAGTTTTAATATATTGTTAGATTTTAAGTGCGCTGCAAATATACATTATATATTAAAATAGGATGAGGCCAGTCGTGGCGCAGCGGCACGAGGTGTGACTGCAAAACCGACTGGTTGTGGGTTCGATCCCCACTCGAGGAGATGAAATATTTACTTAAATTTATATTTCCATTTCTTCGCTCTGGTGTCGAGGTTAAGCGCGGCGTTGAGTTCTGCCACTCAACACGCAATGCCTCCAGAATTCGGCAGAAAGTGGGGAACGGAGTGTCTTAACACTAGGTTCCCTCTGCCTACCCTGCTGTGTGCGGGATACAGCGTGAAGCTGATTGATTTATTTTATTTTATTTATTTATTAAAATAGAAAAGTAATTTCGTAGTTTAGTCGGGCGAAGCCGCGAGCGGGTTGCTAGTTAATTAATATTTTTTCCAAAATAATCGTATTATTAACATACTTATTATTACAGATAGGTAGCTAGGAGGGCTTAAAACTATTTCGTATTTCATAACAAGGTCTACGTCACACCACAGGCCTAGAGCAGTTAATAGCCCGTATAACTTTTAAAGTTAACAAATATAAATTATATTTTCGTACATTTAGTGAATATTTGATTTATGGTAATTCGGTGAGTAGCGGAACTCAACGCTGTGTTTTGCCTACAAGAGCAAGGGGGCGGAGATACAGAAACAATTTAATAAATAACAAACAATTGTTCGAGTGAAAATCAAATCCACAACCGTCGCATACAACCTAATCAAATATCATCGAAGTAAATAAATTTAAATCAAAATAGCCCGTTTTACTTATTTCGTAATTGAGAGAAAAAACATATGCTTATAATGTACCTACCTACCTGATTTTATTAATAAAAAATGTTTGTTAATTTTAAGAATGGATATGAAGCTAGCCCGGAAATATTTTTATTTACTATTTACTTATCAAGCGGTTAAAGCAGAGGCGATCATATTTTAAAAATATCAAGAAAAATAAATAAATATAAAAAAAATATATTTAAATTTAAAGTAAAAGACCAATATTCATAAATATTTTAAATATAAAATAACAAAAGCTCAGGTAGCTATTAGCGAGTAAAGGGAAAAAGTTTCAGAAGTGCAGCTTTTATACCATTTTAATGATACACAATGTGCATATCGAGTTCAATGATAAAAATTCTTAGTGAGAGGAAAAACGCAATATCTAATGAGGAAAATTATATTTTATCATTTTTCAAAGTTATATGTACATATTATATACATTACTATAGATTATTTATAGATATATGTAATAAGTCTTATTATATATTTTTTTTACGTTTTTATGGTGAAATATTAAGAAAATGAGCAGACTGAGACCACGACGCTGACCATCACGAAGAACAATGGGGCATCGTTTGGCTGTAAACGAGATATTTGTGGGTTCGATCACCGCTTAAAAAAAATGATTACTAATGATTTGAATGACAAAACGCAATTATCAAACTCATAGGTTCCCTCTGCCTATCCTGGTATGTGGAAAAAGTAAAACTGCTTACTAGTAAGATTTTCGAGACCATGTGACTAGGTTCTCTCTGTCTGCCTCGCCTTGCTTGCTATAAACGGGATATAGAATGAAGCTGAAAATATATTTCAATATAAGTAAAAGAAAAGTGTACGTATTACATATGGAAAAAAGATTGTAGTTAATTATTCATAAGAGACCGTCGTGACGTGTGCGACTGTAAACGCGACGTTTGTGGGTTCAAATCCCACTCAGTGAAATAAAAATACTGTATATTTTCATTCCCTAGCTCTTATAACGAGGCTAAGGCGTTGACTTCCATCACACAAGACGCAATGCCCCAAGAATTCGGCGGAAAGTAGGGAACGGAAGTGTTTTAACGCGACATTGCATAGCTAGTGTAACTGACACCCCACTCTCCACTCAATAAAATATACAGTGTTATTATTATCACCACTTTTAATGAAACCGCAGGTTTAATTACTCTATAAAAGCCTAATACAATTGCAAAAAGAGATTATTCTAAAAATGAAAAAGCGTTTTTTTTTTTCAAGAAAAATAAATAATAAAATTATCGCTGTAAAATTATCGTTATAAAATTATTGTTGTAAATAAAACGCCATTTGTAAAGAATGACGTAAACAAACAGTCAAACACTAAACTGTCAAAGAAGCAACGCCTCATTCTTGAAATCGAGTCGTAGCGACTAGCGTAGGTATCGGTATACTAGTATATAGGTAACGGCGGTAAAGTGATGTTAAATCAACGCTTAGGTATTTTCATTTTACACACATCCACATTTATCGTTTTATCTGTCCACTTATTTAATAGATAGCTCGATTTTGTAATTTTCAAAGTGTCGCCCTTGTTTTTGAATACACAAGTTGCATCTCAATATCAATACCAGCCCACACACATTAAATTAATATCCATGTAAACCGCAGAGGTAAGTGAGAATACACTCTTTTAAAATAAAAACACAAAATAAAAGTAAAAAAAGAATCATCCAAATTCGTAAAGTAAATATCACAAAAACACAAATAATGATAATACAAAGAATAATAAAAAAATGTTATACACAAGAAACAAATAGCAGATAATTTAACAAAGCCACAAGTCGAAAGTAAAGTATAGGTACTTTAGTTACAAATCAATACACGAAACTAGTAGTAGCTACTAAAACTAATACTGTTTATTTCTTGATAAAAGTTACAAAAATTGGCATTACTGTTTCCACTAACAGTAAACCAGATAAATACATAGATATATCAATTACTATTTAATTAAATGAAGAACATGATTCTTTAAAAAAATCATCATTTTACCTCAAAATCCGAATACTATTTTGCATATATGATTTAAATTTTAATAATTACGCTTATAGTAATAATTAATAAAAGTATAAATAATAAAATATTCTAAAATTAAAATAATTAATAAAAGTATAAATAATAAAATAAATAATTCAAGTTGTCAGTAAGTAATCGCCGAAATTTTATAATTTAAAAATACAACATGGCGGATGGTGTCATTCGGCTACGTCGTTCGAATCTCGCCCCTTTTTGATACATTGCGTATCGGATGTCGGCAATCATCCCCTGACTTTATCTGCTAGAACGGGGAAATGAATAATATTTTTTTTCACAGAGCGAAGATCAAACCCACTACCTATTCCACTGTACTACGATGCCCTTTTAATTACACAAGAAAAAAAACAGAAATAACAGTGAACAAACAGGTGTGACATATTTACTAAATAGCATTTCTGTTTACAGAACGAACACTTCAATTCAGTACAACATACCTAACAATATAAATGAAATTAATATAGAAACTAGTTATTATTCTATGTTCAGCACCGATAAGGCAATAAACAACAGATATTTGAAAATCTAATAAGGTTATCTCTCATTCACGTGCATTATAAATGTGTATGGTGCTGTGAATAGACAACACTGTTGTTTATGATTACGTAGATTTAGTTTTGATTATGACAAATAATGCTATTTAGAAATTTATTACGTTCCTTATATATAACAACATAATATGTGTATGAGAAACTTAATTTGCTCAAAATTAAGAACAAAAGCCATAACCTACGAGTATATTTAATTATCTTCAATGAATTATTTTACATAGGATAAGAAAAATATAATAAAGATGATGAATGCTTTAGAAAAATTTAAGTAAAATTTAATATTCAATTCTTTTCAGCTAGAATTTTTACCTTTACATGCGTGATCAATGACTGGGAGTATTATGAGAGTATTAGTATTATTTCTTTTTTCCTCCCATTTTGTATAGGGACATTCTGGGTTGTGAGGCAAATTTGATATCGCAATGCCTAAATTTTAGCTTGACAAAATTGGGGTACCTTCAACATACAGAAAAAAGGCAAAAATTCTTAAATAATAACAACAACAACCTTTTTTTAAACCACTCCCACCACCAGAGTGAACAAATGAAAAAATGAAATATTTCTTTTCCTCGAGTGGGCATCGAACCTCACCTGTTTCCAGTCACATGCTTTTGCCCCTACATCACGCCTGACAATTAAGAAAGCATCGAAAGTAAACCTAGATTAACAGCAATCCCTAGTTGTTGCGTTAAATTAATATTTATAATTTCGGATACAAAGAGAACTTTTCTTGCAGATCTTTGCGCGAAGCAATATTTACGTGGTTTGCGTTGTTGTATCAACAAGAAGGTATATTATTTCATAACTTCGGCTTCATTTCGGTTGTTTTTGCAAAAAGATAACAAAAATTCGGTTTCATTTCTCTTATGAGGACCTCGTACAATGCTCGCCGTTTCTGAAATTAAGTATTAAAGAAGGCTTTCGGATAAGCTGTTTGAAATAACCGTCTTAAGCAAGAAGATAACGTATTTTTTGATGATAATAACAATATCTCATGAAAATTCATTATAAAAGATTTTTTTGTTATTAATATTTTTAATAATTATTATTTTTTTTAAATATCGGGTCGAAAACAAATGCTTATTATTGGTCTATATATTTTTTAATATATATTTTTTATTTTTTCAATACAATACAATACAAAAAGTATTATTATATCAAAAATTAAAACACAAAGTTTTTTCATATTACTTTATCTTCACTAAGTACCCAGAGCACGTAGAGAACTTATAAGGAAGGAACGGACGGATGCATCAGGCGTTTCCGAAAGTTAGATAGAGTGCCATATGTCTTCTTACAGTTAAGTTTCAAATCCTGTAACAGAGTTGTACTTGCTATATTATATACTTATGAAAATTTATGATATTGTTATGCTACAGTTTCTTAATTAAATTAATAAAAATAAATATATATTTTAAGTTTAATTACTTAGGTGACAAAGTGTGACTGTAAAATCGACTGGTTGTGGGTTCGACCCCCAGTCGAGGAAATGAAATATTTATTTACATTTATACTCTTTCATTTCTTCGCTCTGGGGTCGAGACAAAGCGCGGCGTTGCGTTCCGTCATTCAACACGCAATGCCTCGAAGAAGTCGGCTGGAAGTGGGGAACGGAGTGTATTAACCCTCGGCCTACCTTGCTGTGCGCGGGATAAAACGTGAAGCTTTTTTCTAAGTAGAGATTTGTATATTTCAAGTATAAACTTATATAATTTATAAGTTCTGTTTGTGATTTTAAAATTGCTGTGTTTTACATGCACATAGCTATTTTCACGATACTAAAACACAAACAAATGTTTTTAAAAATTTTGTCTATCTTTCTTTCTGTTTGTCTGGGCTAATCACCGGAGCTGCTGAACCGATTTTTATAAGACTTTCCCTGGTAGATGGAGCATGTCCATATTTTGCAATATATAACTTTTTATCCCGAAAATCCCACGGGATTGAGATTTACATATTATATTATAGAATAGATAACCTTATGAATCTACGGGCGTAGGGCGTAAATAATGCGGTGTGCACTCCAGAAATTTTGCTAACAAAAAATGAACCTTCAAAATAATAAAAAGATCTTTTCGCTTTCTTACAAGACCAGATCCGCCCAAAGCTAAAGTCTACTCTACTCCGAAAATATATTTAGTAAATAGTATAGTTCAAGAGTGCGAAGCCGCGGCGGGCCGCTAGCTTAAAATAAATATATTAAACAGACGAAATGATTTCAAAGATATATTATTTTCATCGTGAGTTATTTATGAATACAAAATATGTATTTCATATTTTAATATTATATGTCCGTTTCATATTATTTTATATTCATTCTTATTTATAAGTCTCTCATTCATTTATTGCACATTTCGCAGCTTCTCGTTTAATATTTTTCAATATTTTAATGTTAAATATTTCTTGTTGAGGCCAATCGTGACGCAGTGGCATGTTACTGTGAACGCGACAGGTTGTTGGTTCAATAATATTTTCATTTATTTGCTCTGGTGTCGAGGCAAAGTGCGGCGTCGAGTTACGACATTCAACATGAAATGCTTCCAGAATACAGCGATAAAAGGGATGGTCTTAACACTAGGTTCCATCTGCCCACCCAGCTGTGTGCGAGATACAGCGCGAAACTGAAAATATATATATTTCTTATATGAAATCTTTATATGAAAAATATATATATTTCTTTTACAAAAATTTAACTAACCTAACCTAAAGACGTAGTATGTTAAGGAAGTAAACTCGGATCGGGGAAGTTTTCAGTTATTTGTCAGCGCTTCCCCGAATCGCGACCGCGAACTAGCGGCGCCAAGTCCAAGCTCCACGACTACTTTATAAAATCAAATTATCGAAACCAACATTAAAAAAAGGTTTTACAACTGGCTATTAATGTGAAATAAACAAATCGAAGAGGTTATATTTTTACATTTCATTTTTTTTATATTTTTAAAAACTTAAAAATTCCTCACTTTCAATTTTTCATTTTTTTAAAGTAACCTACCTACAGTAGGTTACTTTAACCTACTCGGATTTCAGAGTAGTAATAATTACTAAGAATTATAGTCTGGCAAGAGAGTATGCTATTTATTAAATAATTTTAACTTTTTTTAAAGTGTTATTCCACCTCTAAGAAAAAATACTTATTAAGAAAACGTATAAAAATTTGAACGAAGCGGGATTCGAACCCGCGGTGTCAGAGCGCCTGGTCGGTTTTCCGGAGGCGCGGGTTCGAGTCCCGCTACTTTCAAATTTTTATACGTTTTCTAAATAAGTATGATATTTTTACTGAAGCTTGACTCTGATCTACTTTAAAAATAACTGTACCAAGACTGGATACTATAATAATAATAGTGCGTGGAATTAAGTACTGTTTACATTAACTCAGGAATCTAGTGAAATCTATAATTTTAAAAAGTTATTAAAAAGTATATAAAAAGTAAAATATAATATATTATTGTATCTATCTATATTTTTCATTTCTTGTCTTAAGAATAGTGATGTTAGTAAATATCAAATAATGAAATATTAAAATCAGCTCAGGCTCGTATTTTCTTTACTCCATAATCCATACTATTTGATTAAAGTTATGATGGACAGCTGGTATTACATTATAAGAGTATATTTTCCTCTTTGCTCAACGCAGCCTTGTTATTTTATTAAGATCAAGTTCTCGTAATACGACCCATTCAGTTAGTTACTTATTACTTTACAAATAGAATTAAGAAGGAACGTTCTTGAGAAAATACTTGTTGTATTTAATAATGATCGTATAATATACAAGAGTAAAAAACAGTTGCACAATTATAGGAAGTGTAGTTTTTATTTTTAATATAATGTTTTTCTTTAGAAAGTACACCACCTAGATTCACCCTGTTGGGAGGTGGATATGCAAACCTAGTAATGTGGACGTTTGATCTTTCTGTAGTGTAGGCGAGTTTTTATATGGAGACTAACATATATTATATAAATGTATTTATGTAAAATTAACTTTTAAACATAAATAGTACTATTTTCTCTCTCTCTCTCTCGCTCTCTTTCTGTGAGGCCCTTTATGCCTGTAGGTCGTGGTCACGGTGGTGGACTTCACCACAATTGTCTTGAAAATAGTACTTTCAGCAGGTTGCATTACGTATTTTAGGAAGGACTTCAAATCCAAGGCCGACGCTGCGTCTTCCAAATAGGTGCTGGTTGGGGAAACAACTATACCGCCATTGACTCGACGTTGCGAGTAAAAAGATTTCACTTTTGGTTTACACCACAATAACATATAAAAAATTCCCGATAACAAAATATAAAAATTGTTTATTATACTATTCTATGAAAGTGTGAACCTGAGGTACAAAGATAAGAGAAGAACTTAAAGCGTTTTTTAGAGATTTATAAAGATTAACTGGTTCTTTTTGACATAAATAATAAATTCTAACTATAATTTAAAATTTCCAGTGAAATCTAACTTCAATAGCAATAATAAGTAGGTAATTGAGGCCACCGTTGATCAGCTTGGCAGCAAACACGATGGTGGGTTCCCCATTCAGATGAATAAACTTTTTCTGTTTCCCTGCCATTGAGACGAATTGAACTTTGCCAGGCTGAAAAGATTGCGGAGTGCACAAATGAACACATATCTAAACAATTTTTGAAAATATTTCAATATACTTTCCTATATAATATAGTTTTACAAAATCAGAAACGCTCAAGAGTCGTCGTGTTGTCGCGACAGGAAAAATCCGTCATCAATCTGCCGAGAACCTATTTCCTTACATTCGATCCCTCCCGTCGCATCCGAGTTGTATTCAAGTTTCATCAGAATATTTTCTATTTATTATAATAGAAACATTATTACAATAGATAAACATAGTTATTTGATTTTTATCAGATTGAATTTCAAACTGTGTATTTTTTATATCGAAATGCTGTAGGATTTTTGAATTTAACAAATTAAACATTTTATTACAGGGTTTGTAGATTTATGATGATTATCAGTTTTGAAAGTTTGGTCATAGGACTTTAACATTTCTTTTCGATAGCACGCTTAAATGTTTTAGCCATCCAAGTTCAATGGTGCCGCAGTGGCAGAACCATGCGACTGTGAATGCAACGATCGTGGGTTCGATTCCCACTCCGCATTATACTGTAATTTGTATGAAATATAAGAAAAAATAATAATAAAGAGGTCAATATTACATCTAAGATAATGTTAATCTTTATTATAACATATAGTAAATTTTTACAAGTTTAAATGAGAGATTATATGGCTCAATGATGGGTCTGGAGGAGCGCCAAAGCGCCTCGAGGTAACAATGCGACCCTGCCAAGAGCTCACTGATAGATTTGTGACATTTCTGAATGTAGACTGCTTGATTAGATATTAAACATCGGAGAGTTTATGCACCATTTAATATGATATACGTCAAATAATTATATGTATTTAATGTTAAACTATTATCGTTTATACAGTTTTATATTTGCATTTTTGATTAAAAATAGTTTTCTTTTTGTTTACTGTACACATTTCAGCACTTTTAAGAAATATTTTCAAAGCATCCTTTTTGAAATATTGCTTGAGACTGTCGTTATAATATAGTGGGCTTACGAAATCAGGTCAAATTCAGCTTTCAACAAATTGTAGATAAACTCCTAGAAAATCTTGACGTTTTAATTCTAAGGAAAAGTAAGAACACAGAAAAAAAATTGGCTACTAAGTCAACGCAATCAAAGGATGCGAGAATTTCTCCGCGTAATCAAAACCTATAGAGTACTCTCCGTGGACTTACAATTATGAGATTTAGCACAAAGTGAAAACTTATAATACAAATAAAAGAAAAAATCTAAACACAATTTTGTAATGATTTTTTTTATAAAATATCTATGTTTTCAAATAGGTATTTTATAAGAAAAATCATTACAAATTATATTTGTATGTCATTCCATACAAAATGAGAGCATACTTAAATTTCCGCCCGCAATCTTAAATTTGTGTACTTTTATAAATTGTACTTTCCTTTGACCTACAATGCTGAAATTGGTACCGAAATCTTGGTAGGCAAAACCGACTAATACTTGACCAGTTTCTTTTTTAAAAAAGCCGGGTTTATATTTAATTCAGACCACGTATTCTATAGTTAGTGATCCTTTTAGTAAAATCTCTTACTGTAGGTATTGTATTTTTAAGTCAAATTGACACATAAATAAAATAATAGCTATAGCTTGCCTTATTTCCTTTGTTAGCTCTACTGACGAACGACCTCGTTACGGGTGGCGATAAAATTCGGTGTTATACTCCTACATTCTTCATTAATTTTTTATTGTTTTCTCTCTCGGGTTCTCTTTATGTGTACTAAGTTTGATATGAACGGATAACAAAGTATAATAGCAATGAAGTGCCTGTGGTGTAGACGCTTATTATGGCAGATATTACACTAAAACTAGTTTTACTTATTACTTACATAAACTTAATTATTATTTATAATTTTTCTTATAAACTAACTTACTGACTTTGGGCAGCAATTCTTCTGAAATTAAATTCAGCAATAGTATAATATATTTATTTTAATATATCTATTGAAAAATTGACTTCAGTCTTTTTTGGTTTGTCAGTCATTGGGTTAATCGAACTGCGATTTACCTTAGAGTAGAATGATTTCCTGTTGTAAAAAAAAGGGTTCCTATTGTAAAAATATAAACATCATTTAATACTAATATTAAAAAATATACATATGTGAGAAATATTATAAGACAAAATTAAATATATATACGTTTTATATTCACGCAATAAATAATGCTTTTGCCATTTAAATTTATGCAGAAGCTTTTTGACTACGCCTAAGCTCATGTTATACTGAATGATTTATTATACCAACAAGTAAATTTAATATGTACATTTATTTCACGTCTCTCTAAATACAGAGCATCAAGACGACTTAATTTTATTCATTATACTACATGTTTATTTATACATTATAATAATATCTGTCTCTATCTTATTTAATTTCGAAGAACGTTCAGTTACTTTTCGTAATAATTATAATACATTTACGACCTCGTTTAATCAGATGGAATTGAGCTTTGAAGGTATATGTGATCAATTCACCAAAAGTACTACTAGAGTGAATAGCCATTAGGTATATCTCCGATGATTCAGGATACGGAGAATCAACCTACTACTTCTAGAAAATCATTTGAAAAGGTAAATTTCCTGGTAATATAATAAACTGTGCTCAGTGCTGTAGGCTATTTGAGTTGGAGTCTCGAGGCGGCGTAATTACTCCCGCGGCACTTTATCTTAAGGTTACTCTTTTAAGAATCAAGTTTTGTTGTATTGCAGGGGAATCATGTTTGTTAATTAAATCGTATTTTTAGTACCTGCTATTTCAGTATATTGCCTTCATCATTTTTATTGTGATTTTTTTAAAATATTTTGTGGTTTCATTATACGTAAGAAGATATAGATAAAAGTCTTGGAAAAATATAAAGTACCTTAATATAAATAATGTAACTTTGAGCGTTACTACCTAACTAGGATCGGTTCAGTACTTTTTGTGTTCAGTTCAGTAGTTAGTTCTTTTACCTGTCTAATATACGTGTTCTGTTTGTCACCACACATTGACTTTACGGCTAAAATGAAAATACTATGAGATATCACTACAATCTTTATTGCTACCAGGATAAGGAAAAATATAATGAAATAATTTGGTGCCGCCGGAATTTGCCAGGCTAAATTAAATTATCAAAATCAAGACGCTCTGGTTCATATTATATCTTCAAATATTACCTCTAATATTTATCCAACAGAGTAAATTTAAGGAAGTCAGTGAGCTCATTCCTTCAAGAGGTATTATGCTATGCATTCGTTAATATATAAAAGATGTAATCTTTCAACTCGGCTCCAAATAAAATGAAACTAAAAATCTTTTTTTTATAAAAATCAGTTTTTATTCATTATTTAATATATAAAAGCTATGAATTAAATCCTCTTACCTGCCAGCAGTGATAATCCTTTAAAAATATCCAGCAAAATACAGGTGTATCAATAAATTTGGTGACCTTGTCTAACCTTGTGTACATTGTGAGTTTATATTGTGTCTTTCACTATAATACTAAAAGATGGAATCAATTAAGCACTCAATTGCAGAGTTGACACAACAATTTAATACTCAAATGACTGAATTCCAAAAACAACTGATCTCAACAAACAGTACGG
This sequence comes from Heliconius himera, assembly GCA_021202915.1. NCBI lineage: Eukaryota > Metazoa > Arthropoda > Insecta > Lepidoptera > Nymphalidae > Heliconius > Heliconius himera. The sequence continues at coordinate 324,164 of JAJHJA010000231.1, forward strand.
CGAGTCCAACTTCTAATTTAGCAGTGCAATTCAATATGTTTCGATCTTTTGTACTGGCTGCTCTTGAGGCCCTCCAACAACAGGTTCAGCTTCTCACTAAGCAATGCGACAGCCTTGAAATGCATAGTCGAAGGAAGATTCTATTAGTGCATGGCATTGCTGAGGATAAAGAAGACACTGCTTCTCATGTGATACAAGCCTTAACTGAACATCTTAAAATTCCAGAACTGTGTATAGATGATGTCAGCAGATGTCAGCGCCTGGGTAAAATCTCTCCAGGTAAGCCGAGACCCATTTTACTCAAATTCCGAGATCTGTCTGTGAGGAACCAAATCTGGTACTCCAAAACCTCCCTTAAAAACTCTGGAATCACTCTCTCTGAATTTTTGACAAGATCCAGACACGAAACTTTTATGATGGCACGGCAGCGCTTTGGAATTTCCAAGTGCTGGACAAAGAATGGATATATTATTATTATTGGTCCTGACAGCAAACGCCATAGTATAGTCTCGTGTGCTGAGCTAGATAAGATTACTCCTAATCCTGAACCTCGAGGACAAGGGAATCCTACTTCTACTTCGGCCAAATTAGCCACAGCAGCTAAGCAAGCCATCCGTACCAGGAGAATTATAAAAAAGTAATGGTATGGTATGCTTCCTTGATCATGGCCTTCCAAGCGTGTTACTAAAAGAAGGAATTAATGTTGTGTTGTTTGTTTTTTTCTATATTCATAGTATTACATGTATGTTTCCTTTCCCGTATTGTTGTGATATTGCACTCAATTCTTTTTACTAATGTACTAGTTGATTCTATACTCATATATTAATTTATGTATATTTTTATCTAACTGGCTTGTACCCACAAAATTTTGTTTAAATTCAATATTTATCACTTTAGTAACAAACACTGTAATCACAACATCTGTCAAATGTCAGTGACAATAGTCAAAAATCAAAATAGATTACATATATATAGATTATAGCAAGTGTTCTCGGATCCTCACTAAGACCCATTTCGTTACACGCATTTTATTTTCTTCTCTTTTCTTATAAAAATACTGCTGACAGGTGGATGAAGTTAAAGTATATTTAGTTTAATAACGTATTTAAAATTAAATATTTCTGTATTTATTTGTCTAGTTCTGTATTTTATTATTATTATATTTTGTTATTGCCAAATATTTAAGTAATTTCTTAATTTTTATTAGTTTAATAACGTATTTAAAATTAAATATTTCTGTATTTATTTGTCTAGTTCTGTATTTTATTATTATTATATTTTGTTATTGCCAAATATTTAAGTAATTTCTTAATTTTTATTATTTTTATATTATATTATTTTTATTATTTTTATTTATATTATATTTTTATATATATATTATATTATATTTTATTTATAGCTTATATATTTATTGCTCGTAATGTATATTAACAATAGTGCCAGTATTAATAGTACAAGTGATGATTCATTTCACCAATGTGATTCAACTGCTTCTGATAGTAGTTTTTATAGCATCCCTGATCCTCTGAGCTCCCTCCTTAAAAACAAGTTAAATAATTATACCAAAAATTTTAATGTTGTCCACATCAACGCGCAGAGTATACCAGCCCATTACCCAGATTTGCTTGACTCATTTGATTTAAAAAATGTCCACGCTATTCTAGTCTCCGAAACATTTCTCAAGCCTTGTTTGCCATCTACTTCATATACTCTGCCAGGTTTTCACCTAATCCGCAATGATAGGACAGAGAAGGGTGGGGGGGGAGTTGCTATTTACCTCCGTAGTCACTTTCCTTTCTCAATACTACACAAATCACCTTCAACCTACTCGAACTCAGCGGAGCATATCCTAATAGAAGTCCTCTTTGGCACTCTTAAAGTACTACTTGGCGTCTTTTATAGTCCCAACTTACACATTAATTATTTTGATGCATTTGAGGACCTGTTAGAAAGATATGCTCCAGGGGCTGACCACACTATCATAATGGGTGACTTTAACACATGTTTAATTAGGAACGACTTTCGTGCAAAAAGATTAAAACATATTATCAACAGTACCAATTTAAATATTCTTCCCACGAACGCCACACACTTATTTCCTGGTTGTGCGCCATCCTTGCTGGATCTCATGATCGTCTCATCAACGGAACGTGTGGCAAGTTTTGGACAAATATCAGCTGATGCATTTTCGTATCATGACCTCATTTACTTACTTACTTGTCATATAAAATACGTCCACCGAAACTAAAGCCGACGGTTGTGATGCGAAGATGCTTCAATAACATAGATAACGAGAAGTTTATGAACGATCTTGCCTGTATTAGCTGGGATTCCATATTTAGTGCTGGAAATATTAATGATAAATTAAATGTTTTCAACTCCATTTTGACCGAGCTCTTTGATATTCATGCACCGCTCCGGCCTGTTAAAATAAAACATCTCCCTGCTCCCTGGTTAACTCCGGATATTAAATTACTTATGGCCAAACGTAACTCTGCTAAGTCTAAATACAAAAAAAATCCTACAGACGCAAATTTGCAAAGATACAAAAAACTACGGAACCGATGTAATAAGACTTGCAGAGATGCCCGGCGTAACTATATCTTCTCATCAATTAACAATAACAATCCAGCTAAAACTTAGAAATTCCTGAACGCGATGGGTATAGGTGACCGGCGCACTAATGACGGAGATATCTTAAACAGCTGCATGGATTTAAACGCCCTGAACAATTACTTTACTACTGTCAATCTAATCTCTGACAGTAATAAAATAAAAACACTTAATTTGTTATCATTACAGTCCAATCCCGCATCCAAACCCTTCCACTTTTCTCCTATTACAAAAACAGAGGTACGCAAGCATGTGCTTGCAATCAAATCCGATGCTACTGGTTTTGATAACATAAGCCGACGTATGATTCTCCTAACACTTAACTCAATCCTTCCTGTCCTCTACCATATTTTTAACTTCTCCCTATCCTATAACGAATTTCCTATTTCTATACTATCCCTCCTATCTAAGGTTTTTGAGCGCATAGTTCATGAACAAATGTATAAATACCTGCACAATAATAACATCCTGTCCCCTTTCCAATCTGGTTTCCGTCCTGGGCATAGCACAGTTACGGCTCTTAATAAAGTTTGTGACGATATAAGATATAGTTTTGACAACCAGCAAGTAACCTTACTTGTTCTATTAGATTTTTCGAACGCCTTTAACACGGTAGATTTTGATATTTTGTTAGCAATTTTAAAAACTATTAATTTCTCCTCGCAAGCTACTGAATGGTTTTCCTCTTATCTACACGGACGCACACAAAGCGTTAAGCTTGACGGAAAGCATTCGTCGGAATGTGCTATCAACGCTGGCGTCCCGCAAGGTGGTGTACTCTCTCCTTTACTCTTTTCCATTTTCATTAACACTCTCACTCAACATATATCTTCATCTTACCATCTTTACGCTGATGACTTACAAATATATACAACTGCACCTGTAAGCGACATCTCCAGTGCAATCAGTAAAATTAATTCCGACTTACAAGCAATTAGCAACTGGAGTAAATCGTTTGGGCTCTGTATCAACCCTAATAAGTCTCAGGTGTGTATATTTGGTAACTCTAAGCAGCTATCTAAATTACGTTCTCCTCTCCCCTTTGTTTTATTTGATAATGTTTCTTTAGAGGTTAGTGAGAGTGTTAAGAATTTGGGACTCAGGATGGATAGTGCATTTTGCTGGTCGCCTCACGTGTCTGAGCTTAGCCGTAAGATTTTCTGTACTATAGGTAGTTTGAGAAGGTGGAAGAATCTATTGCCCCTAAAGACCAAAATATCTTTGGCCCATGCTCTTCTTCTACCTATATTAGACTATGCTGATTCTTGCTTCTTAGATCTATCTCAAGAACTACTGTGTAAGCTCGAACGGCTGCAAAATCTTATAATAAGATTTATTTTTGGGTTGAGAAAACATGACCATGTGTCACAGTACCGTAGCCAACTCAAATGGTTGACAATAGAACATAGGCGTAATTTGCATGCCCTAACCCTTCTTTACACCATCCTCTACAATCCCGTTTCTCCATCATACCTCAAGGAGCGTTTTAAGTTTCTGGGGTCTGACACTCTCCATTCCCAAAACCTCCGCTCCCGTCTTAACCATATCCTTGAAATTCCTTTGTGCCGATCTAAATGCTATAGTGATTCTTTCACTGTTAAGACAGTGAAGCTATGGAATGGGCTGCCAATTGAAGTAAGACGATCACAATCGATTGGAATATTTAAGCGTCGTCTTAAAGAGTTCTACCTCAAATTAAATGTTTGAACGGATAATACGATAATAAGTGTACGTTTGTATATATATCTATATGTTTGTATGTATGTAAGTATATTATATGTATGTATGTATGTATGTATGTAGGTATGTATGTATGTATGTATGTATGTATGTATGTATATGTATATGTATTTATATATGTATGTATAAAATTATTGTGTTTTGTATTTACTATTTTATATTTTATTTATAAAACAATGCTTTTTGCACCTTCCTGTATTCTTGCTTGAAGTAAATCCTTTGATATTTTATGGTTGCCTGTAAGAAATTGCTTTTAGTGATAAGGCCGCCATTGCACATTTGTGTATCTTTTAATTACTGTTATGAACTGTATGTTTTATTACCATTTGTGCAATAAAGTATTATTATTATTATTATTATGTTTCTCGTTTAGAATTCACGGGTTCAAAAGAACCCGGTCCTTTGGAAGGCTTGCGTGGGGACACAGGTCCAACACGTAGAGGCCCCTTAGAGAATATAAAAATGTTTTACTGTGACGCAACAGCCGGGATCCATCTCTGGGTAACCACAGGTAATTGCCCAGAGATGGTCGCCGGTTAATGCGTAGGAACTATGGAAAATGTGGAAATCTAAACTAGGACTATGGAATGGAATTTGGATGGACTGCTACTGGGCTATTGAGTGAGACTAACGGACGTCCGCCTTTACAATAGTCTCAAATTGAATGGTTGGCGGACGGTGACTCGCCTCCCACTAGATGGGCCCCCACAAAGCGGCGTAGTGCCTTGGGCGCAACATCGGCGTGGTCGGCTAAGGGTGTAGAGAGGTGTGCACCGGTTTCACCATCACGAGGAGCTCGTGAGCGGGTTTCCCCGCTATTACGCAGATTGAGCACTTCCACCCTTTCGAGCACATAGCTCTTGCGCTCCACTCTGCCGGCCAATAAAGACAAGCCAGAGGCGGGGGATAGATTACAATTCCCCTCCGGAGGACTCAGGTCCGTGGGGTCGCCACTCCCCAACAGCTCGCCACAAGCTGCCCTGCGGGTTTATTATTATTATTATTATGTTTCTCTTTTATAATTCACGGGTTCAAAAGAACCCGGTCCTTTGGAAGGCTTGCGTGGGGACACAGGTCCAACACGTAGAGGCCCCTTAGAGAATATAAAAATGTTTTACTGTGACGCAATAGCCGGTATCCATCTCTGGGTAACCACATGTAATTGCCCAGAGATGGTCGCCGGTTAATGCGTAGGAACTATGGAAAATGTGGAAATCTAAACTAGGACTATGGAATGGAATTTGGATGGACTGGCTACTGGGCTATTGAGTGAGACTAACGGACGTCCGCCTTTGCAATAGTCTCAAATTGAATAGTTGGCGGACGGTGACTCGCCTCCCACTAGATGGGCCCCCACAAAGCGGCGTAGTGCCTTGGGCGCAACATCGGCGTGGTCGGCTAAGGGTGTAGAGAGGTGTGCACCGGTTTCACCATCACGAGGAGCTATTATTATTATTATTATTATTTTATATTTCTTTTGAAATCTCTCTTCTTCAAAAGAGGTGTTTTATTGCCATATATACGGGCCTTAACCAAGTATAGAGGCAATCGATTGTACAGATGATGTTGATAAAAATTTACGAGTTATATGACAAGTGTTAAGAATGATTGCTTTCTGCAGAGTGTGTATAATCGCTTGTGGAATATTTAAGAGATCTAAACTGTTGTGTAGAGTTTTTGGTACTAATCCTGTGGCAGATATGACTATTGGCACTATATGGATGGTTTCTGCTTTCCACTGAGTTTTTATTGCTAAAGCCAATTCCTGATATTTAGTGATTTTTTCAGCAATAGTAGACTGAATATTGTGGGAATTGGGTACGGCTATGTCAATAATGTATACAGTATTTGAAATTTTATTGTAAAATGTAATATCTGGTCTATTGCAATAAACGGTTTTGTCGGTAAGAATAGTTCGATCCCAATACAATTTATAATGCCTATTTTCATGAACGGTATTTGGCTTATATTTATAATAGGGTAACTTTTGCTGTACAAATTTATAAGAATGTGCTAAATGTTGATGTATGATAGATGCTACTTGATCATGCCTGTGTTTGTAGTCGGTTTGTACTAATGTCTTGCATGCGCCTGTTATGTGCTGAATAGTTTCAGGCGAGGTATTGCAATGTCTACATAAATCAGAACCTTCTGTTATTTCTTTTGTGATGTATTTTCTATAATTGCGAGTGGCAATGACTTGATCCTGTATAGCAAGCATGAAAGCCTCTGTTTCTGGGAATAATGAACCTCGTCTGAGCCAGTCGTTCGATGCATTCTTATCGACATAAGTCTGGTTCAGATCATTTCGATGTCTCCCATGAAGAGACTTTTCTTGCCACCGCGATATTTTTTGGTGTAATTGTGTAAGTGTATCATTATTTTGTGTGCTTGTATCTTGTAAATTTAGCGGTGTAAGATGTTTGTCAATTTTCGTTACTTGTCTATGGAGAGAGGAAATTTGTGATTTATGGTCAAAATATTTTCTTAAACTAGTGATTTGCTTGTTATGTAAACTTTGGATGTCTATTATTCCCCGCCCACCTTCGCAACGCGGAATTATAAGTCTTTCTATTGATGATTTCGGGTGATGTTTTCTATGTTTGGTCATGCATGTATTAATTATCCTTTGTAGCTTTTTTAAATCTGTCTGGGACCAATTTATTATTCCAAAAGAATAGGTAAGAAGTGGTATGGCAAATGTATTGATAGCCTTTATCATATTTCTGGAATAAAGATGAGACTTCAAAATGAGATTTAACCTTTGTCTAAATTTCTGCATTAACTCTAATTTAGTTTCCGTTTGCTTTATCCTTCTAGACTGCTTAAAACCTAAATATTTATAAATATCTCCTTCATTCATCGACTCTATTTTTTCATTATTTTTTAATGTGTAACTATTACTTTCTATTTTGCCTTTATTTATCGATAATATTTTACATTTCTCTACTCCAAATTGCATACTTATATTATTTGAATATTTCTGAACTACGTCTGCCAAGTAAAAAAGGTTGTTCTTATTGTTAGAAAATAATTTGATGTCATCCATATAAAGCAAATGTGATAAAATATATTCACTATCAGCAGTTTTTAAGTGATATCCTATTCCAGTCTTGTTTAGTAAGCTTGATAACGGATTTAAAGCTAAACAAAACCATAAAGGACTGAGAGCATCCCCTTGAAAGATTCCACGTAATATACGTATGGGTTTAGTTGTAGTTGTAGAAGTTGAGTTTTTTAGTTTTAAAACAGTCGTCCAATGTTCCATAATAGATTTCAAGAATGATATGATTTTAGGGTGAATTTTATATAATTGTAAAATATATAACAACCAGCTGTGAGGTACAGAATCAAAAGCTTTACGGTAATCTATAAACATGCTATAAATGTTGTGCTTTTTCTTAAATGCATTATTTAAAACAACAGAATCTATTATCAACTGCTCCTTACAACCTTGACTGTTCTTTCTGCATCCTTTTTGTTGTTCTGCCAGTATGTTGTGTTTATCTAAATGTTTGTAAATAAATTCACTTAAACATGCTGTAAAAATTTTGTAGATAGTCTGAAGGCAAGTAATCGGTCTGTAACTAGATGGATTTTGCGTGTCATTGGATTTAGGTAACATATAGGTGACTCCTTGTGCAATGTATTCTGGCAAGGTCTCTGGAAATTGTATAAATGAATTAAGGTGATTATGTATGAATGTGTGGGTGCAAGTGAATTTTTTATACCAGAAATTATGAATTTTGTCAGTTCCAGGAGACTTCCAATTATGTAACCGCTTAATAACTTGTGTCAACGTTTCCATTGATATCTGTTTAAATTCCATGTCAGGGATATCTGTTGTTGTATTCTCAACGTTTTGAATCCAGTCAGAGTCTAGGTTATGTGCAATTGGTTTTTCCCATATATCTGCCCAAAATTTTTGTAGGTTATCTGCTGACGGTGTATTTTTATTGTCAAATGTATTTGATGATTGACTAAGACTTCGGTAAAATCCTTTTTCATTATTAGTGAATAGTGAATTTTGTTTTTTCCTATTAGTACAATTTAAATATCTTTTTAGTCTGCTAGATGCTGTATTCAGTTTTTGTTTAAGAGTATCCAAGAATTGATTAATATCTATGTTTAAATCTTCATGTTGAGCGTGTACCTGATATTTACTTTTAATTTTATGTATATGTGTAATCATTTTTTTACTTCTATTTCCATTAATGTACTGTGTTAATCTTCCTATTTCACGTCTATATTTGTCTATTTTATTTTCTAATCTTCTCTGCCAGGTTGGATTGTAAATATGTCTTGGTTCATTACTTTCATCTGTTCTAATTTTTGCACCATTGCTGATAATTGCAGTATAAGCTGCTGCATATATTACTGTTTGGAGAGTTATAAAATCTTGTTCTAATGATAGAAATTTAGGGATTATACTTTTATTTAAATAATCGACTATTGCAGCTAATTTTCTTGACGATTTTTGTTTCGGAAGGTGAGGCCTTAAAACCGGTTCAGTATTTTTAAACTTTTCCAATATAATACAAAATTGTTTTTCTATTTCTGCATAGTTTAACTTATAAGAAGGAAGCTGATTATTATCTTCTTTTTGTTCTATATGTTCAGTGCATGATGGAGTATCAACATCTATATTATCTTGTGAGATATTTAATACATTATTTGAATGGTGTGGGGACAATATACCGCTAATTGAATTATTTTGTAACTTATTTTGAATTTCGATTTCTACTTCTTTTTTAATTTCTTGTATTCTATTGTCAGTCACCATCTTGTTGTTAAAAATTACTCTACGTTGATCCGCTAGTCTTTGTTCTGATATATGGGCAAGATGAGGATATGATTCAACAAAGGATTTGTGCAATTTTTTACGGTATGCTGTTTTATTAATTTCTAAATTAGTTATTAGGAAGTAAATGCGTACTATAGCTTCATTAATATCATTAGACCAACTCATTCTATTTTCAATCTGTGTCGAATTTTCAAAGACTGAGTTTGGGTTGTATTTGTGTTATTCTTCAACATTATTGAAACTTCTTTTTTTATATTAAATAAAATGTCTTCAGAAAGTAATTTATTATTAACTATTGCTCTACGCTGATCACTAATTCTCTGTTTTGTAGCTTGAATTTCTGGATATTTTTGTTTAAAAGATTGATATAATGAGTTTAAGTAACCCCGAGTAATGGTTTCTAATTTACTTGTAATGAGGTAAGTGCGCCATATGAACATATTCATTTCAGTTGTCCATTTTTGTCTCGCACTATTTTTAGCAATAGTGGGTCCAAGATTTTTGGGTTTTGTCCCTTGGACAACATCTATTGTTTGATGTGATCTGGATGAAAGTGTTGTGGATGATGCTTTCGATGATGATGAATACGTTGATGAATATGAAGATGAAGAAGAACTACTTGGTGATGCCGCGAGATGATTGATGATTTCGGCTGTAGCATCTTTATCGGTAGGAGCCCGCCTGCTCAACTCCATACCGCCGATGGATCGCATGCTGGAGCATCCAGCATCGGCTCCAGATGCGGCAGCGGCCGCAAATTGTATACTTTTTTTTCCATTGTAACTCCATTAAAATAAAAGGGTTGGGAATTGTTTGTTAAGGGAGGGTGTGCCTAGATGTTATTGGCGTTGTAGTAGCATGCACGTATGACTAAAAGATCAGGTGTTATGGTCTTAAAACATTGTACCTCCTCCCCGTAAGCCCCACCACCACGACAAGGTCAATTCCCATGGGGGGTTATTATTATTATTATTATTATTATTATCTTTACAAAACTTTTATTGTACAGCCATCAATTTGTCTAAAACGGCTTACAATGTACCTGGGACTCACTGCAGCTTCTATTTGCTAAAGCAAAAAACCAGCTCTGTGAATACTGGGATTATACGGAAAAAATATCTCTTGTACACTACAAAATGTAGAATTGAAAATGAAGTAAAAGAATATTTTACTTTTGGCTTCCTTTATGGAGTATCCAGCTAATACCGGGATTATGTGTTTTGAGTACAACCTTTACAGATAGATGCTTTGGTAAAATGTGTATTTTTTTTACTCTCCCTCACAATTACAATTAATTAATATAAAATATAATCAATTACAGTTTCAATTTCGATTAATATTATTACGTAAGCATCTCATTTTAATAATAACATCCAAGCCGATGAGTTGGTGATAAATCTGGAAGTATATTTAATCACATTACTGAAGGTAACAATTTTCCCAAAATGAAATTGCTTCCACAGATTTTTATCGTACATTCTCCGATAAATAAATTTAAATTAATGTACGACAATCTTATGATATTACAGTAAAAGTCACTATAATGTAGTATTAGCATAGTATGGTATTAGAAAAAAATCTTATTAAATGATTTTTGTGACTTCATATAATTTTTCATTTGGTTTTATTCTAATTTGTAAAAATGTTTTTGTCTGTACATTTAGTAATTTTGACTGAAATGGATGTGGAATGGAGAGGGACATTAAAAAGAATAATAGAAAGTAAAAATATTTTTTTAATAACGGCATTTTTTAACTATTTATACGACTGATATTTTGATTATACGACCCCAGTCGTCATCAGCCTAACTGTCATCTGCTAAGGAACAACTCATCATCACTACAACCAGAAGAAGAAGACGACGACGAGAGGACCGAAGCAAACTCACCCGAACCCAGAAGACCACGCCAGAAAATTCCGCCCTTATTTCTGGAATTCCGCCCGCACTGGCCTGTGCGGAGGGGACTCGACTTCACTCCCCCCCTGGTTCGCCCGGCCCCGGATCAGGACCGAGTGTCAGACTCCGGTAGGCCGTCAGCGAGTTGAGGAGTCAGAAGCCCCAGGCGCAGGAAAGCGCCATTGTCCGGTGACCATCCAGGCCAGCCGGCCAGAGCCCAGAAGACGTCTTGAGAAGGAGGGACTGGACATGCCCTCCCATGCACTCTCTTTTTCTGCAAACAACGCCACTCCGAGCACCACGTTCACCGACGCGCTCCGAGCATCAGGCCTAAGCCGAGTACTTCCTTAGTTAAGAAGACTTAATTAAGAAGACTAAATCCGTATCAAAATGCCTTCAAACATCCTTTCTATGTATACTCTCTAATAACTACATATTTACAGTTTTTATATTAGTTACATTTATTAGCTAATAATAAATGTAACTAATATAAAAACTGTACAAGAGTTAATATGCAATCCTTCAAATCAATAATTTAACACTTAAGGGTGTTTCTGAAGGAGTAAATTAAATTATTTACTGACATCAGCACATTTAACAGAGTTTTAAAATTATAATGAGTCGTACATAACATAGATAAAAAGAACGTTATGTTACAAAAATATAAACGTGTAATAAATATTTAGCTGTATATATTTATAAATATTAAATATCAACATCGGTCGTATTTTTAAATTGAAAACAATCAAAAATCTTTATGGAAATTACGACAATGTAGTAAAATATTAGAAGACATTATAGTCATTAGTCAATTCTGTTTATTAAATGAATAATAATGTAATTTAGGCGGGCGAAGCCGCAGGCGGGCGGCTAGTTATATATAAATTTCATTTATAAATGCAGCACCAACAGATTGCAATAATGATATACGTTTTATCTCAATTATTTGTAAAAATAGACAGTAGCTTTTGATTTACAACGTACATAAATCTTACTTAAATCTTGAAAACACGAACCACCCAGTCTCTTACGAGCTCTTCAATTATTCGACAGGTTTTTGTGGATAAGCTAAAATACACAATAGTGTTATTTTTGGTTCTTCTTTAAAAATGGAGAAAATGAAAAAATGTTCTGGTGTCGAGGCAAAGCGCGGCGTTGAGTTTCACCATTCAACACGCAATCCCTCCAGATGAATGGACTGCCTTGACACTAGATTCCCTGTCGACCCTGAGCCTGGGCCTGCTGAGTGTGGAATACAGCGTGAAGCTGAAAAATAATATCAAAGTGCTATTATTTTCATGCAAATTCTAAAATTCGGGACAACGAAGTCTCTTGACACTAGGTTCTTTATGGTTTTCTCTGTATCGTAAGCAGGATACAGCGTGATATGAGGCCAGCATGGCGCAAGGGTACAAGCGTGCGACTGTAAACGCGACGCTTGTGGGTTCGATTGCCACTCGAGGGTACTCAACACGTCTCTTAATAGGACACAGAGTGTTTTATTTGCGTGAAGCTCGAAAAAAATATAGGGTTGCCAGAGAGTTCCTAGAGCTAAGTGACTTCGATAGCCGACAATAGTAATATTAAGCCAAATAAATTAAATATTTTAACTCTACCTTATCCTGTAGACCTTTAGAGACGACTAAGCTCAGAGTCGAGCCTCACAAAATCTAAGCGCCAGCACGCTTTGTTTACGTAATACTAATTCGTAACATGTTCTAATCGAGTTTTCCTCGAGTAGGAAATCTTAGTAGTACATAAATACAATTTCAGTTATGTACCACAAAAATCAGCTTTCATTATTATTGTTATTATAAAACATAGAAAAAAAATTGTAAATGAAATAAAAAATATATAGTCTAAAGTTTAAAGGTTGTTTTAATTAATTGAATTGTAAAAAAAAATAGTGGAACTGAGACTATTGTCAGTATGTTATGCTGACGTTAAATTAATTTAAGTTTTGTTAATTGATATTTAAATATTTATCGTTTAAATAAAAATCTTTGTTATTAATTTTTATATAGTATTCTAAATTAAAAATATTCTTTCTTCAACCATTCCAACAATAAAAATATACACTCAATTTGAAAATACTTACTCTATAATAAAACGAGTACAGTCTACAAATACTTGTAATACCATAAGCATGTCTGTGGTATACTTTAATTCCCGTTTTCAATATTGTGCTCGAAGTAATCCGCCTTTAGTGACAAAATAGAAGTTTCTTACTCAAATAGTAATAAGCTTATGAGCGCTAAAACTTCGCAACAGTAGTTCTGGAGTTTCGCCGAATATTAGGAACAGGAGACAAACTTAGATAGTTTGTGTTGGATACTCGTCTAACGTACATTTCTCTTGTTGACTGCAACTCGTATGTTGACAAATGTTGAACTTGTAGATATTTCAGGGGCTGCGGCACAAAATGAAGCTGTATATGCGACTGGTTGTGGGTTCGACCCCACTCGAGGAAATGAAATTGTTATTTAAATGTAAATTTCCATTTCTTCGTTCTGGTGTCGAGACAAAAGTGCGGCGTTGAGTTCCGCCATTCAACACGCAACGCCTCCAGAATTCGTCGGATAGTGCGGAACGGAGTGTCTTAACACTAGGTTCCCTCTGCCTACCATGACGTGAGTGGGATACAGCGTGAAGCTGATTTACTTTTCTTTTTATTTTAAAAAAGTGAGTATATACCTTATTTCACGAGATTAGTTTATAAAAGTCCATATTTCTCTGCCTTAAAATCATAAATACTTAGTATGAAACACACAAAAAAATATCCCAAATTGGGCAATTTCACTAACGAATGAACACTAAAAATAAAAAATAAAACATGTTATTGACGATACAAAATCCCTCAAAAATCCAAGCCACTTCTTCTAATGATCACTAGCAACATGTGCCGTTGGCTCTAACTAGATGCCCAGATTCTTTTTATTTTGTTACTTTCTATATGTTTAATTTTAAAAGTTCAACGTTTAAACTTTAATTAGTTGTTGATCTGTAAGTTCTTTCTTTGCAAAGTAGCCATAAGAAGTGGTTGTTGTTGGCATTCCGCCTATATGATTTTTATTACTTTTCTTAAAATTCTTCTTGGTTTTTTTGATAAAGAGTTAACACTAAATTAATAAAAAAAATATCAACACTTATGTAATTATTAACACTAAAAAGTATAGTATGAAAACATATTGGCTTACATAAAAAAAAATTAAAGAGTATGAATGTTTTATATCTTTCAACATAGAAATTTTGTTGAAAATTGAGGCTAGTCGTGGCGTAGCGGCACAAAGTGTGACTGTAAATCGACTGGTTGTGGGTTCGATCCCCACTCGAACGGAGTATCTTAACACTAGGTTCCCTCTGCCTACCCTGCTGTGTGCGGGATACAGCGTGAAGCTGATTTATTTTTATTTTTAACATAGAAATCATAAAGTAAATTTGCTGTAACAATATGATTTAATAAGGAGATTCATAACTCAATTACAATCGTACAACATTCCCAACACGCTGAGCAGAGGTTACCAAATCATAAAATGCGGGGATCTCTCCTCGTTCTATAATATCCGGTGCAGTCTGAGATCCGCTCGATCGGAACAGGAAGATAGATATTGTTATTGTAAAATATTTCCCAACGTGAGGACCAAATGTAAAAAAAATTGAGTTATCACGTACAGATTTCATCCATTTCTATATATCTTTTTATTATTTACTTAAAATTGTTAAGTTGAAGTATACATTTTCATAAATAGCATCAATTGCATGTGATAGGTTAATTTGTATGATCAAAATATGTTTATATAGTACGTAGATATATCCATACATAAAAAAACTTGAAAGTATTCTTATCCATCTTGTCTAGACTCCGTATAGTAAATATCTTTTTAATCTGATCTATAATATAAGACCTGCCAAATCCTGCCTGAGAACCAAACTGCCTGCCTGAGAACCAAATTAATATATTGTTTTGCTTTGCTATATTTAAAAATAATAAAATCTTAATATAATATACAAAGAAGTTTGAAAATTAAAAATATCACACGACTGTAATTAATTAAATTTAATAAGTACATTTTGATGGTATACATTTCAATCTCCTTTATTAAAAATTTTGCCTTAATGGATATTGTGTTTCAACAGCATTAAGTATATAAATTATTATAATGAAATACGCGTACTGAAGAGTAATAAATTTGAAAGTAACTGACGCTGAAACAACTTAAATAAATTTATTAAGCAACCCGTTTAAGATTTAACGAATACTTTACATATATTGAATTACATTTGAATATCATTATTCTATTATATTGACATAAATAACCATATTCTCTTTTATACTTTTTTACAGATGAGAACGAAGATTTATAAGGAAGAAGCCTAATGTCATGACACTGCGTTTTTCACATTACATATTGGGTAGCGGAACTCAACGCCGCATTTTGTCTTACCAGGGCTGGGAAAAGAAAATAATTTCAATTTTAATATTACATTGGGTGGGGAGGTTGTATATTACAACGATCACGTTTACGGTCGAACGCTGTGCCTACAATACTACAATGGCCTATTTAGTCGTTACCATCAGTAAGACTAAGTAAAAAAGAAATATCTATATTTTTTTTGTATTTTCAACTGTTTTTCTTGTCAATCTGTCTTTATATTTTTTGCTTTTAATGCAAAAAGTACTTGACGATTTGAAATCGAAGCCACAACTCTCGTCGCACTCTTCTGCCTCTGCACCACGACGGCCTCATATCTTATAATAGGTATATGTAATGTTGATGAGATGTTATATAAAATAATGTGACAAGTGACTCATGTACTAATAACTCTTTAGACAAAATAAAGAAACTAGACTATTTTTAAGAGATTAAAGAAGATTTAAAAATGGTTTTCCCGAGTCCTCCATACTTTAAATAGAAGGTAGTACAATACAAAATTATAAGAAAAGAAGTTTATGATATCATCAACCATTATTTATTTAACTACATAACAAATTTATATAGATTTATACATTATACAAGTATTGATAATATAATTTATTAAAATTAATTAACAATTTATTTACTTAACCAGCAAAAAGGAAATAATAATATCCTAATAATTTAGTACTTGGCTTTATAACGTTCGGCTGACGACAAGAGAAGAGATAGAGCTACCTTACTTAAACACCACTATTTATACTGATCAAATCATAGACAAATGTCGAACTGAAAACATGGCTGTTAGGTAAATGTTATACAATTATAAAATATTATTTATGGTAATAATTGCATACATTTTTGTATCCCGCATACAGCGTGGTAGACAGAGGGAACCTAGTGTAAGACACTCCGTTCCCTACTTTTGCCGAATTCTGGAGGTATTGCGTGTTGAGTGGCAGGACTCAACGCCGCGCTTTACCTCGACACCAAAGCGAAGAAATGGAAATATAAATTTAAGTAAATATTTCATCTCCTCGAGTGGGGATCGAACCCACAACCAGTCGTTTTAGAGTCACACTTTGTGCCCCTGCGCCACGATTGGTCTCATACATATGTATTTCTTAAATAATAAACGTGCAGATTATAATACGGAAAAGAGATATAATACTTATTTCTTATTGCTATGATTATGTTACCTACTAAATAAAAATAATTCTGAAAATCAGAGGCTGATCTTAACATGAGGAACCGTTTGTAATATTTAAAATATCTTAAATATCTCTCTAGCAAACCGACTAAGTGTAAAATTCCTCCTCCTTATACGACATAATAATTTTCATGGGTTTAATATATCAAAAAGATGTTAAGAAAGAAAGTAAGCTTACATATTCATTGCGTCATAAAGATCCATTAGATTTTCATCTTTTATTATTTAGGAGTCTCATTCTTTCAGTCTTAAAATCTCTTATTTCCTAAATATCGCGAAGTTTATAAATCATTTATGCTGGAAAACGTGTCGGAACAAAAAGTCAAACTAAAAAAAATTAAAACATTTCTTGTCTCTCTAGTAAGAGTTGTTGTAAATAATTACTTCGTAACTCTACCAAGCACTTACATTCCATTTTACAAATAAGCTTTCTCTCCATTTACTCTCCTTCCGTCCCTTATATTTGTTTTTCCTCTATATTGCTACGGCAAATATTGCACACCAAGAGCTGCACTGTTTATGTAACTCTCTATACATAAATATTTAATGACTTTTAATATTTTTAAAGTGTTATTATTCCACACTTAGAAAGAAAAAATATTTATTAAGAAACTGTATAAAAATTTGAACGTAGCGGGATTGAAACCTGCGCCTCTTGGGAAACCGGTTCCAAAGCAGTGCGGGTTCAAATCCTGCTACGTCCAAATTTTTATACGTTTTCTTAAAATAATTAATTTTCAATCTCTACACACCTTTATAAGGAATAAAGTTGTCGTAAAGTGTGTATTTATTTTGAGGACGTCGCGTCGTGGCGCAGTGGAACAATGTCTGATAGTAAGCGATGGCTGCAGGATGGATTCCCATTCGGAAGAAATTAATTATATCAATTCTCGCTTTTGTACCAATACAAAGATTACTTTTTTCAGGATTGGAAAGCTAATTCTACCACATACAATTTTAATTCTTCAAAGTAAGGTTCGTTGTCCACGCACGGAGGGGGACAATGAAGACCATTAATCTCCAATACCTCCAATTTTAAAACGCTCGAATTTATACTTCATTAGGCGATTGACCTACTTGCATATGTTTAGTTAGCAATTTAACATACGTTTTTTGCTACCTCGATCTGAATACATCCGCATTATCATATATGAGTACGACGATTCTTGGGAAATATGTTGGACTTAATCTCTTAAACATTTCGAGTGAAATATCTGCTAAAAGAAAATAAATTTTAATTTGTTAATTAAACACAAATTTAAAGAAAATCTCACCGCAAAACTGCCACAAAGTATCTGTATCCAAAATACCCTTAAACAAATGTAAATAACGTAGCGATTTAATATCACGTGAGTTATGTAACCAATTTTATAGGAATTTTATTCCTGATACTCCAAAAAATTACAAAATATGTTCACATAATCTTTCCTCAAATAACTAACTATATAGCATATTATTATATATAGAGATTTTGTTATATTAAACCTAGTTGACTGCAATAAATAAAAACGACAACAATATAGTGGTAGCGTTACTTTGTGTTGGCAATTTACAAATAGTCTTCTCTAAAATTGAGTTTCTCGAAACAGATCGTTGTTAACCCAAAGAAGTCGTATTTATTTATCCATGTTTTATGGTAATAGAAATGACATTCTTTTCTGGCTTACTATACTTGGTGGTCATTATTTACTTTCCTAAGGTCCACCAGACTTTAAGATACAAGAATTGTTAGAGTAAACATACTTAGATATAAAAGAGAGACGAAGAAACCTAGAATAACTCACTTCAACCGATGACAAGCACTGGAAACGTGATATTCTTTGCATATTTTTCTTCAGCTTCACGCTGTATTCTTCGAATGCGAGTAAGCAAAAAGAACCTAGTGTGAAGACACTATTCTTCATTACATATGGTCTTGAAGCACAGGAAAAATCAAGCTTCTAAGTCAACGCTATCAAAATATATGCATCAATTTTGTTGCATTTTGTTTGAAATTTGTCGCGTAATCAAAACCTAAAGTCAACCTTTCCGTGGACTCACAATTGTAAAATTTGACACGAAGTTAGAACTTACAATACAAATAAAGGATAAAATAATGAAAATTTATATATTATAGAAAATATCATTCGAGATATTGCATAGAAAAAATCATTCGAAACTTATATTTGTACTTCATTTCATACAAAATGAGTGCCTGTCGGGCGAGCCCGACTCGCTCTTGGCCGATTTTTTTTTGTATACTTTAACTTTTATCCATACAAGGCCTTCGCCATTACTAAAATATAATTTAATTGCTAAGTTTCACAACACACGATTTCTATAAGGTCTAATTTCATACATATTAATTAAATTCTTCTTATCAATAATATTTTATCACGCTGCGCTTTTCTCATTACCGGCACTTGTTAATTAATTATTACGTTTACAATGATTTATTATTTAAATGAAACCAGTTACTTAAATGATTCATATTATTATATTCGAAATATGAATAAAAATCCTGTGTTATTTTTTTTTTATTTTTGTTTAAAAAGTATTGTTGTTACATTAATGGCTATAAAAATTCTAGCCGCTTTAAAAGGGACATGCCTAAATTAGCATAAAAAGTGTCGACTAAACCTTTTCTACTTTACTTTTATTCTTAGCTTTCGTTATATTTTTTGCATTTATTTTTTATCCTTTATTATAAAATAAAATCTTAAGTACTATAATGTTCCTAAAATTTGTGGTCTAACATATTATTTAAATAGTATACAATTAGCGAAATAGCGTAGTATTAGTACTGTGATATTATAATGAAATTGGTGATTACAAAGTCTAGATTAGCTTTCCTAAGTACTTCAAAAGAGCAAAGTGCCAACTCTGAAAGCTTTGAAGATGCAATAATCCACAAAACATCACAGTTTGTAAGGAACGAAATCTCAAACGGAAGAGATCCTCGTTGGAATGAGGTCAAGTATATTTGTTATAGTCAATTTGAAAGTAAACTTTGCGGTTTCATTACTTTTTAGTACTTAATATTTCTCAAATAAATAGTGAGAAAATTATATTTTCATCCGAAACAACGTTTAAAAAAATTATTATGTGTGCATACGAGCAATGTACCGTAGGCCTTCGTAGCGCAGGGGTACAGGCGTGCGAATGTAAACACGACGGTTATGGGTTTGATCCCTACTTGGGGAGAATGAATTATTATTTATTAATATTTTCATTTCTTCGCCTTTCGGTACCAAGGTGTCTTAATAAGGTAAGTTATATTACCAAATATGTAATTCGATTATTCTATGCATCACACCAGCCTCATATATTATTATTAAGTCAATATAAACTATAATAACCGTATGCTGATATAAAGGCAAAATATGTTGACATATTTTGCCTTTATATCAGCGTACTGTAAAAAAAGTAACTAATATTTTTTTATTAATATTTTAATTAATATTTTAAAAAATTCTATGATATCAATATTTCTAAAATAAAGTAGATTATTAGATCAACCAAAAACACAAGACATCTATATAGGCCTAAATCTGGTTCCGACTAACGTGAAGTTCGACTTGGTAACTAGATTAGCTTTAAATTTATTATGAATTCCCATACTTTCACTTGAAAAGTTATCCGTTCTAGATGACTTTTACGTTTCACATAATATGATTTTAGTAAATATAAAATTCAGAATAAAAATGTCAGATGAAGAAAATTGCTCATAGATTCAAATCATACCTTCCTTTTCACCTTCACGCATGTATCCCGCAAGTATCAGGGTAGGGAGTCTAGTATTAAGACACTCCACTATCCACTATTCGCCAAATTCCGGAGGCGTGTTGTGTGGTGGAACTCAACGCCGCGATTTGCTTCGACACCAGAGTCAAGAAATGAAAATATTTAATATTTCATTTCTTTGAGTGGGAATCAAACACACAACTTTTCGCGTTTATAGCCTTATTCGCGTTTATACTACCCTTCTTATACTACCCTACGCCACGTTTGGTCTCAAAGTGGACTTCATAAGTCAATATATGTATTTAATTATACTTACTGATTTTTAATAATATGTCTGTGTAAATATATTTCCATACACTCACTGTAGGTGAACGTATGGAAAAGTTACTTGTTGCGTCGCAACTTTCCTTCTTTGAGGCCGATTTAATCAGAAAGATGGAATTTTAAAATACATAAATACCGTATAAAATAGTAAAGCGAATAGATGTATTTCGTAAATAGCTCTAATGAACTGCCACAATATAAATATATATCTATACAGTAATGTAATTACTAAGTATTGGACTGTTAATGCGATGATTGTGGGTTTAAATGTATCTAGGAGAATATTTATATTCAAAATACTTCCAGTTTAGGCTCTCTTTCTGTTTAAGATAATGAATATTATTCTAACTGATATTACATGCTGTATTAAAAAAATAAACTCAAAACAAATTATTTTGAAGGCATCATCTTATATATAATAATAAAAATATAATATATTTATTTATCCCTTTAAAGCACCACAGTTCCATATATTGGTCATTAGTAAGCAAAGTACCACATAACCAGTAAAGGAACCGCTTCATTTCCTTCTGCACATATTCAAGAGGCGGCAAACAATACCTCACTGACAATAAGAACGTTACGTTTATACGAGACAATACGTTATAGTTGTCATTATTATAAAATAGCTATTGGGCTACGTTCATTTAGTTGCATAATATAGCGTTTTATATTAATACCTAGTTATTTTATTTATATTAAAAATAACAGCATTTAAAAGGTTTTTTTCATTGCGTATAGAATACTTTGTAGATTAAATGTAGAAAATTTAAAAATATCACAGATATTAAAAAATATTTTAATATCATTAAAATATTCTTGAACACTAATCTTTACTGTTACCGCTATACTTTATACTATAAAATCATCAAGTATACCTTTAAATATATATATAATTATTCTTAGTAAATCCACTTTCTTCGAATTTATCTCTTATTATTTCATATGCTGTTTACCTAGTCGTAGTGATACTATACAAAAAAATTTTTTTTTCTCGATATTTCTTAAAAAATAATATTTATAAATGACAAACAACGTAATAATAATGTTTCTGGAAACCATAAATTACACAATCCTAATAAAATAATTCAAGCTTTACATTTTTCTTCATTTATTCATATATTTTTTATACATTTACAATTTTAAAAATAATATAATAAACATACATAATAATATGATATATTTAAAAGTAAACAGACTATCCAGTCTACTCCTCGGTATTCAACGTTGACATGCGACACGACATGCCTTTTAAGCTATAATAATATATGAAACATCGCCTTAGCATTTAGAAGTAGAATATCTTAGGTCTAGGTAGCTCTTCGGAATGGAGACGAGCATTCCAGCCTGCACCTTGCTACATCTTAGCCGTATATTACCAAATGCCTACTGTCTACACTGCGCCGCTATCCAGTCTTGCAAGTGGGAATTCGTCGCTAAAATATTTACTTAATTTTTAGTATTGACTCAAAATATAATATATAATTTATATTGTATTATAGTATATATTACACTCGTATATTATGTATGTAAATTTAACGAATGATATCAAAACTTAACTATAATATATTTTTTTTTTGAATAAAAAAATGAATTTGATAATTTCGATTTATATTTGATTAATGTTATTATCAGCTTCATGCTGTATCCTGCATACTGCAGGGTAGGCAGAGAAAACTTAGTGTTAAGACACTCTGTTTCCCCTTTTTCGCCGAATTTCAGTCACCAGAGCTAAGAAATGAAAATATAAATTGAAATAATAAATACATTCAAGTTATATTACTTACATTCATGAAAAAAATATATTAGATAATAAATTAGGTAAAATTTTCTATTTCCATTATAAATATAATTATTTATTTAATATATGCATTATAACTAAACCGAAAAACATTACCTAAAGCTGTACAAACTTTTCTGGCGAAATGCAAAACCCTAACAAAACGCCCAAATTGGCATACGTTTACGAGTAAAGATAAAAAATACAAGGTGTTACCACAATGAGAGCCGTTTTAGTACAACCATTTATTAGAGACGGAGTGAAATTGTAAAAACTTTTTCGTTACAATTTGTACATATATAGAATGCGGGCGGCCCCCTCCCCGCCTCGCTCAGAACAAACACCTCAACTTCTGAAGTCGCGAAGTAATTTCGCCATGTGCAGGGAAAATCTTATACATACATCTATACATAATTCTTATTTTTATTGCTATGATTATATTTACATATAGCTACTTACTAACTAAAAATAATAATGAAAAGCAGTGGCTGACCTTCATATGAGGAACCGTTCATGATATTTAAAATATCTTAAAAATACTAATATTCGAGGACATCCGTGGCGCATTTGGCACAACGTGTGACTGTCAACGCGACTGGTTTTGGGTTCGAGGATACGAAATATTTATTTTAACATTATGTTACTCTAGGCTAGTCGTGGCGCAGAGGAATAATGTGTGACTGTAAAATCGACTGGTTGTGGGTTCGATCCCTATAAGTGACATATTTATTTACATTTATATTTTCATTTCTTCGCTCTGGTGTCGACACTCAAAGCCTCTAGAACTCGGCGGAAAGTGAGGAACGAATGCCTTTACACTAGGTTCCTTCTGCCTACCCCTGCTGCGTGTGGGATACAGAGTGAAACTGATTTATTTTTATTTTATTTATATTTTCATTTCTTCGTTCGTGTATCCGAAGCAAAGCGCGGCGTTGAATTCTGCCACTCAACACGAAATGCTTCCAGAATTCTTGTGTCTTAACTAGGTTCCTTTTGCCTACCTACCTGTATGCGTGATACACAGTGAAAGCCGATTTGATTTACTAATAATCTCTCCAACAAACTGATAAAGTGTAAAACTCCTCCTCCTTATACGACATAATATTTTTCATGATGTTAGGAAAGAAAGTAAGCTTAAATATTCATTGCGTCAGATTTATTAGATTTTCATCTTTTATAAATTAAGACTCTCATTCTTTTATATGGCGAAGTGTTTATAAATCGTTCATGCTGAAAAACGTGTCGGGGCAAGCAGTGAAACTAAAAATAATTAAAAAGTTTTCTTATCTTTCTAGTAAGAACTCCTGTAACTAATTACTTCGTAACCCTACCATAACTTACATAGCTTTTTAGAAATACGCTTTTTCTCCATTTATTCTACTTCCATACTTTTATATATATTTTATATTTCTACGGCACACCAAAATCAGCACTGTTTATGTCCTCTAAACATTAATATTCTATTACTCATACACAGCTTTACAAAGAATTAAATCGTCGTACAGTGTGTATTTATTTTGAGTAGTAGTGGAACAGCGTCTAATTGTAAATGTGATGGTTGTGAGTTGGATTTCCATTTGGGAAAATTATTTACCTTCTTCGGGATTTCGGAGTATCTTAACACTAGGTCCGTTCTACGCAAAGCAGGGTTTGCGGGACAAAAGTTTAAAGCTACTTTAAATATCTATTTATACTGGTGTTATCTCAATCAATGCTAATTAACATCACTAAATGCAGCTCTTAAAACGAATGAAAAGCTAATTTTACCACATACAATTTCAATTCTTCCAAGTAAGGTTCGTTGTCCATGCACGGAGGAGGACAATGAGGTCCATCCATTTCCAATACCTCCAATTTGAAAGCGCTCGAATTTATACTTCATTAGGCGATTGACCTACTTGCACTTGTTTAGTTAGCAATTTAACATACGTTTTGTGCTACCTCGATCTGAATACATCCGCATTATCATATATATATTAGAGAGTAGGTACGTCGGTTTTTAGTAAATATGTTGGGCTTAAACTCTTAAACATTTCAATACCATTGAGTGCCAAATCAGCTAAAAAAAACGGAACACGGATCACGGAAACACGGAACCCTAAAATAGATAGATTAAAAAAACATATATGTTCAATATCACATTAAATATCGTGTAAAGTTGAGTAGGTAGAGCCGCAAGGCAGTCTGTGACTAACGTTATTATTATTAATGCCTAAAGTAAGAATATGAAGAAGTATGTTCATTAAAATCAACGTTTATATTTTTAATATTATTTTTAAAAATTAGAAATTTATATGTACATATGTAATACAAAAACATATGTAAAAAGATTATATACGAGTACATTATAATGTTTTTTTAAATAAATATATAACATATCTTGTTATATTAAACTTAGTTGGCTGCAATAAATAAAAACGACAACAATATACTGGTGGCGTTACTTTGTGTTGGCAATTTACAAATTGTCTTCTCTAAAATTGAGTTTCTCGAAACAGTTGTTTACACAAAGAAGCTGTTTCACCATTTTTATGGTAATAGATATGACATTAATGTTTTTCTTACTTAGTGATCATTATGTTCTTTCCTAAGGCCTGCTAGACTTTAAAATCATTAATTGGTAGGCCGGTCGTGGCGCAGCGGCACGAGGTGTGACTGTAAACTGTAAAACCGACTGGTTGTGGGTTCGATCCCCACTCGAAGAGATGAAATATTTACTTAAATTTATATTTCCATTTCTTCGCTCTAATCTAAAATCTATACTTATAATAAATCTGTAGAAAAGTCGTTTCTGTACATTGAAAATATTTAAAAAAAAAATTGGCAGGGTGTTAAAGGATAATTAACAGAATCCATTTCCAACATTTTTGGAATTTTTGTCTGTTTGTCTGTTTGTCTGTTTATGTGGACACGTATCACGTAAAAAGTACACAATAAATTTAAGCAACTTTTATACATAAAAATTACAAATAAATCAAAGTAGCTTTTAGTGTTTATTTCATTGTAATCGCTTCACTCTATCAAAAGATATAAGTATTTAAGTTTTCAAGAAGTTAATATTTGAGATCGTTAGTCGAGAAGTTAATATATTGAAAAAATCGACACAAGTAACGCTATCTATTGACAAATATAGTAGGTACTAACGAATCTTGATACTCTCTTTCATACACGTAACGCTATCACTAATTGCGATGGGATCTTAATAGATAGCGCTGTAAAATATAATATTAATATATAAAAAACATAAAAAATATATAGTGGAAAGGTTACCGCTACACTCTATCAAAAAATAATGTACTTAAAGTTTTAAAAATATTTATATTTGAAAAAAAAGAAACATACGCAATGATATCTATTAACTACATATGACAATGAATGTTATTATATTGTTGAGTTATTATTTGCTTAACGTTAATTACGTCGTGTAAGTGTAATCTATACTTATAATAAATTTAACATAAACATAGTATTATTTTTCTAACAATGTTCGAATGGTTACAGTTCAATTGTAAGTTCAAAAGAACGACTTTAGAAACGTCTTATTTATTTGACTGTTGATAAATTTACGTATTTTTAAAGTACAATTGTTCATAGTACTAACTACAAAGTAAACTAAATTGAATTGTTGGTGAAGATTACCTTCGTAACAGTCTAGCTTAATCGTAATTATGTTCAATGACAGTGATAAAGAATGACTTAATATTCAAAGAAACATTTTGAATAGGTTCTTCAGTCCGTTCGTTCGTTTATGTTATTAATATTTTTTTAAGAAACGTATAAAATATTTAACTTTTGGGAGCAACCTCTAAAAATTGTGTCTCAAGAAAAAAATGCTCTGACACTGTTTATAAAAATATCCCGCAGTATTATTTCATAACTTACAAGCGACACGTACCGACATTGCACTATTGCACCTGTATGTTGCATGTATGTATGTGCCAAGTGTATTTTAGGGTACATACCTCAAAATTCTTATAAGATAACTTTGTTGTTTGTCTGTCTGTCCGTCTGTCAAGACTATTTTGTACAAGATCGGTTAAAGGTTAGATACCTCAATGTTCAAGTCTATTTTCCCTTAGAGCACAAGAATCTATCTTCTAAATCATCGCAATCAAATGACGATAAAATATGAGGGCTTATGCTTCGTTTTTTGTCGCATTTTCTATCATAACTATAGGATAATTCCCGTTGATATACAATTACGAAATTTGTTAAGAAGTTAAAATTTACGGCACGTATAAAGGAAAATTCCAAAATTTTTCAAAAATTGAATATTTATTGTATTTGTGTCATAGAAAAAAAACCATAAGGTACACATTTTAATCTGTACTTAATTTGATACAAAATGACAACTTAATAAGTTATTCTTTTGGTGTATTTATGAAACTGGTAAGAAACTCTCGGGGCATGACTACGACTTGAACTTGATCGAAAATGTTGATTATTTTATAGATTATATAAAAATGCCTAAAAATGTGCTTTTTATGTATATTCTGTATACCAATTATATATTTAACTAATAATATATGTTACCAATTTAAAAACTATACAGGAGCTAATTAGTTATAAGTTAGTTATAAGCTAAATAAATAATAAGTTATTTTACAAAGAATGTCGTGAGTACTTGTCCAAATCAATTATTTAATAATTAAGGCTGTTTGTAATATCTATATTTCTTAAATGAATAATCATGTAATTCAAGCGGGCATAGCCGCGAGCAGGCGGCTAGTATTTAATATTTCTTTGAGTTGGAAATTAATCCACAACTTTTCGCGTTTATAGTCACAGATGGGCGTCTAAGTGGACTTCATAAATAAATATACGTATTTTAATTATACTTAAATATATTCCTATACACTCGCACAAACACGCAACAAATAACTACAAAGTTATTTGTTGCTTCGCAACTTTCCTTCTTTTTAAGCCGAATTTTAAGCCGATTTAATAAAATTGAATTTAAAAATACATACATACCATATAGAACAGACGTACAAAAGAGTAGAGCGAATAGATGTATTTCGTAAATAGCTTTAATGATAATATAAATATATATCTGTACAGTAATGCGACTAGAAAATATTGGACTGTTGATGCGATGATTGTGGTATTAAATTTATTTAGAGGAATCTTTGTATTTAAAATACTTCCAGTTCAGCTCTCTCTCTCTCTGTTTAACTTATAAATGCGAGAAATTTAATATTATTCTATTTTAATATGACATTACATTTTGTAGTAAAACAATATTAGTATATTATATTTGAGGCCGGTCGAGGCGCAGAGGCACAAAGTGTGACTGTAACATCGACTGTTTATGGGTTCGATCCCCACTCGAGGAAGTGAAATATTTATTTTCATTTATATTTTCATTTCTTCGCTCTGGTGCTGAGGCAAAGCGCGGAATTGAGTTCCGCCACTCAGCACTCAATGCGTCCAGAATTCGGCGGAAAGCGAGGAACGGAGTGTCTTAATCATAGGTTCCCTCTGCCTACCCTGCTGTGTGTGGGATACAGCGTGAAGCTGACTTTTATAATATATTTATTGATCCCTTCTAAGATCCGAAGCTCAACATATTGGTTATTAGCCAGCAAAGTACGACATAAGCAGTAAAGGAACCGCTTCATTTCCTTCTGCACATATTCAAGAGGCGGCGAACAATACCTCACTGACAATGAGAACGTTATGTTTATACGAGACAATACGTTATAGCTGTCATTATTATAAAATAGTTATTGGATTACGTTCATTTAGTTGCACAATATAGCATTTTATATCAATACCTAGTTGTTTTGTTTGTATTAAAAAAACCGCGTGTACAGATTTTTTTCATCGCATATAGTATCGGTTGCAGATTAAATGAAAAAAGAAAATTTTAAAATTAATAGCATTAAAATACTTTTGAATATTAAGCTGTACTGCTACTACTGCACTTTATTCAACTATTTGAGAAGAATTAAATTATTTTAAAGTTATATATATATAGTATTTTACTCTTTCTGTTCCAATACTGTTAACGCGCAGTACACATCCCAATTGGACTTCAGGGGTTGTGATCATTAGAATATATAATTATTATAATAACTTGTTACATATTTTTAAATTAAAATCTTTATTCACATCTACATATGCAAGGTGCACTATTCACACACGTTTTAGGCCATGCTGTAATTAGGCCAGCCATAGCAGTGCTACAAAGTGGAATGGTAAATTTATACAATTTGAAGTCCTCAATTGGCAGACAACCCACTACTGTGTAAACACTGTTTTTAGCGAACACACTCATGAATGATACAATAGTCTCATGAATGTTATTGTGACATACGGAAGAATGTGAGATAAGAGTTAAAGTGGTGGTACTAGTGATGTAATACTACTCTACCTAAGATATAGTACCTACTTATGAACAAGTGGTAAATAGGTAGGTACTTAACAATATATTAAACGTTATTTTTGTTGTTTCTAGCAATTGAATTAATTTATAACAAATCTTACAGAATAAAGAGCCCCCCATTTTCTTTACTATCTTTTGCATCGTTTCTGTTTTAAGTAAATCGCAACTACTATTAGCTCAATACATAAACCATTCTCAGGGTTTGAATCTACAGTTTTATATACATGGCCATGAGTTGGGTTACTACATATCAGCAAGTATACTATTAAATATATACTTAATTATCCCTCGTAAATTAACTTTTTCTTTGAATTTATCTTTTATTGTTTCATGCTGTCCACCTACGCCCAGTGCAAAAATTATTTTCTTTCTGTATATTTCTTAACAAATAATATTTATTAATAACAACAATGTAACGATAGCATTTTTGGAAAACATAAATTACACAAATCTAATAAAGTAATTCAAGCTTTACATTTTTCTTTATTTATTTATATAATTATTATTCATTTACAATTTTTATAAGATTAAAATATTCTTAACCATTTGTACGTGCTCACTGTACAACTTTATTCTTATATTTTGTTACTTTAAATCAAATTACAATAGGCGTGGTGTATAAATTTAACATTTTCAAGTTAATAAAAATGATTTAAGTTCGCATTATAATGATATTTCTTCCGCGGAACAGAGAGAATTTATTGCTGTCATAATTTGCTATAATATTGTCCTGCAGGTACTTTTGTGGTTAGCATATAGTCGTAAATTTAACGTATTTTAAGAATATACTTGAAAAAGTTACCATTTTGAAAGAAATATTTTTTTCATCATAAATATATTTTCGTTTCCTTCTTTGTAGTGGAATTAATCGCCGCTATTTGCTAGAGCGAGGAAATGAAAATACTAAATATTTTATTTCCCCGAGCGGTAATCGAACCGACAATCATCACGTTCACCGACCGACACCGACAATCAGCAAGTCAAACGCTTGTACCTCTGCGGCAACGACAGCCTCATATAGAAATATTAAATATCTAAATAATTAACAAAGGAGATAAGATGATAAAATACATTATCACAACATTATTATAGCTTAATTGAAAGCTCCTTACGGAGTTTCTAAAAGAGGGCTCGTCTAAAAAATTTAAACAAAAGCCACACGCTGGACGTTAATGAGTGTTATGAAGGGCCCCTTATACCTACACTTAGTTCGTCGGCACTCCACACTTCTTTCTTTATGAGCCTATAAGCCCGCACCGGCACGTTCAATTTGGACTTCTAAGACTGGTCTTATAATATTATAAAACAAAAATCAAAATCTCTGGTGGCAATCTAATAATTAGCTGAAAAACGAAAAGGAATCCAATAATGAAAAGGTTAAAAGCATATATACCGAATAGTTAATATTTTATTTACTCAAATTATTATTTAAATAATATAAATTTTTTTGGAATTCCTACACCCATCCCACCCTACAGGATAATCTATAAATATAATGAAACTATAAAAGTCATATTCAAATATAAAGCTAAAAAGAACTACTTGTTAAGGTAATAGTAGCCAAAATTTTACTTTAGTAGTTTTTATCTGTCTGTTGTTCGCTTGTGACGCAAAACCACCGGACGGATTTTAATTAAACTGTCGTTCATATAGCTATTAGTCCTCGACAACATAAAGGGTATAATTCATTTTGAAGATCTAAATACCTGATTTGAAACCGTGGCGACCCGTCTAAACTATAAGATTAGAACAAGTTGGTCGACATTATGGTCAATGTGATGTTCATTATGTTGACCAACATCGTAGGAGTTTTTCAGCCAACACTTTCTGAGGATATTAAAAAATTTAAGGTACCACCTGAAGTGAAATCCCAGGACCTGGAAGAAAATTGAGAAGATTGCTGCTGCAGTTCTTTATAAATTTAGAATTGAGAAAGTTTACGTAACATTAGTAAATGCAATAATCGTATACATTGCTTTACTCATTATATATACATCATAATATTTTTAACTACTTATGCACCTTAAGTACTAAATGGGAAAATAGTATTATGCCGAAGAATTATGCAAGCAGCAACTATATTATAAAATTTCAAGCCAAAAATTGAGACTGAAATAGCTACAGGATGAATAAAGTAATAAAGAGTATACAACAATTTTAATCTTATTACAAATGTTGGATCTGTCTGGTCACCGCTAAAAGCCATCTGATTTACAAAAGCTCTCAAAGCTTAAGTTGAAAAACTTTCACGAATTTCATTAAAAATATACAAATAACTTTTTCGATTAATTTCTTTTTAAAGGAAAGACGTAAATATTCGTAATTTAGACGGTTAAAGCAAATTAATGATATTATTAAAAGACACGAAAGATCTTAATCGCTATTCCTGGCACTTTGCCTTGTTTGTCTAACTCTCAGACGAATTTGCTGTGCTAACTGTTATAAGGCATCTTTATTTAATTATTTTAGATATATAATAAAAACTGGTCAAGTGCGAATTCACTCTCCGAGGGTTTCGTATTAATTTCAGAATTGTAGATCAACGGGAAGTACAAATCATAAAAGTTAACAAATTCCAAGAGACGGGCGTTTGTATTAATGTTTAATATAATATTTGTTTGTTTTAATTTTATTATGTATTAATTAAACTACTATTATATTTGTAATATTTTTTTTAATGCAATTCAAATACATACAACTTTTCATTTTTCGATTTTTTTTCTTTACTTTTATTGTAAGTTTGCATTTCTTGCCAAATTTCATAACTGTAGAACCACAGAAGTATTCTGTAGATTAAAATTACGCAGTGAATTTTATATATACAGCAGAAACTACGATACGACAAATGTCGACTTAAATGCTTTATATTTTAGTAGTAGACCCGAATATTTTATATTAATTTTCTCTTTTACGCGATCTCGAGTTAAATGTTAAATCGACAGACGGACAACAGTAATCATATAAGGGTAAGGCTATCATAACTTAACCTAAATTACATTACCAAATTAATTCTCAAATTCAAATTAGGTTCTTTTTTACATTTTTTTGGTTTTTATTAGTGTTTTATATGCTTGTATATAAGGCTTAATTTAGATTTTGTAGAAGCGTACCAATATGCATAGAAAAATATAGATTTCATTTGGAGCTAAAGTTAAAATTACACCGTTGGTGTAATTTTATATCCAAATTCGCCCCTTTCATCGCCTCATCAGCGCGTGATAGAGAGCCAATTTGAACCGTGTACCGTTTATCTAGCACACAAAGTTAAGTAAATTTATTTTGTAAATATAAAGTTGAAGTTATGCTCAATTCGTTAATTTAGTTTACACACTGTTCAGTAACAAACTAGAAAGGCAACAAACTTTTCTATTTTTTTTAAATAATTCTAGAAACTGCTGTAACTTAGTGAAAAAATTCTACATGCGCATGGGTTGTGGATTCGATCCCTACTGCAGAAAATTAAATTAAAATTATTTAGATTTCCCGCTCTTGGTAAACCAAATGTGGCGCTGAGTTCCACCCCTCGACACGTAAAATAAAAACAAATAAATAAATCAGCTTCACGCTGTATCAGCTGCACACTGCAGGGTAGGCAGAGGGAACCTAGTGTTAAGACACTGCGTTCCCCACTTTCTGCCGAATTCTGGAGGCATAGCGTGTTGAGTGGCAGAACTCAACGCTGCTTGTCCTCGACACCAGAGCGAACAAATGGAAATATAAATTTAAGTAAATATTTGTTAATCTCCTCGAGTGGGGATCGAACCCACAACCAGTCGGTTTTACAGTTAGACTTTGTGCCTCCGCGCCACGACTGGCCTCAACACGTAATATACGAAAATTGGAAAGTAGCAGATTCCTTCTGCTTATCTTGCTATTTGGATAAAAAGTGTGAAGTTGCTTTTAAATACTAATTATGTTTATTATTTTTGCTTTTGTTTTCGTAAAATTTTACTTAACTTTTATAAAAAATAAAGTATATTCAAAAGTTCTATGTGCATAATATATTTTTATGATAGTATTTTTACTTTAAATATATTTTATTACATACTAGCGGCCTACTCGCGGCTTCGCCCGCATATAACTTATAATTACATACGCATACAAATAAATTAATTTTTATTATGCTGCATTTGCCATATAAATAATATAATTTAGACATTCAATAATTTTGAGAAAGTGCAAGCACAATAAACAAAATATTATATATTATTTGAATTAAAATGTTAAGTTAATAAATAATATAAGTAAATTTTAAGTTATACAATATAAAAAAATATTTTTTAATTGATATTGTTATTCAAATACCACCTGAAGCGATGGAAGATACGATGCGTCCGTCCATATTGTCTAATAATAAAAATATTTAAGTGTATATCTTAATGAATATGGAATTTAAGTCAATAATTGACAACATTTCCATTTACTATCAAAATCAATAATTGTGTTAGTTATAACAACGAATATAATATTTGCACTCTCGTGTCCAATTCGCCAGTATTTATTAAATCTCTTGAACTACATAATTATGAATTTATTTATCTGCATTATTTTATTTTTTTAAGGATAA
This sequence comes from Heliconius himera, assembly GCA_021202915.1. NCBI lineage: Eukaryota > Metazoa > Arthropoda > Insecta > Lepidoptera > Nymphalidae > Heliconius > Heliconius himera. Next base: position 357,625 of record JAJHJA010000231.1, read on the forward strand.
ATTTTAAAAACAATATCTATACCTTTATTGAAAAGTAAAGATTCAGCAAATTGAACAAAACAGTTATTTATAGAAATTTTGTTGAACAATATTTTTAAAATAGTATATTTTTTTTATTTATTAGCCGATTGAAATGAAACGATCAGAAAATGTTAAGAGAAGCTTAAAAAACTTTAATAGTATAATATGCATTTAAATCAGTTAAGCTGTTTCTGAGATTAGCATGAACAAACGCACAGACATACAGACAAAAATTTAAAAAATAGTTATTTTTGGTTCTATTTTTTTTTTCATAAATATCTTCCATGTACAGACGCCAATCCGTTACGATTTTATTATAAGTATAGATGACATTTACTCACAATACTAATACCTCACGTGTCAAGTGCAATCAGTGGATACAAAGAGCTCTAATTAGTTTACATACATACGTGTGTTGTGCGCGAAGTGGATCCGAGTGTCTCCTTACTGTGCGGCCTTTGTACGCTAGTGTCAATAAGCTTCTGTAAAATCACACACACGAATAAATCTTTTGACAAATTGTATATAAAAATGGAAAGAATATTGAAAAAAAAGGTCTCCTAGTATAGATAAATTCCCCAGGGAACTAATCAAATGTGGTAACCAAAGTAACAAGAGATATATATTTTTAGTAAAGGGGACATGAAACGGCAAAAGAATGCCAAATGCTTCAAATGTCAGATTTTTTTATCAGCTTTACACTGTATCACGCACACAGCTGGGTAGACAGATGGAATCTAGTATTAAGACACTGCGTTCCCCACTTTCCGCCGAATTTAGGAGGCACTGCGTGTTAAATGGTGGAATTCAACGCCGCGCTTTGCCTCGAAACCAGAGCGAAGAAATGATCGAACCCACAACCAGTCGCGTTTACAGTCACAAACTTGTGCCCCGACGCCACGACTGGCCTCAATGACTGAAAAATGTCAGTGCCTTTTAAGTAACACAACGTTGCATTACTAAAGAGCAAAGCAAATTATAAATTTATAAATACACGTACCAATATGTGGTTTTATTAAATTATTTCTTTTGATTTAAAAAAAAAAGGTCCCGCTGAGTTTCTTGCGCCGGTTCTTCTCAGGTCTGAGACATTAATTTTAGTGAACTGGTGGTAAATTATTTGACGTTCAAAAAATGAAGCATGTAACTTCTTATTTTGAATAAAATTATTTGAATTTGAAATTGAATTTAATTGACAATTGTACATTATACAATATATAAATATCATTATTAGAAGCCCGTCGTGGCGCAGGAGAACAAGTGTGTGACTATGATTAAAATTAGAAAAATTGTTCTAAGAAAACGATGCTGATGATTCTTTCATAATTACCGCTTGATGATGTAGATGAGACGGTTCAGTACTTTACAAATTCTTAAGTCAAGTATAGTCAAGTACTAAAATATTATGTAGTTATTTATTAGTGAAACAAAGCTGTAATAGTAATGTTAAATTGTGTAATGTAATTCGCTTTTATATAAACTCTTCTAAAAATATCTAGCATCTTAATAAGCACAATCACAAACACATTTACGAGCTTTACGAACAAAAACAATAACCATATAAAAATATAATTTTAACATTGGAGAAAACTATAAATAACAAAGGAGGCGAAAGTAAATAACATACCAGTTGGAACGTTAAGATAAAAACCAAATAGTTCTTGTATTGAATATATTTAATTTGGTGTCAATGTCATCCAAAACTTAGTACTTAAAGTACAAACTAAAATTTTCGGTTGCCTTAAAGAAAATTAAGATAATTTAAAGAAATTATTATTAAACTAAGTAACCTTAAAATATTTCATAATTATGTAAATGAGAAATGTGGTATATATTTCAAAAATTCGTGTAAAAAGGTTAACGTGGAAAACGGAGCGAAAAAACAGAATTAATTACGAGTCCTCGCCCTCCTTTTGTGAGTGCTTCACATAACGTTTAACAAAAATTCCTGAGCATAGAAAATAAACATCTTTTTATTCATTTTTTACGTAAATTTGGAATTTGGACAAAGTTATCTAGCTCCAGCGTTCATTCAAACAAAATATTTTGTATGGTAATGATAATGTAAGCAATAAAACATCAAAGCATATCGTGTGTACTTTGTCCAAATTTTGTCAATATTTCAAAAATTATTTAAGTGATTATATAAAAGAAATGCAAATAGGCAGATTACTTATAAAAAAGTGTTACACTTTTTTGTTTAAAACTTCCACACATTTTAATAAACTATAACTTAACTATAAAAATATAAGCCTTATTCTATTTTTTCATTAAAAAAACGAATGCTTTAAATATAAAATTCACCAAAACTTGTGCTTGTAGTAACCAGAAAACACCATATAAAAGTTCCTACCAACTGTTGTTTACAAAACAATACTGGCTATACAAAAATATTCTCTTGTTCTGTTCTTGAAAAAATACTTGTTCAAACGGGACAATGAAGACACGCCACGGAGATATAGCTCGCTTTCAATTTGATCATAATTTTAACAGAATTTTGAATATAATCTGTTGTCATTATAATAAAGCCGATGTACTCTTGAATGGTGAACCCGTAGATCCTGTTGATTCTACGGCATGAGAAATAGGTATCACCATAGACTTCAAATTACAGTGGGGACCCCATATTGATGGATTGGCGAATAGACTTTGTTTCAAACAAAGCACCGCTTGATCTCGTAACACTTACAACATCCATTTTCCCTAATAAAGGTATATTTGTCTCTGTCATTAATAACAGCTGCATTACTATGCTTTGCTTTGAGTTAAGAGATTTAAGATTAATATAAAATATTTTTTGTACGAGTAACTCACAAAAGATAATATTGTATTGCATAGCCGGATGTTCCTAGATTGTCTTTAGACTAGACTTCAGTTGTTATTGTAGCATTTTCTACGTGCACTACATAAACCTTAGTATATAAATATTTTCAATACCAAAGGAGATATAAATATCTCCTTTGGTATTGAAAATATTTAATATTTGGTACTTAATACTCGTCAAAAGAAGCACGCTTGGATAGAATATGAGAATATAAACTTTATTCGAATTCCAATATGAAAAAAATAATGCAGGAATGCGTCTGTTTTACTAATGCCCAGCAAATATCAATAGAGCATATTATTCGATTTGTATGCAATTGATCACTCGTAATATAGAAAATATGATAATGGAATGATAATATTTTTACTCATATAACCTTTTCACATGTTATTTTCTGTAGTTTAAGCCTATTTTTTCTAAGTTATTTTCAATAACGTACGTCATCGTGGCGCAGAGGTAAAGCTCCCTACATATGACAGTTGTAGATTCAACTATATTTCATTTATTTTCTATTTTGCGATCTAAGTGGGAGATAAAATATTTTGATGCAGAATGGTTTAATATATTTTTTTAAATGATAAACATTTTCCTCGCCACCATTATCTATATACCTATTGTTATGTTGTTATATGTATGTTAGCAGCTCCCCAGCACAGCTGGATAGTCAGAGAAAACCTAGTGTTAAGATACTCCGTTTTTTGAAAAATTGCGTGTTGAGTGGCGGTTAACGCCGTGCATTGTCTTGTCACAAGAGCAAGAAAATGAAAATAATTCGTGCTTTCGAGTGAGAATCAAGGTCACAATTGCCATCGCGACGACCTTTATATAACCTTTAATTTATGTAATAAACATGTACTATGATTATGGAAACCAAAAAAAAATCCATTAAAAAGGATTATTTGAAAAAAAGCATGATAATATAAAAAGTATATTTTGGACAATAAAGGATAATTCCAAAGCGCAGTTGCAAGTACCTGATTGCATTTATTACCAAGTCTGCTCTTGGCAGCGCCCGTTGTTGCCTCGAGGTGTGTTGGCGTAACTCCAAACCATGCAATCCACCTACTCGTATATAACCGGTTATTTTTTCAACTATTTTTGTAAGATTACTAAGACACTCAATGTAATTTTCATACATTTTTAACTTTTACTACTTTAACGATTACGATATGATAATAAAATCAAATATATCTTATACAATAACGATCTTTATAAATAATTTTACTTAAAATTGTACTCTTAAGTTCAATTCAGATCTTAAACAACAGTACTTCAAGCGTGTCTGTTAAACATAAATCCCTTCACCAATGTCAAATTGAATAGAGAAAACGTATCTATTATTGAAGTAGGAAATCGTACCATAAAAGAATGAATTTCAACACAAATGCTAAATAAATTCCGCAAAATTTAGTTCGGTGTCTTACTACATACAATACGTAAATAATTATTTATAGTTATCAAACGATCATCAAAGGACGGAGAAAGAACTTCATTGACTGTTGATGATGTGAATCATCAACAGTAAATGAAGTCGTAGACTATTATCTTACATAATACTTCATCTTCACGTCCAATAACACTACGAGTAGCTGCAACATGCAATAGCTAATGCTTAATTTACTGTCGATCTACGAAACTATGTGGTATTACATATTAACAGTTAATTGTGCATTATGTTTGGTAGAATTCAAATTCGTACTTTGCTTATAAAGTTGGGTTTTCTATAAATGACATATTTATACCAATTTACTAAGCTTAGAGAATAATAATTGGATTAAAAATATACTGATTCAGAAACCGTATAAAAATTTGAACGTAGCGGGATTAGAACCCCCGCCTCTTCGGAAACTCATAGCCATACGTTCCGTAGTTCCGCTGTTGGTCAGAGCGACTGGAGATATATAAAATAAGAAATACAAGATTTTTATAACTTATTAGTAACTTTGTTGGCGTTTTATACAAAACAAGACCAACACTCGATATTCCCCATTCACAAAAAAAAATACATTTCATTAAAAAAATTAAAAATATTCATTCATCAATATTTTTTATTACAGGGAACGAAATTCATATAAAGAACTGAATAGTAGTCTAAGTCAGAAATTAAATTTTTAATAATGAATGTGTTAATTAATAGAAATATAGCACATATAAATATAAAATAACTAAAAGTACTCTTATATATGAAAATGTAAAATAGAATATTAAATACAATTTTTCTAAGTCGAGAAGAAAAATTGAACGACACTTTTTAGATTATCCTAAACAATCGCATAATAAGGGGTTTTCTTTACCCTCATTCTTATAGAACTCCCGTACGTCGATGATACTTTACCCGCATATACTTGTGCATAAGTATAGGTTTTACAATATATAATTATAAGAATGTTTGTTTACACAGCCTAATACTCGAGATATTGGATGTTGCGTGGCGGAATTGAACGCCGCTCTCTATCTTGTTACTAGAGCGCCACGACGTTCAATTATCAGATTTTTAAGTGTTATAATCCATTTTAAAATGTTATTCAAACACTGCATGTCAATGAATGGTTGTTTTACTCTCTTGTGAGTAGACGATTTGAAGCTACGACCATCGCGATTAGTCGATATTAAATAGTATAATTGATACTTATTTAGAAAACGTACAAAAATTTGAACGTAGCGGGCCTCGAACCTGCGCCTCCTGGAAACCGACAGGACCGGAACGTATGGCTTAGTGGTCAGTGCGCAGGGAAACAAACAAACCTCATTCCGAAATCGAGTCGTAGGTATTGATGGCAAAGTTCAAAATTATTTAACCTTTAGTAGTATTTTTGTATAAGTATGCGTTTTCGTTATTGGCATCTTTGCGTAACTGTGTCACACGAATTACAGGTATGGATAAACATCGTGAAATGAAAAAAAATCCTAAAAATCTAAAGTGTTGAGTTATCCTGATTAATTTCTTTATACTCATACCGAGTTTGAAACATTTAACCCTATATGCTGTTTCCGTAAAAGGAGCGCTGCCTCTTCCAACCTGTATATGGTAATGATGATAACCTACAAAATCATGAAAGCTTATTATGGAAATTAAAGAAAGAAAACTTGTAGAAATATGAAAAAGTTATATTATATTCACATTTGATAGGAAAATAATTTACATACATAAGTGTCTATGTACAATGTATATGTTTATGAAATATTTCTGGTGAGAGCTATGCTAACAATTTACGATGAGACCGATGTCTGTAAAAGCCTTTTTTGGAGACGCGCGATATCGTCGTCGTATACATAAAATGTGTATTCTTCCTTAAACCTTACTTGTGAAATTCAACGGCAAATGTCTGAAATATTGAACAAAAATGTGACCAAAATGTTAAAAATAAATAAACAATATATTTTAAGGAAAATTGCGTATAAAATGCGAAAAACTATTATATAAAGCTGACTGTTTTTATTTAATAGTTCATCACGAGTAGTCGTCATTTATTTATATTTCGTCATAACTTTCTACGAATGCTACACCTCAAAGTTTTCTTTATCTGAGAGTTTTAGAGCATACGTAAATTCGTGTTTTGCGTAGAAAATCGAAAATGTGAAATTATAACATACATCAAAATTATTAGCAAATAGTAAAGTAACGAAACGCCAAAATATGTTTTATACATTCTTGTCAACGAGTTCGATATAAAAAAATAAAATTTATTTAAATTCTATTTTTTTTTATTTTAGTTTTTGCTAGTATTCACTATATGAAATTTTCTTTGTAACCGGTGAAGTTTTACATTTTTAAAACTATTTGTTCGATAATTATGATCACTTATATTATTAAAAAAATAATGACTTATGTTTTTTTACATCACTAATATACTATGAGTACAACAACAACAACAACAACATACATATCCGTCATCCATATTTTAGTTAATTTGAAAGGTTCGATACATTTGAATCTATTGAATATCCAAACACGATAAAACACGTTAAGATAGTAATGATTAATGGAGGCTATAAATTTCGCTTTAAGCTTTTACTGTACAAGGTGTAATCTCTTGCGCTTAATATTATGTAAGGTAAATATTTTGTATTAAGTAGAATTTAACATACAAATAAAACGAAAATTTAATGTTTTTATTTTTTCATTTTCGTCCATATTCACTTTGGGGGTTAATTTCTGGGTTGAAAATAATTAACGTAATTTTTTAACCTTTTACCTCAAGCGGTTGTCGAGATTTTGAAAATACGAGTTTTTCAGATTTTATCGCTATTTTTACAGTAAAACTTAATTTTCACATAATAATAACTTATTAAACATCCGATGTTGTATTAAACGTGACATATTATTCAGTTAATTGATTGCACAGTCGGATAGTTCATTAGTGGATCGTCCAAGCGGAATGGGGCACCGACCAAAATATTACTTGATGAAGGCTTTTGTTTGAAGTACCATACACTATACACGCAAAATATCATCAAATAACACATTTCATTAAGTGAAAAATAAATACTATTTTTACTTTTTTCGAAAAGTACTTTCTATGTAGCAACAACGATGTACAGACGCTTGTATATATAGTTCTTTCTGTTATTAAATTAAGAAATCGTATCACAGATCCAACTAGGTATTTTTATAATACACAGTACCAAAACAAACTCTATAATTATCCAGTTATAATTATTAGTACTTAATTCAATTAAAGTAGGAGAAGTTGTCTTTTCTAAAATATATATTTTTATTTATATACAAAAATAGCGTACGAGAGCAATCCCAGAATATATAAACACAATTACAGTAATTATCGCCGCCGAGTGAAGTCGAGTCGAAAAAGTAAAGTTGCACGATCTCGTTTGGCGCTAGCTTTCCGTCCAATAAACGTTTGTAATTCGAGAGCTCCATCTCGATTCGCTCCCCCATATAACTTTCTAGTGAGCTTACTATAAACTGGACAGCTTTTTGTTGGAAAGTTTTGAATGTCGTAACGTACAAATATACGATACTATAAATTTAATAATAGAATAGTTGTTATAAAAAATATATATTTATGGGTAGCTAATATTGCTGATGAGATTTCGTTCTGTTAGAGAATTTACCGTAATGATTACGGTAAAATTGGGAACGAGTTCCCAATTTTCCTTTTATTGTGTCTCTTACAGTAACATTTTGGCTAAATAAATTAAATTAAATTGAGTGAAATTTATAACCACAGCCTTATATTTAGCCGGATACGACTTGACTGTACTTCGATGGTATTATTAACTTCTCAATAGATAAACAAAAAATATTCATCAAAACTAACAGATAAACCTGGAAAACTTATTAAATCAATCTATTCTCTATCAACTTCTTTACTGAAATGGTTTCTAAAATATTTTTGAAAATATTAAATCAAATTTCAACAAGAGATACTTTTTTAATATTAAAATTGAAGCACAATATCAGTAAATCCTGAATGGAGTATAAAAGTGCGGCGTTGAAAGTTACCCGGCAGCCAGTGCGGGCCCGGGCGCGCGACGTGACGACGTGACGCGGCCGGAGCGGCCTGCGAGCTGCGAGCGATTATTGGGCGGAAAGTCGGATGACGAGCTCGCGACCAACTTTACTGTTTACTATTTTGACTTCAATTTCGTAGTAACAAATAATACATTTTTTTACAATTAAATGTGAAGCGTTTAGTGTAGCTAATTATATACAAAAGAAACATTAAAGCAGGTATTATTTTAATATATACTTTTAGTAAACTATTTAGATTTTTTTAGCTACAAGGTAGGCGGAAGGAACCTTGGAACCTAGTTTTAAGACACTCTGTTTCTGTTAAGACCACTTTCAGCCGAATTCTGGAGGCATTATGTACTGTGGTAGTAGTGAACGCAACGCTTTGCCTCATTATCAGAGCAAGGGACTGAAAATAATATTTTTTTCATTTCTTTGAACTCATTACCTCTCGCAGGCAGGTACACCTGTGCAACAACTGGCCTCAAGTTTCTATTATCATATAATATAAACCCATAATAGTATTTCACTTGTTGATACATCATTAAGTTTGACCTACTCACGTCTCAGATAACAAATAGTTTGAGTGACTGATAACTATCTTATGTAATTTGCGATTGTTGTCGACTGTTCCAACAAACGAGGAGCAATATTCTGTCAAAGTTTGTCATATGAAACATAATCGATGATTATTTCAACAGTATACACACTGTATATGTGTTACTTTATTTCAAGGGGCGGTGGAAGGAGATTGGATAGCGCATTTATACATCCGCGGACCTTCTTTTGTAAACATCAATCTTTCCGTAAACTGTCCGTATCATCTCATCGTAAATACCGGCCGAAATATAAAAGAGTATCAAATTTTTATTGATCATAAACGTTGTTATAGCGTGTATGCGCGGAATATTTTCATATATTAAGGTAATATATTTATTTTTATTTTTTTATTTTATTTTATTAAGTTTACCAACGGCTCATACATTATTACATTTCAAGTAAATCTAACTTAAAAACTAAAAACAATTAATGTACAGCCACTTAAAGGTAAACACTGCATGCAAAATAAAGTGGCTGTGAACAATCGTGAAACGGTAATTTATATAAACATAGATTTACTAATATATAAAAACGGATTAAAATTATATAAAAATATACTATAAACCAATATAAACAATATTACCAGGAGCATCAATTATAACATAATTCACATACATTGTATTGCTTTCTTAAAAGCTGTTTTAGACATTTTAAAGATGTCAATATCCGTGGATACACTACATTTCATATTATAAAGTGAGGTAAGCCTTGCAATAGGAGAGTTTGATCCCAATTTTGTTCTCCGTCGCGGTTGTGCAAACAAACGGATTGGTTTCCGAGGTATTTTACGAGGTATTCTTCTCATATATAACTAAATTATTTATGTAATACACAACCTATTTTTTTAATTTTAAAAGATATTATTCCTATTGTACACGGTCTCTCCACGCGGCACGTAGACACATACCTGTTTCAATTATATAAGTTATATAACTTGTGGAATTAAGATTATCATAGATGAGTGAACATTTCGGAAGTAATAACGAAAATGTAGTACATCGTTATCGTTTAAAGAGATTTTAGATGTTTTTAAAGATCATGTTTCAATATAAAGATAGGTATTAAATTGAAAAAATCTTTTCAACTATAAAAGATAAAAGTCGTAACTCAACAGTCGTAACTCAACAGTCGTAACTTTGCTCCACCACACAGGTAGGCAAATACGATAACAAAACAAACATACATTAAACGAACCTCGTATGTTATTAAAATATGCGAGTTGAGCATACTCATAGATATCTATGCTATTTTTTTCACAAAACAATTATTATTTTGAACATTTTTCATTTGTTTTCATGTATCAAATTTGCTTTAATTTTTTTATTGTTTGATACATTTTCTATTGCTATTGTGCTTATTTTATTGCTTTCTAAAAACTAAAGAAAATCGTATTCGTAATAGTCACACGCTATTATTTTGTGTATATTTTCAGTTTTCTCTATCAATACTATTATTTATTCTAATTTAAGGCCAATAGATATTTAAGTTTTGACTTATAAGCAAAAAACGAATACTTATAACTTTTACATTTACTCGTAACTTACGCAAGAAAGAACTCAGTATTTTTAACTATTGATATCACATTTAAAAGCTACCAAAACATTTTACAAAAAATAAAAATGACGAAAATATAAAAATATAAACTTATTTTTATATTTTCGTCTTAAATAACGTAATAAGTATATTCTACGGTTTCTCTTCAGAAGCTCATCTACAATGAACATACAAGTTATCAACTGCCGTTAGGCTTGTTACCTTCCCCTCTAACTCAAGACGTGTTTTTACAAAGCGCGTAAGGGAGAGAAAGCCGCCGTATTTATTGACCATTACTTCGCAACTTTAGCACTTAATATCATATGGGCGTAGGAACATGAGGTGAAGTGGAATCATCGTAATGAAAATAATTCCAGTTTGTGATATTTAAATACTTTGCACTATATACGGTATTTTTTTTAGCAGCGGCAGATAGATACTTCACTATAAGACACAGAAAATTATTATAAATTATTCCATTTTTAGCCTATTTATACTTGTAGACACAGTGGGTTAGCGTCTGAATAAAGGTGATCATTATGAGTTCTATCCCCGTCCGAGGACATGATTATATTTTACTTGTATATTTTTTTTTCAAAGCTTTTTCATCTACACACATACTTTTCAACTAAAATAAAGAATTTGGATTCCTAAAAAAAGTTTTTTTCTATATGTAAAAGGACAAGACGAACGAGCGTTCGGGTCTCCTGGTGGCAAGTGATTACCGCCGCCCACGACTCCGTGAAAGACCAGAGAAGCTACAGATGCGTTGCTGGCCTTTAAGGTAGAGATAGTTGCGCTTTTTGAAGGTACCCATGTCATATCGACCTGGAAACACGGCCGCGGGTAGGCCATTCCACAATTCCGTGGCGCGTGGAAGGAAGTTCCTACGAAACCGCACAGCTGCTACGTATCTAGGTGGTGTGGATGATATTTTAGCTTGTGAGGTACTGTGCAGTTAGAAAATTCGGCGGCAGGTAACAGGTCAAACAGTTCTTCAGAATACTCCCCATGATAAATGCGATAGAGAACGCACAGCGAGGATACGTCTCTAGTCTCTACGCAAAGACAAAGTGTCAAGCCTTTCACAGAACATTGGGACCCCAATGATTCGAATGGCTCTACGTTGTATGCGATAAATTGGTTCAAGCTGATACTGAGGTGCACCAACCCAGAGATGAGAACAGTACTACATATGAGGCTGAACCTGGGCTCTATATAGGACCAATCCGTGTTTTGGCGTGAAGTACCGTCTCGCTCTGTTGATGATCCCCAGTTTCTTCGAGGCCAACTTGGTGGTGCTTTCCAGATGGTCGCGATACTGACAGTCACTCCAAACATTAAAGTTTTAATCCTCTAACGTGTCATTCATGCTGCACCCAGTGAGAAAGCTGGCGATCCACATGCATAAATTCTCGGGAAGCATATAGGATGAAAGATTAGCAAAGAGCGCCCCATACCACACTCGATCAAAGGCCTTCGCCGTGTCTGCCAGACCCACTCCCTTGGTTTCAATTAGTTTGGTTAGGTAAACCAGAAGATCACCGGTTGAGCGACCATGGCGGAAACCGGAAGCATATTATCGGTCATTAATTATTTATATTATCGGTCAATAAACCAAGAGCTGGCTATTGATGGTGACTTTCATGACTTTAGAGAGTAGGGAGGCCTGTGTTAGATGGAAAGGATTCATCGCCTTTCTTCGGAATCAGGTGGATAAGAGCGCTCTTCTATGAGTCTGGGACGCCGACTGAGTAAGAGTGCCGAAACAAACGCGTTAGCACCGGTGTCATTCGAATGTTTAATCAGGATTTGAATCCACGCCCCTTCGCTATAAACAAGCTTTGATCGTTGGTTTTCATTATTTGCATAATAGGTCTATTTTTTATACAAAAGAGTATATCATAGTAAAATTTCCATTTAAATTAATAGACAAAATTCATATTCATTTGCGAGCTCATCCGTAAACTAAACTTTCATAAAAGGACCGCAGTTAGAGTTCAACATTTTGTTTAATCCGAGATGATCCCTTAATTGTTCGTTAGTACAGATTTACGGTTCGACCGCCAAATAAAATTTTATACAAGTAAATAAAGCTGGCTATTTATTCTATTTGCGTAACGCGGTAATCGTTTTTATCTTACTTTGTTTTAAGGTAATAATAAAATATATAAATAATGGCATAAAATTGGAGTGGGTGGGAGATTTTAAAATCTATGACTGTAAACTCAAACGACAGTACTACTAAACGAAAACTATTGATGATAGAACAAAATAATGTTCTACAGTATTATAGAACGCATCAATATCTATAAAAAAGTCCGCGATACCATATGTCCAACTACTATAGTTATGACAATATAACTACATTTTTATATTTTATAAGTTGATGAAAGTGCCGGCAATAATCAAACCATTTCATTCATACCTCTGCATTTTAATCCTTATTCTATTAAATGATATTTTATTAAAGATAATTTCAATATGTGTAAAGTACTTTTTACATTAACAAAGTCGGACAATCCATTCAAAATATATAACGAATTTAAAAATATCACTAAAGAAAATCATGAAATAATAAAAAAATGCGGAGTGTAGCCTCGCGCACCATAGCGAGTAATTAACTCTGCAGAGTGGGGGTGAAGTTGCATCGATATCACTAACATTATGAAGACAACCGATTAGGTGTTTTGTTTCTTTATTTGAGTTGAATAAGCCCTGAAACTGCGGGGCCGATTTGGAAAATTCTTTTACAATTAGGCGATTAACGTATAAAAAAATACTAAAAAAACCTTATATCGCGTACTAAAATTTTATAGAAGACATCAAAAGGAAAATGTGCAAGAACAGAGCCGCCATCGTAGTGCAGAGGGACATCTCAAAATATATGTATTACTAGCGGCCTGCTCGCGGCTTTGCCCGCTTGAATTACATGATTATTCATTTAAGAAATATAGATATTACAAACAGCCTTAACTATTAATTAATTGATTTGGATAAGTACTCACGATATTATTTGCAAAATAACTTATCTAGCTCCTGTACAGTTTTTTAATTAACATATATTATTATTATATATTTAATATAATTGGTATACAGAATATACATAGAAAGCACGTTTTTAGGCATTTTTATATAATCTATAAAATAATCAACATTTTCGGTTAAGTTCAAGTCGTACTCATGCCCCGAGAGTTTCGTACCAGTTTCATGAATGGAGATACACCAAACGAATAACTAATTAAGTTGTCATTTTGTATCAAATTAAGTACAGATTAAAATTTGTACCTAATGGTTTTTTTCTATGACACAAATACAATAAATATTCAATTTTTGAAAAATAATTTTGGAATTTTCCTTTATACGTGCCGTAAATTTTTACTTCTTAACAAATTTCGTGATTGTATATCAACGGGAATTATCCTATAGTTATAATAGAAAATGCGACAAAAAACGAAGCATAAACCCTCATATTTCATCGTCATTTGATTGGGATGATTTAGAAGATAGATTTTTTGTACTCTAAGGAAATATAGACTTGAACATTGAGGTATCTAACCTTTAACCGATCTTGTACAAAATAGTCTTGACAGACGGACAGACGGTCAAACAACAAAGTTATTTTGTAAGAATTTTGAGGTATGTACCCTAAAATACCCTTGGCACATACATACATGCAACATACAGGTGCAATAGTGCAATGTCCGTACGTGTCGCTTGTAAGTTATGAAATAATACTGCGGGATATTTTTATAAACAGTGTCAGAGCATTTTTTCTTGAGACACAAATATTTAGAGGTTGGTACCAAAAGTGATTTTTTTTATACGTTTCTTAAAAAAATATTAATAACATAAACGAACGAAACGACTGAAGAACCCATTCAAAATATTTCTTTGAATATTAAGTCATTCTTTATCACTGTGTTAAGAATTAAGCTAGACTGTTACGAAGGTAATCTTCACCAACAATTCAATTTAGTTTACTTTGAAGTTAGTACTATGAACAATTGTACTTTAAAAATACGTAAATTTATCAACAGTCAAATAAATAAGACGTTTCTAAAGTCGTTCTTTTGGACTTACAATTGAACTGTAACCATTCGAACATTATTAGAAAAATATTACTATGTTTATGTTAAATTTATTATAAGTATAGATTACACTTACATTTGCTTTCTCCCAACCAGTATGGTTTTAGAAGTGGTTACTCAACCGAGGATGCGGTCGTGAATTTAGTCGATGGGGTTGTCCAAAATATTGATAAGAGGGAAAAGACTCTTGGCATATTTTTGGATATTTCTAAGGCTTTTGACACGATCTCACGACCAATCCTTTACAGTAAATTAGAACATATTGGTATCAGAGGTATTGTGTTAGATCTTTTCAAAAGCTATTTATCTGATAGAACACAAACAGTTAACATTAACGATAATATTAGCAATGAAGCAAGCGTCTCTTTTGGAGTGCCTCAGGGTAGCGTATTGGGACCAACTCTATTCTTAATATACATGAATCAACTTTGCAACCTTACTCTGCCAAATACCAAAATTATTTCGTATGCAGATGATACCGCTTTGCTTGTTCACGGTACCAGTTGGGCCGAGACACGCGAGCATAGTGAGAAAGCTTTAGGCATCGTAATGAACTGGTTGTCTTGTCACAGGCTAACCTTAAATGTGGATAAAACCCAGTTTCTAACTTTAGGCCCGAAACGCTCGTTACCACCCAATACTTTCAGTATAATTGCTCATAGATGCCACCCCGAATTACGCCTAACCTGCCACTGTAATAATATTACTAGAACTTCCACTATAAAATACCTTGGAGTTATTATAGATGAGAATATCACCTGGAAGAATCATGTCCTAGCTTTAAGTGCCCGTGTTCGAAAAGTAGTATACATTTTCAAACAACTAAGATCTGGCGCTAGTATTGAAATTGCCAAGATTGTTTATTTCGCACTTGTCCAATCGATTCTTACGTACTGCATACCAGCCTGGGGCGGTGCACATAAATCAATCCTACTTCCACTAGAAAAAGCACAGAGATGTATACTTAAGGTTATGACATCTAAACCTACTCGTTTTCCAACTGCCGAACTATACGCCATCTGTAAAGTTTTAACTGTCCGTCAATTATTTGTTCTTCGCTCTATTTTACGGAGACATAGATTCACCCCTTTTGACCCGGAGACTATTTGCAGAAAACGCAGAGTTGATAAGATTTGCTTAATAGAGTTACGACGCAAAGTCTCTTCAAATCGCCAATTTTATTATCTAAGCCCTATATTATATAATACTATACATAAAGAATTAAAAATATATCCCCTAACATTGCATCAATGTAAAGTTAAACTAACCGACTGGTTATTAAATTTAGACTATGATCAGACAGAGAACCTATTGGTCATATAGCTGGATATCGAGGGATTCATCATACGTACGCACATACACATACACACACACACACGCACGCACACACACGCACACACTTATACACCTCACATAACCATTACGCACATCAATTACTTTAATAATGTTCCATTTGTATACTATATTTTGTAATTAATTGTTTGTTATAGAATAATTGCATGTTTTTATTATTTTTATTATTATTATTTATTAATTTGTTCTACTTTAAATAATCTTTGTAATGTATTCAGTTTACACATACTACTTTATGAAACGACGCTTGTGAGGCGGGCGTTAATAACTGCCACACAGTTTATAACTAATGCGGTTATTATCGTTATAAATTATTATTTTGTCTGTAATTTTGATATGAATAAATTATTATTATTTATTATTATTAATTAACGTTAAGCAGATAATAACTCAACAATATAATAACATTCATTATCATATGTAGTCAATAGATATCATTGCGTATGTTTCTTTTTTTTTTCAAATATAAATATCTTTAAAACTTTAAGTACATTATTTTTTGATAGAGTGTAGCGGTAACCTTTCCAAACTATATTTTCTTTTATGCACAGCGCCATCTATTTAAGATCCCATCGCATCGCATTAGTGATAGCGTTACGTGTATGAAAGAGAGTATCAAGATTCGTTAGTACCTACTATTTTTGTCAATAGATAGCGTTACTTGTATCGATTTTTTACTATCTCAAATATTAACTTCTTGAAAACTTAAATACTTATATCTTTTGATAGAGTGAAGCGATTACAATGAAATAAACACTAAAAGCTACTTTGATTTATTTGTAATTTTTATGTATAAAAGTTGCTTAAATTTATTGTGTACTATTCACGTGATACGTGTTTACATAAACAAACAAACAGACAAACAGACAAAAATTCCAAAAATGTTGGAAATGGATTCTGTTAATTATCCTTTAACACCCTGGCTATTTTTTTTTAAATATTTTCAATGTACAGAAACGACTTTTCTACAGATTTATTATAAGTATAGATTGTGAAAGCATAAAAAGAGTGTGTAGTTTTTGTCTATAGATTATAAATAAATAGATTATATATAAATCATAAGAAATCCGCCGTCTATATTAGTTGATAGAATAAAACATTGTCTTATCTCTATCTCTATATATTATAAAATTATTATTTACACATATTTAATATGTACAGTGATGTAATCTCTATATATAATAAAAGGATAGAAAAGTCAATTCTGTACATGAAAGATATAAAAAAATAAAAATTAAGTCGGTTAATATGTCGATTATAGAACCTAAAAAACCGCACAGCAAAATTCTTGTCTGTCTGTCTGTTTGTTTGTTCGTTCAATCACGCAAAAACTACGTGACAGAAATTGATGAATTTTTGCACTACTGTATGTAACATATTACCATAGTAATAGTTCATGGAGTATAAAGAAATTTTAGCAGAAAAAAAACAATTATATTTTTTATTAAAAAACGACCTCTCCCAAAACTCTCCCAACTCTCCCAACTCTCCGAACTCTCCGAACTCTCCGAACTCTCCGAACTCCTTCTGTACATATACCCCGAGTGGAGATCGAATCCACAACCGTCTCATTCAGCCAGTCAGCCAGTCTCGATATATTTTGTTAACCAATAATATACATTTTTATTCAATATATTATTCAATAATTCAATAATAGGTACACAAAGTCAAAGTTAAAATGAAATAAAAGGTAGTTCAAGAAAGTAATGTAAATAAACTAAACAGAAGTTTAATTGAGATCTTTATCCCACTTAATTTAGGTAACAGGAGTGGGATAGTCTCGTACCTATACACATACTACGTCTGATGTTTTAGACAAAGACGCGTGGTGGGCGTTAAACGAGCAGAACACCCGACCATGTCCTGGCCTTTGGTTCTACTCACATGTGAACACATGACATATGTACAAAAAGCAATTTTAACATAAATACTTTTAGCAAGGTAGTTTCAAATAAGTGTTAACCACATTAATAACTACGATAATAATTGATTAACTAAATAATCAATTACCTGATAGTCGAGGTTATGTGGCAGAGTACGAGTAGTACTCTGAACCACACCAGAGCCAAGACAGAGTTCTTCAGATAGATAATTATAAATAGGTCTTAACCATATTTATAATTAAAATAACAATTAATTATTAATTAATCAAATAAAATAATTAATTGTCCAAATAGTCGAGGTTAGCCAGTGGTGCAGCACGAGTAGTGCTCCGACCCACACCAGAGCCAAGACTGAATGTACAACGCCCGTGCAGCCTTATATATCATCGTTCACAAATAAGTTGCAGGGTAGAATAATAAGAATTGATGACGCAATCGCGTCATAGTGGCGTGACTCCTGTACTCAAAGCATAAATTGCGCAGAAAGTGAAAATCTTAAGTTTTCAATTATTGTTTGTGTGATGACAGAAAAAACTCTATAAAGATTTCGATATTTAATATTCTCCAATATAAGTTGAGACTTTCTCAAGCAGCCACGTAGTTCTCGCAATTTGTGTATGATAGATTTGTTATTGTATTAGTACTAATATGTAATCTATATTTTAACCCGGAATTTATGTGGGAAAAATTACGTTTGCAGTGTGCGCGCAATTACAGTTTACCTAGACAAATATGATATAAATAAACATTTTTCTTTTGAATATGACTATTCTTGCAAGCATTGAGCTTGCAAGAATAGTCATACATAAATCAATTCCAAAAGACTTAAAATTACAATTATTTAGTGCACAACAGCGTGGATAACCAAACTAAAAAATAATTCATTTTGAGGGTTCTGTACCTCAAAAGAAAAAAACAGAATCCTTATAGGATCACTTTGTTGTCCGTCTGTCCGTTTTTAATTGTCATTATAAATGCATAACGCAGGCCATACACAGCTGTATCGACTCATGTTTCATTTATCCCTTACTCACAGCATAATTAATATTGACCATTTAATGTACATAAAAACTGTCATTTAGTGTTTTTAATTTTAATAAGTACTTTTGAAGCTGTAACACAGATTTAAAATTACATTACTAAAAATGTTAGCTGCGCTATATGGCTCGACGCCCGCCACGCGTCGTTTGCTTATAAAAGTGCATCCGCCACGGCCGCCTGGCTCCTTTCCCCCGGGCATAGAAGGAGGGCCTGATCATGTTACCTAAGGCTTATCAGAGCGATGGCGAAGTTATTCGACAAGTTATTCCTCCCACTTCTCCAGCACCACGAAGCAAATAGTTTGGCGAGCGGACACTCAACCACTCTGCAGGTGGCCAGGGCGGGTCACTACGGTGCAGCAGCGATTAACCGAAAGGAGAGTGTAATAGTTCGTTCGCTCGACGTACCACATAAAGTGCTCAGGGCCGGCACTATCACGTCGCGCATGTTCGTACCGACTACCTACCTGATAGGACATTTTTCGTGAGAGTGGAGAGTGTAGCAGCCATTCGATCGCTGCCGGAATTCCCCAGGGCAGCATTTTATCACCTGCCCTCTACGAATTATATACCGATGACATCCCAACGCACGGCCTTAAGTTGGTCCTCCTGACTGAGCGTCTCAACTGGCTAAGCTTACCGCTCTGGTGACATTTGATTATCCTCCCATTACCAAAAAAACTCTCTCTGTATCTGGTCTAGGGCAGGTACACAGTCCTAGGGCCAAAGGGCCCTCTAACGATGCACCCATATTGATGGTTGCCGCTCGAGACCACGGCCAGATGACCTTGATGCCGTTCCCCAGCGCCAGAAGAAAGGAGCTGGACTAGAGAATGCTTCAATGCTAGCTCTTTAGTAAAGTAGGTTTAGAAACAATTGCATATATTTTGGAGCTCTTTAAATAATCATCAATCATCAATCTTTCGTTTAAATATTTTTACATACGTCGCGTCGCGGCGCAGAGGCATAAGTGAGTAACTGTAAACGCGGCTGATTGTGAGTTCGATCCCCACTTGAGGAGATTTAATATATATATATTTAAATTTATATTTTCATTCCTTCGCTCTGGTTTCGGGGCAAAGGGAGGCGTTGAGTTACGCCACCTCAACACGCAATGCCTTCAGAAGATCCTCGGCGGAAAATTGAGAACGGATTATCTTGTCATATTTGCTGCTTTTAAGCCTTTTCACTTGAAATTTCTATTTATTTAAAAGAAAAACTGTACTTACATAAATATATAAATAAATCAATAATTTATTACCAATATAAGTAAGGAATAATAGAAAATAAATATCAAAATTTTCTAAACGAAATATTTTTTTACAGATGTTGCTATTTTGTGGATGCTACATAAAGTAAAAATTATTTAAAAAGCGAACCTACCTAACTACATATAGTGTATATGGAGAATGGAATGGAAAATGAATGAAATATGTAAATATGCAAAGAATACCGCGGCAAGGACTTTCATTCGTACTACATTCAGAGTTTCATATGACACAAATGAATCTAATTTATTTAATGTACTACGAGGTAAGATGTGCGGAAGGCGTTCACGCGTCAGCAATCAGAGCAAAGACCGCGCTAATTAGTTTATGCGGAGACAGCTGGGACTAACGCGTGCGTCACTTTATACTGAACCCGGTAGCTACTTTATAGTTGAGTTATTCAATTATCCAGCTTTGTTTATCTATATTAAAGGAAATGACAAACAGATTCTGATGATATATAAATATACCAATTTGATAAAATGTTATTCATGTATCTCAGGTTAAGTAATCACAGTATTGAGCCAGCAAGCAATCTGTTTAGTCTAAAAGTTAGAGAATAAAATCACTATTATCCATTACTATGTAATTTCTGTCTATTATGTGCAAGAAACGTTAAAAACAGCATGTAATAGCTTAGCAGTTAGGAATTAAAATAAAACGTCTATACATGCTCATATCCGATGTCAACGGACTAAATATGAAAAGAGACGACGTCGCGATAGGAAATGGGTTCATAGCAGATTGATGGAGGATTTTCCCTGTCGCAACAGTTAGACTACACTCGAGTGTTTTTGATTTTTCGAATCTATCTAGTCGTTATTCGAAATTCGAAGAGGATTCAGTGTTTTAGAATTTCTCGATTCTTTTTATTTATAGTTTCATATTGCTAGTGTATTGTGAGTCAATATTCCAAATATTTTTCATTATATACTCGTACGTTTTATAAATCTGCATTCTGCAATCCATTTCCAATATAGGTAATATTGGAATTCTGTTTCATTTATGTTACTAAATTAAATTAATTGAAAGTATTAATAAGCAATAACTAAAACTTCCTGATTATAGGGAACAAATAAACAAACAAAAAGGAGTATAATTTATTAAATGACAAATTATCTTTTAAAACAAGACCTTATCATGTAAATAATGTAGTATTTAATTTTAGTTGTATTTTCAAAACACCAGTCACTGTCTATCATTATACTATTTGTAGGAATATATAAGGTAATAATACAAAATAATGAATATTTAAACTATCGTATTTTAGTTTTTTCGATACATTATTTCAAAAACATTGCTGCCGAAACAACGGCCTGAATGAACCTGAAGTTATGAAATAATACGTAGTCTTGTTCACATAACAATGCTAACCGCTTAATATTGCCTCCGTGCCTTCCTTCAAGACCTTCTGAAAAAAACATTCCTTTTATTCCAGAAATATGAGAAAGAAATTGTGGTCACTGCAATATGAACTATTGTTCGTTACTGAATGCTTTTGCACGATATTGATTCTCTTTATTTGTAATTATTCTACAATGAAATGAAATTTCTTCATTATTGTTTTTTTCTACACTATTATTACGCTGTTTTCATTCTGTTTTTCATTTTGTTCCTATTTAAGTATCAGAGATCAGAAACTTGTATCGACGATAAAAGAATGACCACCAATATAAATCAAAGATATATATTACAAAATTTTTATGTTCGGAGACAAAGTATATTCATTAAATCACAGATAAATATATGCGTGATGTGATTTTTTTTTTGAAAACTATTATAAATTTCACAGTTATTTTGAATACTTTAGTTTAGTAAATATGTAGTAAATAGCTATAGCTTTGGTATGCATATTTTTATTTAAGCCAGATTTGAAACACTTATTATATAAATCAAATTAATGTAAAAAAATACGAAATGTGAATGAAATGTTACGAAAGAATATTTTTTTACCTCAACATTTAGCTAATAAATCAACAATATCCATTTACCAAGAACAGCGTAAGTAACATTGATTCTGTGATTTATTTAAAATATCCATTCAAATATATTCACTTAGAATTTAATCTAAATTGTATTGAACATTTTACGTTCTTTTCGTTTTTTTTTTTATTTTGGTCAATCGGAAGGCGAAATCTTATTAAAGACGCTGCGCTACAACTTGCAATAATTGAATTGTCTTTAGCTCGCTTTTCTCTGGCGTTACTTCAACATGACCTTAATATTTTTCAAATGATTTTCTTTTATCTGAATGATCTTATTTCTTACTTATGGAATTTATCATTTATCGTTCATCTCAACTTGAAGTTAAGAATAACACGTAACATAAAATAACACGTAATACGTGGTTATGAGGTTGATTCTCAGTAAAGTATGATTCTCAATATCTATAATATTTTTAATAAACGCGTATTAAGGCTATTACAGGTTTACTTACCTAGAAATATGACAACTTTATAAAAGTTTTGTATAAAAAATAACTATTCAATGGCCTACATAACACGGTATCTACTTACGAATGGACAGGAAAATAAATTCATCATATTTTTTTTTGTTGCTTTCATTGTCATTAAAATTCATTAAATAAAAATTAAAAACGCAATGATTGCAAGTTCAATTTAGATATAATTATAGTTAAAAATCGTTTCGATATTTGAAACCGAGGAATAATTCATATAAGTCTTCTTTTGCTGTCCACTTTAATCGCGCACGCGTTCACAGTTGCAATTCTCTGTCATTTTATTTTCGTTTTACGCTGTATCCCGCACATAGCAGGGTATGCAGAGGGAACCTGGAAATATTTCAAAGGTAAACTCAAGTGAAATTTGTCTGTGAGCTGTTAAAATCGATTTCGAAGTTGCCTCACGTACTGCCCTGGATTCTGGCAGAATGACGCTGATGTTGTCCCGCCATCTAATGTGGAAAGTTTAGAATTTAGGTATTTTAAAAGATTTTAGATTAAATTGAAGTTTCCAATCTTCTTTCTTGTAAATTTTGTTATTTTAAATGTAGTTATAGTCGATTGGACGGATGTTTAAACGTTGTGATCATTTCACAATATATGCGTTTGCCAAAAGTCAATTGAAATATAGAACAGCGACACACCACATAGGTAAAGCTATGCGAATTGTCTTAAAAAACATAGAAAGGTCAGGACTCTTTTCATTATTATTAGTTGATATCAATAAAGTTCATAAGGATTGTTTTAACTGGTTGATTGATGATATTTTGATTATATTAATCGATGTTTTAATTAAATTTCTAAAAAAATCAATTCAATAAATATTTTATGCTTGAAAGAAAATTCAAACATATGCGTTTACAAAAACTAAAGTCTTTATCTAGTTATAAAAACATACAGTATTCAAATATTAGTAGACCTTTACGTTAGTTAATACCAAAATTGGAATGGTTATTGTATTAGGTATTATTTATTAAGTAGCTGTTTGATGAACTAGTTTATATTAAATAGATTATAATTCAGTAATTACTAACACAACACTCCTTGTATAATTATGCAAATCGAATGAAATACGATAATACACAATGTGCTGTTGAGCAGTACAATTAATTGTAAGCTACTTGCCTATTGCATTTTATTTATTAATAATAAGTTTTTATATGAGTTTCACGCTGTATCCCGCTTTGCAGGGTAGGCAAAGGGAATCTAAAAAACTAGTGTTAAGCTAGTATTCCGTTCCCCACATTTCACCGAATTCGAATTCTGGAACCATTGCGTGTTAAGTGTTACCAGAGAGTCAAATGAAGTTTAAGTACTATTTTTTTAATCTTAGTTGCCTAACAACTGCCAAAGAAACCACCACCCAAACTCCATATTCCCTGATAGTACTCACTAGTGTATGGGCACAGATTCTATTAGGTTTTATAAAATAACAAAGGTCTGGCGACTATTAGCTCTTAGATAATACTAAGTACTTGTTGTTTTGTAATGATTTGACGATTTTCTGGACGTAAGCTATATTGACTATGTAAAACTCAGCTTATAAAGTAGCTATTATCGAATCTTGTTCAATTTTTATTATTTCCAGTAAACAATATTTTATTTATTTTTATGTTAGATTCTCTTCAAAATCTAGTTATAAACATTTTAATACTTTCTAAGTATAAAGTAAAACAAGCCAAAATATCCCTTTATAAATATTTTTAAAGGACCCGCTTAATATTCGTGCAGTGTCTGGCCGCAGTTTCGTCCGCGTAATTTGTTTTTCCGTCCTAACTTTTTTTTGTGTCATTTTCCACCTCCCCATGTCCTGGTTCACAATATTTGCATTTCGCCGAAATCTTTACACTTTCAGAATCTTAATCTCTTCCACGTGACATACAAAACATTGCAAGAGATATGCAAAACGTAATGGTAATAAATTATGTTCATTTCTCCGCCTTGGGCACACAAAGCTAATGTAGACAGTCGTGGCGCAGGAGTACAAGTGTGTGACTGTAAACACGACTGGTTGTGGGTTTGATTCAAAATCGAGGAAATGAAACATTTAATATTTTCAATTTTTCGCTATGTATAAGTGTGTATGTGTCGAGAAACAAGCGCTTTGAACTTTACCATACAATGCCTCCAGAATTCGGCGAAAAATAGAGAACGGAGTATGTTAACACTAAGTTGCTTCTACCTATCCTGCAGTGTCTTGAATTCGAGTGGAAATCAAAGAACAGAATATTTTAACACTACGTTCTCCCTGCCTACTG
The DNA here is from genome assembly GCA_021202915.1 of Heliconius himera. NCBI lineage: Eukaryota > Metazoa > Arthropoda > Insecta > Lepidoptera > Nymphalidae > Heliconius > Heliconius himera. The sequence continues at coordinate 382,430 of JAJHJA010000231.1, forward strand.
TGCTATATAAAAAACAGTCAATTATATTTTTTATCACTCACTTTTAAGATTGTCTTTTAAAAAATTATATAATATTTATGATTCATCTGAAAGATTCTATCGTTCATTTTCAGTAGGCAATTGCATTAAGAATAACTGATAATATTAATAGTTAACAATAAGCCGTAGTTAATGAATACAATACCCAAATAAAGGTCCCCGCAATATATTCAGGAACCTCGTTGTCATTTTATTGTTCGTTAATGTTGGTTTGGCGTTTGTAAGTGTCGCTAAGGGAATAATTGCCAGTAAAATTATTTATTTTGTTCACAATTATTCTGATTGATCTTGCAATATAACATTTTATCATTTGTAAAGTCGCAAATATGTGTTTTTAGTAAATGAAGTCATTCGTTTTTTAATTTATCTTCGATTGTTTAGCGAACTTTTTAATGTGAACCCTGTATATCTTTAAAATTTTATAAATTCAGATCATTCACTCAAAGAATGTTGATAACCATAAGCAAGAAATAAAATACAGCAGGATAAGCAGAGGATCTAGTGTTAAATCACCCCGTTCCCCATTTTCCTCCGAATTCTAGAGGCATTACGTGTTGAGTGGCTGAACTCAACGCCGCCTTTTGCCTTGACAGCAGAGCGAGGAAATAAAAATATACATTTGTATAAATATTTCATTTCCTCGAGTGGGGATCAAACCCACAACCAGTCGCGTTTACAGCCACATAGAAAATGAATAATAACAGTTATAACAGATTTATCAATATTTCACTAAAATGTTAATCAAAGTAGTATGACTCTGTCAATTACATAATATTTTTTTTCTATTGGGTTTTACTGAAATATTTTTAAATATATTATGTGAGAATTACAAAAATACATTGACCAAAATAGCCTTGCAGTTCCGATACAACAAAGTATAAGCCAAAAAATCTGTGGCGTTTACAGTCACACGTTGAGCCCCTGCGCTATGACTGGCCTCAACTACTACATGGTTTAGCTTTTTATATAAAATTATTCCTAACATAATGTTCTAACTAACAAAATAATATCTCAACGCTCCACTCTACCTTAAAACTTACGACATAGATATACTTACCGAGTTATCATACAAGTTGACTTGATACATGCGCACTAATTAACTGAACGTTCTGTGACGACGGCTACTTACAGCTTCCATTCAGTTTGCGGGTTTACTTGATGTTACTTCCTACAAAATACTGTACGTACATATATAGATATATTAAGTAGTACTTTGGAACTTTAATCAAAAATATTATCTTGATTCCAAAATATAATATAAAATGTATGTTGAATTTTGATATATTTAAGGGTACTTCCCCTCTTTACGATGCTATTAACGGAAGTGAGGAGATGCCTGACGAGCCTAATGCAATCAGGGGCTCAAAGAGCTTCTTTAATTAGTTTAGACTTTACGTGGAAACATCTGGAACGCCGGGTGACGCACGACTTGCCGAATCTTATAATATGTTACTAAGGTAAATATTAATATTACACTATTACTAAGATATCTCACATCAAACCTATTTTTCTTCTTATTTTATACAATTGAAAGCGAAACATGAGATATGTAATACATACTTGAATGAACTCGATTATTTATGGACATGATCATTTTGACTCTATTCGTATCAAAGTTAAAAAAAATATTTGGGGTTTAATTTTTCATTGAAACATCACCATCGGGGCACTAGTGCTGTCTGTATGTTTTAGAAGATACTAACTGAAATACAACTACTATAGGAAATTACTCGAACTTTCATCGTTAATTGTCCTACATTTTAAAAGGCTTAGATTTCCAAACTAAATTTCTAAATCGAATAATAATATATTAAAATCGTTTTTTCTGTAACATAATTGCAACTTTTTTATTTCACCTTTTCAGCATATTGGTTTTCCTTTAGAAGCCTTCAAGATCAAATACATGATTGCCATATAACTTATCAGTTATTATTATAACTATATTTAAAGTAAGTAAGTCCTCTACATTATCTTTACTATCGATTCTTTCATAATGGGTGAAACTAAAACAAACTAGGCGCAGGTAGCGTGTCCCGGCAGCAATGACGCCGCGTCGAAGCACGAGCTCGCGTCGCAGCTTATATTATATTAGCACCTAATTTACCTCTCGATCACGATGCTTTCATCTACTAGTAATTCCATTAAGTTCATATTAATTGATCCACTTATACATTGTAAAAATTCACTGTAACTCGTATATAAAAACGAAAATATTCAGCCTTTTTATCTTTTATTCATATTAATGATAATTTCCTAGTGCATATAGGTATGTATGTATGTATGTATGTGAGACAATTTTTGTCTGTGAACATGATAATTATGGGTTCGATTTCCGATCACGGCTGTAATTCATGTTCATTTCTCGTAAAACAAACCGCAGTATCAAAGTTCAAATTGGACGCAGAAAGTCTTGAAACTGGATTATCTTTGCACATGTGCGATAAAACATGAACCTGAAAAAAAAGTAAATTTTTAAAATACATAGAATAGTAGTAGATAGAAGAGCCTTTAAAATGCCAATTTTAGAAGTAACTGAGACGTAGAAATAATAAGGCTATAAAAACTTGCTGCGACCGCCTTATAAAATAAATAAAAAAGCCTTTTATTTCTATGTGAAAAATATTACTTTACAAAAAAAAAATATATTTTTTTTTATTAACAACATTATTTAATTTTTAAGTACCCCTTTTCAGGTGAAGGCATTAGGCTCCTCCATTGCTTGCCAACGTTCCCTATTTTGAGCAATTTTAGTCCAAGAGTGACCAGCCAACCCAACTATGTCGTCTTGCCATCTCGTCAGCGGACTTCCTAAGTCGAGTCAAAGGTCCCCTCCATGACGTCACCCTTCTCGTCCATCGCAACATACCCGGCCCGCTTCCATTTCAGTCGTAGTGAGTGGTTGAGCGCGTCAGTCGCTTTAGTAATATTTCTTATTTTTTGTATTTTTCTGACATTCAGCGTACTGCGCTCCATTCCACGTTAACATATTGTTATTTTATTTCTTGTGTTCGAAGTAAATTTTCAGGTTTAACAGGCATATATTAAACATGGTAAGAGGCACGAATTCATTACTTAGGACTTGAGCGTTACTGGGAGATTGTTTTTAAAGATTTCTTTTAGGCTCCAATATTTATTTCAGGTTAATTGAATACGCCGCTCTATTTCTTGGTCGTTACTTTTCCTATCAAACAATCACTCGGAGGTGAAAATCGAACCCACAACCGTTGTGTTTACGGTGCCACTGCGCCACGACGACGCCACGACGATCTATAACGAGGTTATAAAACTTTATTAAGACATAAATTTAGTTCTGTATTAAAGCTAATATTTTTCAATCTGATTTCATCCATATGGATGAAATCAGATTGAAAAATATTAGCAGCAGATGGACATGTATATACATGTCCATCTATTTCAAATCCATGCACAAAGGACAACATCCTCCCAGTTAAACTATGGACATCCTCCTCACGAGCATGTCTCGCAAAGTAATCGCGCTGTCATCTGTCTGTCCAGCAAGAGCGGACGATCTAACCGCGTCTATTAAACGAACTAATACTACTGCTCTGTGCTGAAATGATACTAGCTTCACGTTTTGATATTGTAGCTCTGTGATGTTGTAAGCTGTGGATGGCATTTTGTTTACTGAAATAAAGAATATTTAAATCAGTTTCACGCTGTATCTCGCATACAGCAGGATAGGCAGTATTCAATAATATTTAAACGTTAATGTATATATGATCTTAAATTGATAATAGTATAATAAAGACTGCTATATATTTTATATTTTATTAAAGCTTATATATATTTTATTAAAGCTTAATCGATCTTAACTAACTAACCAAATAATAGACATTTTATATAGTCATCTATAACACCATAAATGAGGCCATCGTGGCGCAGGTGCACAAGTGTGTGACTGTAAATGCTGCGGTTAAGAATTATATTCCTACTCAGTAATAAAAAAATCAGGAATAATATTATTTTCGAGGCAAAGCGCGGTGTTGAGTTTCGCCACTTACGCAATGCTTCGAGAATTCATTGGAAAGTGGAGAATGGAAATGTCTTAATGGGAACGAAGTGTTTTAACACTAGGTTCCCAGGTTCCCACTGCCTGCTATGTGCAGGATACAGCGTGAAAGTATTAAAAATATACATATAAAACAAAACAAATATTGGTATAAAAATACTATTAATCAACAAAAACAACAAACACTAAATTTAATAACAATTTTAACATCATATTAAGAGATATTCGATGCTACACAAGGAACAATACATTAATATAATTTAGACATTCCAAAGATAATTTATAATATAAGCATAATATAATAGCAACGACAATTCATTATATCATATCAAATCTATATTTCACAATCCAGTTGCAAATTCCTAACGCCATCGATCATTTAACTCTTGGCGCGGCGTCGTTGCTCGAGGCGCTTGGCAGTGCTCCAGAGCGCGCGTCGCTTAACATCGTCTCATAACTTTGTCATAAAAACATAAACTGATGGGCCCCAAACTATCTGGTCGTATTGAGCCACTTATGTTCAGTTTACACTTAAGAAACGTGCTATTTAATTTTATTTTTGTGTGTTATTACTTAAAGTGTATTATTTTCTGTACAAAAAAATAAAGAAGCAAAAACAGAAATTAAAACAAAAATTTTAATAAGAACACAATTTCACTTATAGACCGATACAGTAAAAACCCAAGATCCCAGGGCCGCCAGACCTATGTATTTTAACAAAGGTGAAATTTTGAGGACTAATCTAATATGTAGTTAAGATACCATGCATACTCACTAACTTGAAAGTGGGGAACTTTTACAGATAGCGCCAAATAAAAGTATATCCTGGAAGGATGATTGAGCCATCGGATTGGTCTGAGTGCTTATAAAGGGTCTTGAAACAATCCGTAAATAATATATTAAAAATGAAAGCTTGCTAGTATAACGTATTTTGCCCTAATTTTAAACAATTTTTAGGACGTCTGGCAGGAGTAAAGCCCCTATTTGTATAATACGCCAGTTCTTACGTCAACATTAAGAAAAATAATACAATCCTATTATAACAAAAAAAATATTATTCAATAACAGTCATATCGGAAAAACTGAGGAGGGATTGCCTGTGGTATTCTAATGACGGGAAATCTCTATCTAGCATATTTTTCGATTTGTTCGCGCAGCGGTCGTATCGATATGATTTATGAATAAAACGATCCCCTCATATGCGGGAATCAGGTCTATACGCCGCTGTGTCGTACAGTAATCGTGCATCACATTTATCACGGCCTTTTTATATCTCCCGAAGCATTAAATCTGATGAAAATGTATTTGTTTTGCTCTACCTCGGAAGGCATTATGTTTTGATTTAAGGCTCGATATACAGGTGAGGTCAAAAGAGATAAAAGTTATAAATTAAAATAGTAATAATCAGCTTCACGCTGTATCCCGCACACTGCAGGGTAGGCTGAGGGAACCTAGTGTTAAGACAGTCCGTTCCCCACTTTCTGCCGAATTCTGGAGGCATTGCGTGTTGAGTGGCAGAACTCAACGCCGCGCTTAACTTCGACACCAGAGAAAAGAAAATGGAAATATAAATTTTAATAAATATTCCATCTCCTCGAGTGGAGATCGAACCCACAACCAGTCGGTTTTACAGTCACACCTCGTGCCGCTGCGCCACGACGGGCGGAAATTAAAATAGTATAGATAATAAACAGCTTTAATAACTAGAAACTGTTGAGAGCTAAATAATGTATGTATTATAAATTTAATAACTGTAAATTTTTGAAAGTTATTTAATAATTAGTAATAATATATCAAAACCAAAGAAAGATCCAGGGCAGTTGTGGCGCAAGGGCACAAGCGTGCGACTGTAAACGCGACAGGTTTTGGACTCGATTCTCACTAGAAAAAAATATTTTTTTCGTTTGTTTGATCTGGTGTCGACGTAAAGGGTGGCGTTGAGCTCCACCACTCAACACGAAATGCCACCAGATTTCGATGGAAAGTGGAAAGCGGAGTGTCTTACAAGACTGAACCTGAAAACAAAAAGAAAGAATACTCAAAAAGTCAATTAAAGGAAAGCAGAAGCAAAATACATTTAAATAAGTTCGATTTGTATTTATTGCAATATAATAATTCATAGGTCGAAGTAATTTAAGTGTTATATAGACGCTCGCGACACGGCGCGCTCTATGCATGCGTGTTGCACATCCGGTCTCATAAGAACACCTACAGCTTCGCGACGTCGCGAGTAATCTCATAAAACTTAGAGTACGTGTTCCCTGCAGATGAGAGTCTATGAGTCTATGTGTTTATAACTGGATGAGAGGCTATTTGTTGCTGGCGAGGCAGGTACCTCCGGTGAGTCAAATAAAACAGTTTTTAAGTGTATATTTTACGTGATACAACTACCCAACATATACTTTAGCTCAACTGTGAATGAGATCTGTTAACAAACTTAGAATTTAGTATATTTATATTTTTATGTGTACAGTTTTTTTTTTGGGTAGATAAGATTGAGCACCTACTGATAGGTCTTCTTTTGTTTGTACTTTTATAATAAAAATAATTCATTTTCCCCCTGTGACCTCATTCTTATTTAATATCTGAGTTACCTTTCTACGCATTCTTACCTCGAAAAGTAATTAAATGTCTTCCAAGGATATCAATCTACAACAGTCACTTTATTTTTTACACTTCCCAACAGCTCTACATTAGTGGCAACGCAATGTCGAATTCAGGCGTAAAGTTGACAACAGGGCGTTTTGACACTTAGAGTTCACTGCCTACTCTTCTATGCAGAACACACCGTTTACAAAACTAATTTTCAAAAATTCTTCCCTAGCTTTTACTTCGTAATATCTATCTGCATACCAAGTTTAAATATTTAATTAGAGTCGTACTACAATTAAGAGCTGTAAGTTTGTTGAAACGTATCTAAGTTGCTACTTTTATATATTTGGATTAGAAAGAGTAGTTAAAAAAATAAGTTGCAAAAAAATTTTTGCGAAATGTTTAGGTGCTTTAAATATTTTTTGGGCTTAATCCATCCATCAGCCTTTCGAAGTCCACTGCTGGACATAGGCCTCCCCTAATGCTCGCCACTCCGCCCGGTTCTGCGCCCTCTGAATCCAGCGGATTCCCGCTGTCTTCTTTATGTCGTCGGTCCACCTGGCTGGAGGGCGGCCTGTACTCCTTTTGCCGAGACGTGGTCGCCATTCGATTCGGCCGTGTGGTGTCCGGCATCAGAATAGTACCACTCCCACTCTTCCTGTGGAGATCGTAGGAGGCGATCGAAGGATAAATACCAGGAGATGGGCAGCAGCGTCTTCCTGTGCATAATAATATCTACTGCGGTCACCAACACGCAGTGCCCAGCGCGGTGACTATTGGCATTAACCCCCTTATGAAAGGCACAAAAATACCCCGGCCCCCAGTCCCTGGCGGCCCCGCTATTCCTGGCTACGACAGCGGCCTTGGTCACGGCGGGGCAGGGGGTGCTAAGAATCTCCGGCAGAGATTCGGCTGTCAAAGATCAAAACGAACTTTGCACCTGGCGACATATAACACCAGGACTTTAAGAACCGACGAGAAGATAAAAGAGCTGGAAGAAGAGGTAGGCAAGTTAAAGTGGAATATCATAGGACTATCCGAAGTCCGAAGACAGGGGGAGGATACGGTAATTCTTAAGTCCGGTAACTTGTTCTATCACCGGGAGGGCGAACATCTGTCCCAAGGTGGTGTAGGGTTTCTTGTCCATAGGTCCCTCGTCAACAACGTGACACTAGTCGAAAGTGTGTCAGCAAGGGTAGCGTACCTTATACTCAGAATATCAGAGCGGTATTCGCTGAAGGTCATACAGGTATATGCTCCGACGTCAACACACCCAGACGATGAGGTTGAGGCTATGTATGATGACGTCAGCAGAGCCATACACGCCTCAAAGACTCATTTCACGGTGGTGATGGGGGATTTTAACGCAAGACTGGGAAAGCGAGACGGCGACGAGCAGAAAGTGGGGCCCTTTGGGTTTGGGCAACGGAATCACCGAGGCCACATGCTCGCTGACTTCTTAGAGAAGGAGAACCTCTTTATGATGAACTCCTTCTTCAAAAAGAAGCCACAGCGCAGATGGACTTGGGTAAGTCCTAGTGGCTCTACAAAAAGCGAGATAGATTTCATTCTGACAGACAAACGGCACATATTTAACGATGTCTCAGTGATCAATAGGGTTAAAACCGGTAGCGACCACCGGATGGTAAGAGGCACGTTAAATATCAATATTAAGCTGGAACGGTCACGCTTAATGAAGTCTACACTCCGACCGACAACTGTCCAAATACAGGGCTCCGAAAACTTTCAGCTAGAGTTGCAAAATCGTTTCGCAGACCTAGAATTATGCACGTCTGTGGACAGCATCAATAAGAGAGTGGTACAAATCGTCCACGAGTCAGGGTCCAAGTTCTTTAAGACTCCCTCCAGTGGTAAACCTCAGGAGCTCTCTGAACATACCCTTGGCCTTATGAAGGAAAGGCGTGAACTGTGTATCCGGTCCCCGTCTTCAATGTTTAAATACAGGCAGCTCAATAAACAGATCTCTTGTAGCAGACGACGTGATCTGCGTGCTCTCAACGCAAGGCGCGTCGAGACCATAATCGAGCGGAACCAAGGCTCCAAGGTGTTTACAAGGAATCTGAGTATTGGGCAAAGCCAGCTAACGAGATTGAAGACGGAGTCCGGTGCTATAGTTTCGTCTAAGCCTGAAATTCAGAGAGAAATTGAGAGGTACTACGGACGCTTATATACATCCTCGAAACCTCTCGTTCCCAAATTGATGAATGACAAAAGAGCCAAATTGACCCGACACTATACCGAAGATATTCCGGACGTCAGCCTGTACGAAATTAGAGGAGCCCTTAATCAGCTTAAGAACAACAAAGCACCGGGTGATGACGGTATTACAGCAGAGCTACTAAAAGTCGGAGGGAAGCCCCTCCTATTGGCGCTGCAAAAAATGTTTGATACCGTCATCAGTAGCGGAACTGTTCCGGAAGAGTGGAGCGGGAGCGTGGTGGTGTTGTTCTTCAAAAAGGGCGATAGAGCCCTATTGAAGAACTACAGACCTATCGCGCTTTTAAGCCACATCTATAAGCTTTTTTCAAGGGTTCTCACTAATCGTATTGCGCGCAGGCTAGACGACTTCCAGCCTCCCGAACAAGCCGGTTTCCGAAAAGGCTACAGTACCATGGACCACATACATACGCTGCGACAGGTTATACAGAAGACCGAGGAGTATAATCTGCCGCTATGTGTTGCGTATGTGGACTATGAGAAAGCCTTTGATTCTATCGAGACCTGGGCGGTGCTAGAGTCTCTCCAACGATGCCAGATTGACTATCGATACATCGAGGTATTGAAGTGTGTGTACAAAGCCGCGACCATGTCAGTCCGTGTCCACGACGGAAGAACAGCACCTATTCCACTGCAGCGCGGAGTGCGACAAGGGGATGTAATATCCCCAAAACTTTTTAATGCTGCACTGGAAGACGTGTTTAAGTTGATGGAGTGGAACAGGCGTGGTATTAACATCAACGGCGAACACCTAACACACCTTCGATTTGCCGATGACGTAATAATCCTGGCAGAGTCCCTGGAGGAGCTCAGTGCTATGGTAGGGGACCTCCATAGCGCCTCACAACGGGTGGGTCTTAAGATGAACATGGACAAGACAAAGATCATGTCTAACGTCCATGTCACACCCATGCCGGTCGTTGTTGAAGGCGTACCTCTGGAAGTTGTTGACGAGTACATTTACCTGGGACAAGTGATCCGAATGGGTAAGTCCAACTTTCAGAGAGAGGTCACTCGTAGAATCCAACTCGGCTGGGCAGCGTTTGGGAAACTACAAAAGATCTTCTCGTCTAGTATCCCTCAGTGCTTAAAGTCAAAAATTTTCAACCAGTGTGTGTTGCCAGTGTTGACTTATGGCGCTGAGACGTGGTCCTTCACCGCAAGCCTTATCCACAGGCTCAAAGTCACTCAGCGAGCGATGGAGAGAGCTATGCTTGGTATTTCTCTACGCGACAGAATTCGAAACGATGAAATCCGTAGACGAACGCAGGTTACCGACATAGCTCTCAAAATCTGCAAGCTGAAGTGGCAATGGGCAGGCCATATTGTCAGGAGGACTGACGACCGATGGGGAAGAAAGGTCCTCGAATGGCGAATGGGCTTAATAATATAAATTAAAAAATGAAATAGCCAAATTACATAAATATAAACATAAAAATGAATATACCTATTAAATACCAATAATTTAAAGTAAACGTACGAGTATAAAGCATATATATAATAGCTTTATACGTTTGAATCTTTGGTGCCCTAGTACCTATCCATTCAATAATAAAGCATTGCGCTTTTTTAGCTTCACGCTCTATCACGTATATAGCACGCTAGGCGAAGGAAGTTTGTGTTAGAATACTCCGTCCCCCACTTTCCGATCAATTTTCAAGATTTTTGTCTTTCGAGCTTTTTGTCTTGCTACCAGAGCGAAGAAAAATTAAAATTCCATTCCTCGAGTGCGAATCGAACCCACGACCCGTTTACATATAGACGTTGTGCCACTCAAGTATTTCAATTTGAAGAAATATTTGAGTGGCCATGGTTCTAAAGCTATGGTAGAGTCAAGAAAACCCTTCCTTAAGCGACTGAAACACTAAAGAATTTGAAGTAACGTCCACAAAAAGGAGTAAAAAAGATTACATAAAAAAATAGGGCCAAACATTATCTTAAAAAATATCATAAATTCATAAAATTTATACGAAACTTGTTTCTCTCTAACTCAATCAACCTAAGTATACTTAAAATACGAACATATATTATTATTTCTATTATAGATAATCTAATTATTTTACCGTCCAAATAGTCAGAAAAATAATGTCGAATATTTAATTTTCCCGAAGGTAAGATTTACGGGTTCTAAAAAGCTGCTAAGTGTAGTGGTGTAAAAAGTTTGTTTGGTCGGTAAGTACGTGCGTTTTAGTCGTGGTAGGGAGGATAGACGAATTTGTTTTTGTTGCATAAGGTGATTTTATAAGGAGTATATATATACATACATATGTATTTCAACAGGAACCTGAGGACCTAGTATTAATTACAAGGCATTTGTGTCCACCTTCAGTCGAATTTTAGAGCCATTGCGTATAGAGTGGCGGAACTCAACGTTTTGCTTTGCATCTTTACCAAAATATTAAATATTTTAATTCCTAAAATTAGTAAATTATATTTGCCTTTTGAATTTTCGTAATAATAACAATATTCTAAATATTTCACATTTTACATAAAATTATTTAAAAAGCAGGACGCTTTTAAAGTCTAAATTAGCCTTTTTCGTGAATGGAATTTACAAGTAGAAACGTGCTAATTCCTCTAACTATGCTTGCTTAATTTATGTAAATATTTTAAATAAGGCTAGTTTCTTTTATTTAGCCTTAGGTGTAGACTGGTTCTATTCGGTTTCTTACGTGGACTGAGACCACATAATGGCGAATTTTATATCCACATTGAGAATTTAGCTTTGGAAAAAGATTTGAACAACGAAATTTTTCACCATATGCACCTGAATAATAAACAAAATAGTTATTTGCTAACACACAAATGTTTACATTTATTTTAAAATGAATTTAAACTGTAAAACCATTACATAAATTAAGTAGTTACATACATACGTTTATATTAAGTTCCAAAAGAACAATCTTCATATTTAACTTTATTTTTCAGCTTCACGCTGTATCCCGCATGTAGCAAGGTAGACAGAGGGAACCTAGTGCTAAAACACTCCGTTTCCCACGTCCCGCCGAGTTCTGAGGGCATTGCGTGTTGAGTGGCGGAACTCAACGCCATGCCTTGCCTCGACACCAGAGCGAAAAAACGAAAATATAAATGTAATAAATATTCCATTTCCTCGAGTGGAGATCGAACCCACAACCAGTCGATTTTACACTCACACTTTGTGCCCCTGCGCCACGATAATTTCAAAGCATTTTCTCAATTTTTTCTAAAAAATCTTTGTATGCAAGTACCTCAATACAAAGATCGTTAGGACTTGAACACAAAGAGAAGAGAGGATCGCTAATAAAATTATTCGCAAACTTTTGTAGCCGCGGGGTGAGCATTGTTATGCAAAAAATGTAACACATTACAAACATCGAATAACGACTTCCGTTACGAGAGAGAGCTTCGTTAAGTTACGTACTACCAAGTTTGGCTTAATTTTAAATATGATTTTATTTTGTACCCAACAACAACAAAGTACCTACTCATTTTCAAAACATATTTCGTTTCTTTATCGTTCTTTTAACGTAACTACTCCATATAAACTCTTGAAAAAAAACCCACATGTTCAAATAAGAAAATTCTATAATATCTAACATAGATATTAGAAAACAGAAGATAATAAAAATATTTATCTTTTATGTCAACTGATAACAAGTAAGCATAAAACACGAGTATGCTAAATTACCTAAAAGAAATTCCTACTCAAACGAAATTCTTATTGAGCGTATAAAAATGCTGAAAAAAATACCCAACATCTCTTAGACAAATAATAAATAAGAACTCCATATAAAAAATATCAGCGACAAAATTTATCCAAAAGAGACTGATTTACAACACAAAAGTGATAGATATGTAAAGCGGGCAAAAGAACGAAATAGCATATCACTTTGAAACGCAAATGATCAATGAAAAAATAAAAATATTCTAGTAAAGGCATGTAGGTAATATGACACAATTCGTCGAATGACGAGACTTGGATGGTGTAATATATTGCAAATTTCAATGTGTGTAAAACCTACGTGTATATCGATATTATGCTTAGAAATTTAAACTATAACAGTATTATATAATAGTATTAATCTAATAAATATAAACCATAAAAGTATTTTAGCACAATTCATTACCCAGGATACCTATTTTAATTTTTGACAATAAAATAATAATAAAACATAAATTAATATTATTCACTAGATCCTACTAATATTATAAATTTGAAAGTGTTTGAGAATGGATGTTTGTTCCAATTTCACACAAAAACTGCATTACGGACTTAGATGAAACTTTATAATAACATAGTTCATACACCAGAATAACAAATAGGCTTCAATTTATGTAAAGATTTTATTTAATTTCCCTACAATATAAGAAAAAATAAACTTAATCGCTAGTTCTCTATATTTTCCTCTTATAAACGGTGCTTATTAGAAAAAGATATAATTTTGGTATATAAACTTGGAGCATGTAAAGGAAATAATAATAAAAAAATAGTCAGCATAACAAGCGTATAAAAATTTCGACGTAGCTCGATGAGAACGTATGGCTTAGCGGTCAGAGCGCCTGGTCGGTTTCCAGGAGGCGCAAGTTCGAGTCCCGCTACGTTAAAATTTTTATACGTTTTCTAAATAAGTAATATTCAGCATGATATTACCATATATTCACAAATGTAATGCCTACAAACATATTATGAGTCAATAGCAAATAGCTTTACACATAGTTAGTTAGAAAATGTTTTATTTTACTTCCCTAGTCGTGGGCCCATCCATATAAGGCTTTGAATAATAATGTTTACTTTGGATCTCGGTACTTAATGCTAGCGGATGCGCCCTCTTTTGAAATTCCAGTCCCAAAGACAAGTAGGTACATACAATCACGTTACAGTGAATAATATATATGTATATATGTGTCAATAAATTGTGTCATTATTTAGACAATGTGTTGGTGGAAAAATAAATAAAATTCATCTGTTTTAAGTAATTAGTTGAATAAATAAAATATTTTGTATCCAAACTGATACAAATCATTAAATTTAAAGGAGTAATATCAGTTACTCCTACACATTTTAAAGATAAAAGAATATTATGTTATATACGTGCGACTGTAATGCTACTATAGTAGGTTCGATTCCCATTCGGAGAAGTAAAATATTGCTTAATAACATTTTCATTTCTTCGCTCTGATACCAAGGCAAAAAGCGCGGAATGGAGTTCTTAACACTAGGTTCCCTCTGTCTGATATGCAGCGTAAAGCTGAAACAAAGCGATAAGAATTTTTCCCGATTTTTTACATTTAAAAATCCTAAACTCAGTGTGGTTGACCTATAGTTATATATTTAGTTTGCGTGTAAACTGTCCGCACAAAGAACTAAAGTGACGCATGGTTGCGAGCGCCTGTTCCGGGGGCTCAAAGCAAAAAGCTCAATTTTCTACAACAGTGCAACCAACGTAAGACCACTAATCACAGGTGACTGTTCTATGAACTATATATACGAGTACATACATGTGAGATGAAATTAAGTTTACAATGTCAACAAACCATTATTATGTGTATTTATTATTTCAAAAGTACATATTATATCTTCGTCTACTTAAAAAAACACAATATGACTATCGATGCGAGATAATTTGGAGTAAAACATAAAAAAATAGCCACGTCGTAAGAATTAAATATAATATTATAAATAATGGGTACGGCTAAAATTACTATTTATTATGGTCATTAAAACGATACGTTGAGGCCATCGTGGCGCAGGAGCACTGGAGGATGTGACTGTAACGCGACGGTTGTGGGTTCGGTTTCCACTGAGGAAAATAATTATTATTTATTAATATTTTATTATTTTCGTTCCACGTTCGTTTCGTTCGTTCCGGTGGAAACCACGCAATGCCTTGAATAATTCGGCGGAAAATTCGGATTGGATTTTCTTAATACTAGTTTTCTTAATTCTATTTTTAAGTTGAAGTACTTATAAAACTTTTATTTTATATAATTTACTTTATAAACATTGCAAAATATTACGTAAAATACAAAAAAAAAACAAAGAGGTCTGTTAAGAACTTATTCTAACTTAAGTACAAGACAAGTTGCCCGAAGATACAACTTTTAAAGTTAACAAGTACTGTTGCGTTATAATTAAAATTAAATAAATTTTCTTCGTCTAGCTAAAGGCTTTAAAAAAAAAATTTTCTAAAAAACGATGTACTTACTATATTTACCTCTACAAGAAGCAAGAGAAGTCGAGTTTGTTATAATATGACCAAATATATCATATACAATATATTACATAAATATATCTCTTATGTATGGCAGTAGGGGGCTGAAAATCCGATTTTGATAAATCCTTACACCAAGCGTATAAAATGGCTACAATATCTGAAAACTATGGTTCATCACACATTAAGTGAGGCCAGTTGTGGCGCAGAGGTAAAGCGTGTGACTGTAATCGCGACAGGTTGTGGGTTTGATTCCTACTCGAGGATATGAAATATGAAATATTTTCATTTCTCTCTGGTGTCGAGGCAATGCGCGGCGTTGAAATCCACCACTCAACACGCTATGCCTCCAGAATTCGGTGGAAAGTGGAGAGCGTTGTCACAACACTAGGCTCCCTCTGCCTACCCTGCAACATGCGGGATACAGGGTGAAACTAAACAAAAAAAATCTAAATATATATCTAAAGTTTATAACTATTGAAAAGAATGTCACTTTAAAAAAGTATTACGCAAAACATTTTTTCTTAATAAAATAAGCATATGTTCTGAGTATTCAATAAAGTTCAATAAGAGCTCGGAAGTTCCGTACAATAGAATAATATAATATGGACCCTAAACGTTTTCAGCATCTGTGAACACTATGCATAGCAAGTATTAAGAAAAGGCAGTATCGCTGTATCGAAATCGAATCATATTCACAACTCAAACTGGAATAATGAATATACATATTATATACGAGTAGGGGGAGGAATATAGTAAAAAAATATTTGTAAAAACAAAAACCCCGACTGCATCAAACTAAAAAGAAAATAAACAAGCCCAATAGTTTATTAGAATTAACAGTCGGGACCTCTTTAAATTATGCGACGTTCCTGGTAAAGATTTTATTGATTGAAGAATTACTTATAGGTCCCGACTGTTAATCCTAATAAACTATTGGGCTTGTTTATTTTCTTTTTAGTTTGATGCAGTCGGGGTTTTTGTTTTTACAAATATTTTTTTATTTTTCATATTTTTGTTAAAATTTATTATGGTCATGATAATTATGATATACCTTTTTGAAATCCTGAAATTGAGCTCTTGAATTTGATACCCATATTGTAGTATTCGAAACAAAAATGTTTTTTTTCACTAAGTCCGATGGCGTACCACAGCCGCCATGATTATTTTTTATTAACGTCACCTATCTAAGAACACTTGGGCTGCTAATACAAATCTAACGATACCTCAAATATGTAAATCTGTTCAGCGGTTCTGGAGATACGAGGTAATAAAGAATATTACATACATACAAGATACGCGCGAAAAACATAACCCTTCCTTAGCAGTCGGGAAAAAGATATCATATAATCTATCTATACTTATAATAAAATTGTAACAGATCGGTTTCTGTACATGGAAGATATATAAACAAAAATGGGACCTTTATTAATGTAGTAGAATCCAAAACAATTATTTTTAAAAATTTTTTTCGCTTTCGCTAACATGTAGGTTTTGTTTTAACACAATCAGTACATAAATAAAAAGTTATGTCAATTTAAAGTACTTAATCTTACAAATTTGCTAATTGCTTTAAATACTGTATTATTAATTAAAAGTCCAGTATAAAAAATAATATAATTAAAATGTAATATTAAATGAAACAATGTAGGTATTTAGAGGCCATCCGACACGTAACAGGCGAACATAGTCTGTTCCACATTTGCCGAATTCATGAGGCACGTTTTATTGAGTGACGAAACTCAACGCCGCGATGTACCCCGTTACCAAAGCGAGAAAATAAAAATATTTTATTACTCCGAGTGAGAATCAAACCCACAACCGTCGTTATGGTCGCACGCTTGTGCCCCTCCACCACAACGACCTCTTTTTTTAAAAAAAAACCAAATAATAAATTGGTAAAGAATTTTTTACGTGCGGCCTTGTATGAAATATATTTTTTCAAATATAAGTTTATCTTTTGAATGTGTTGACTGAGAAGCTTGGTTTGTTCTGTCCTCTAAGAGACTGTAGACCTAAATACTTGATGTTAATTTCAGCTTGAAACCTCTACGCGATCTGAAGAAAAATGGTCGTGACAGACGGATGGATAACAAAGTGTTGCTAAAAGTGTTACATATTTTCCTTTTGAGGTCCGGAATCTAAAAAATTTACATATATGTATCTATATTGCAATGTAGCAAATCGTTTTTTTATTTAAAGTACTCATGATGCTTACTAAGTGATACCTAAAAACTGAAAGCTCTCCAAATGACATCCGAAATACCAGTGTATCCAGATTAAGGTAAAATACTCAATGCGACGAAAAACGCTTTCTGCCAAGATATTGAACTTCCAAACGGTAATGTTTCTTCAATTATTGTTTCATTTAAGCTCTTATAGCTAGCGATTTGCTTGGTACTGGAGCACTTGAAAAGCTAATCCGGAGTCTGCACTTACAAAATTGAAAGAAATCGCTCTAAATCAACTTTAACGTTTTTCTAAGAGAATTTATTTAAATTCTGTTTATGTATAATCATATATTATACATAGTTTGGCTGCATACTGGTGAAACGCAAATTGCACTATACTGGAATGCCTCTCAAGCTTTCAATATAGAATTCTCTTTTGCGTCACATCTCATATGCAACAGGAATGTGATAGGTCGCTCTAATCATTTATGGAGCATGGCACGGTAACATGGTAGAGTATATTCATTTGAGAATAATTTTATTTATAGTAAACCTAAAGTAATAGACTTATTATTAGACTTTAATAAAATTATTTTTTATAATTAGCTAGCTTTTACATGCGGCCTCGCTTCCGTAGACTACGGAAAGCTGTAATGAAATATAAATTACTATGACTCGCTGCCAACTTGAGTGTATTTATTAAACCTTTTCTTGGTTAAATGAAAATATCGTCTATGTATATTCTATACTTATATTATTTGTCTTTTTATTGCATATTATGTATCCGCTCATTATTGAAATCGGTTAAAAATTAAAGTTGTTGATTTTTGTTTTGACACCTATCAAAACTCCAGGTAATTCTCCTCTATTTACAACAGAAGTTACGTTTGTTATCATCACCAGCTCATCAATGTCATCAGATGATGACTACAATCTGATTATAAAAAGAAATTATATTAAATACATAGCCCGTGTCAATAACATTCCTCCTCTCCCTTTTTGAAAGTTAAAAATTAAAATTATACATATATTTTAATTGCCGGATCTGAACTAACAACAATTGTATTTAGCCAACTGCTATGTCAAAATGAAAATATTTTGAAATTTATCTTCATTTACTTAAATATAATTTAATTATCGGAAATATTAAACTTTGTCCACATTTTAATTAGCTCTTTTAGCAATAAATGGGAGAATTAACAATGAATCAGAGCTTCAGTAATAACTGGGAAAGAACAAAACCTTTTGTCAAGTAAATAGTAGTTCCATTTTCTTCAAATTCAATTTCATTCTCATTTCTTTCATCGAATAATAACGAAAAGCTATATATAGTTCTAACTTAATACAATATTGTTTATAGGAAAATATTTTAAATAATTCCAGAAAACATTTATAAATATTAAATAACTGAAATGTATCATGTATTCTTTTTTTAAGCTTCACGCTGTATCCCGTACATAGAAGGGTAAGCAGACCCGAAAACCTAGTGGCTTGAAAACCTAGACACTCATTTCCCATTAAGACACTTCCGTTCTCCACTTTTCGTCGAGTTGTGTGGCGGAACTCTACGCCGCTGTTTGTTTCGTTACCAGAGCGGGTAAAATATTAAATGTTTCATGCCCTCAGTGGTTATCAAACCCACAACCGTTGCTTATACAGCAGTCACATCCTTGTGCCACCGGGCCACGACGACCTCACTATCTCTCTATCATGTATTCTAATTATATATATTTATGATTTGTTGTTAAAAATGAATATGAGAAACGAGTAACTACGTATGTGAGTCAAAATATTGTCAAAAAGTGTAGTGTACTCACGTTTTACTTGTAATTGTATGCAAAAGACCGTAAATGGTTCATTTTTAAAATTCCGTACCTCAAAAGGAAAAGAACGGATATCTTATAGGATCATTTTATCGTCCGTCTGTCAAGACCGTTTTTATCTTGAGATCGCAAGGAGGTATCATGATATTATAATAGTAATAATAAAGCCTTTATTAACAATGTTACACAATACTTTAACTTAATCTATTTATCACAAATAACTTATATTTAACTATCTGACACCAGCACGTGAAGATTGTCTTATTTTTCAGCATAGGCGTCCCCTAGAGCTTGCCACTGAACGCGGTTCTGTGCTTGTCATCTTCCCACCTGCGACGTTGTCTCCCTTTGTTCCTTTTGTTATGTCTCGGGCACCACTTCGTTACGTCTCTTGACCATTTATCTTTTTTACACCTAACCATGTGACCTGCCCATTTCCATTTAAGTTTTTTATGCAATAAGTAACATCGGTGAACCTAGTTTGTTTTCTTATAAATTTTAAGTTCATTTTGTCTCTTAATTTGATATATAGTATGCTCCGTTCCATATTGTGTTGACAAGTTTGTAATTGATGTAAATTATGTTTAGTTAGACTCCATGTTTGGCATCCATAAGTCATCACAGGAACATGAAATTATTAATTAATATCAAATATGCAGTGGACGGTGGGAGAGTCCGACTCGCACTTCAGCGATGTCTTTTATTTAGCCAAAACATGTGCCTTGGTTATTAAATTTTACGCCTAAAAACTATCAAACTGTAGTGCGATCGCTTAATGGCCACCACTTTGCTTATACAAAAGTAAGCCAGTAGGCGCGGTGCTTGATGCAGCTGATCCACGATGGAGCTACAAAGCGAGCTGGCGCTACGCCAAGAACAAAATGGAAGGTGAGAGAAATGACCTCGAAACTTACTTTCAAGTTTTAATTAGATAACTTCGATAATATCTGCAAATTGAAATTTAAATCTACATATAGTATTAATACGCTAAATGGAAATAAAAACGTCCTCTTTATTTAATAATATAGATTATATAAAAATATTGAATCATGTTATTCTTAAATATGTAAATTGTATACGTGAATTTATAAAATTTTATTACTAATGGTTAATAAGAATATAATTAATATATACAATAAAATACTTTATTTTTTTCAAAAAGCCTATTAATATAAATTTTAAGACAAATACATCATATTATAAATTGTTTTCAATAAAGTTAAGTCATGCATCTAACAGTTATATATGTATGTGTGTATAAGTACCAGGAAAATATCTAACTGGCCCCGTTCAATATGGATCGCTTTGAGCCCACATATTGGACTTCCAAACAGTAATGTTTCGTCGATTATTGCTTCTTCGAGGCTGCTTCAAAGTTTAAAAGCCTGCAATTTGCCTTTCTACGGGAAAACTGTAAAAGGTAGACTCAAAGGCGTCTTTTGCCAACTTTTACAGTATCATTTTTCTTACGCACAAAAATCTGCATTGATATTTATTTCCTTTTTAACTTTTCAAATTTTTGTAGGTACTATCGTTAAAAATATGTTGGGGATAATGTCGTTTTCCATTTTTATTTCTTTCGCTTCTTAGTAATTATCTTGGAGTTGTTCTAAGGACAACCGTTTCAAAAGTTAACAGAGTACATAAAAAAAGAAATAAAACGTTTATAGGAAGGTCTCATTATGCTAATATCTTTTTTCTTTTTAGGTTAACAAATATCGTGGATTCGAAGGCAACATAAAATTACCAAAACAAGAAATAAAAAAAAGTCAGTAAAGTTATATACACTTTTATATACATTTTTGAGCTCTTCTTAGAGTGTATTTATGAAAACAAAAATGTTTTTACAGCGTTTATAATTAGATACTTAATTACTACCGGAACAAACATTGAAATTGTAATGTTTATTACAATTAAACATATTAAAAAATAAACCAGCTTCACGCTGTATCCTGCACACTGCAAGGTAGGCAGAGGGAACCTAGTGTTAAGACACTCCGTTCCCCACTTTCTGCCGAATTCTGGAGGCGTTGCGTGTTGAGTGGCAAAACTCAACGCCGCGCTTGTCCTCGACACCAGAACGAAGAAATGGAAATATAAATATTTCATCTCCTCGAGTGGGGACCGAGGGGATCGAACCCACAACCAGTCGGTTTTACAGTCACACTTTGTGCCCCTGCGCCACGACTGGTCTCATTAAACATATTATATTTTAGATTTACAAATTATCATATTGTTCTTTATAACATAATACGATGTAATATATTGAACTTTCAAAGCCGATTGTAAAGTTTCTAATTTTATACAAAGAACTTGACGTTGAGATCCAAGTTATTGAAAGTTTAAGAGAAGTAGTCAGCTAGTTGTATACGGCTGACCGAAACCATCTCTAATTAATACCTCATTAGTTTACCTTTAGGAATTTCGACGTGAGGAACTCTTGGCGGGAGATAATCAAATGCATTAGGCGACGCTCGTGAACTTCAACTTTTGTAACTAACGTCTAGTGAATATTAGTCTGGAGAAAATATATGAGTTGATCAATCAAAAAAAAATCAGCTTCACGCTATATTCCGCACACAGCAGGGTAGGCAGAGGGATCCTAGAGTTAAGGCACTCCACTTCCCACTTTCTGCCGAATTCTGGAGGCATTGCGTGTTGAGTGGCAGAACTCAAAAAGTTAAAACTAGTATTCTGATTCTTTTCATCGCTGAATTTATATTTTTCCCCATAATTTTGATCTAGGTAAAAAATTCTCAAATGTAAAAAAATAACTATAAATATTTTTCCTAATATGTAAAATTAATACGATATTCATGGTTTTTCAACAAAATTATAAAAAATAAATGATGTAATATAGGCGATAAAGGCGAATTAAATTTTACCTTTGAAAGCTGAAAAGTTGGGAAATCCAAATAAAGCTGCAAATAAATTTAATATTTAATAAGATTTACATCATCAATCTCAATCATATCAATAATTAATGATCGAGTTTTACAAAGATGTGCCACTTATTTTCTTTTCTTGATGGCCCTCTCTTGCTTTTAGTATAAAGCGTACGATTCCTTATGAAGTATTCACTTGTGATATATGTATGACTACAAAAGAGATTTCTTCACGACCTACAATTTCTACTCGTTAATATCTCCCTCTTATACTTCTACTACAAAGTAATTGTAGCCTATATACGTATGAGCACATTTTATTAAATATTTTATTAATTTTATAAACTTTTTTCTCTGGATTAATGCTTAGTGGCTTTTCTCTATAGTTATATTCCAATTAAAATTTTAGTTATCTTATTTATCTATATGACACACGGTGTATCCCGCATATAACATGATAGGCACTGGGAAGATAATGTTAAAACACTCCGTTCCCGACTTTCTGCCGAAATTTCTAGACATTGCGTGTGTGAGCAAAAAATGATGTGCTTCTTTCATGTTACCAGAGCGAGGAAATTAAAATATTAAATGATTATCGAACCCACAACCATCGCGCTTACAGTCACACGCTCTAGGCGTAAGTTAGGTAGTATAATGTGTATTTTTTTATAACCTCTGTACCAAACCTATGTACTTACAGCAATAAAAAAGGTATACCAACCAGCATGATACCGTTGACCCACAATTGGCTTATAAAGCGCACTGGCACTAAGCCAAGAGGACAAATGCTAGGATAATATTTTTTAAGAATCACACTGAACTCAACATCAAAATGTAATTGTGATAGACACTAATGATAAACAAAATAATCTACTTTTAAAGCTAAACAAAAAAATCTTTCTAGGAATGACTGATGAATAATTAATGATATTCCTGTTCAGCCACTTAACGCGCATTGTCTTGATTCTATTCTATTCTTAGTTCTACGAGGCACTCTGCAAAGTATTATGTTTTGCAGGATAAGTAAGAAGGTACAAAATATGTAAACAGATAAATTGCATTTTATCTAAGTAGTATGTTATAAATGTGACTTTTTGGGGATGAATATTTTATGAAATGAATACTTATAAAATGTTATATTTGTACATTATAAAATCTAATAAAGTAAACTTACAAATTGTGCCTTTTACTTGTTACCTATTAGTTTATAGGATATATATTAAACTAAATGAAACGGATCAAAAATTATTAAGATAATTCTGAGGGTATAATGCTATTTCTGTGTCCTTGATGTCCTTTTAAGTGCGGTCCCACTTAACCCTAACGTGGACTATTGGTTCCACTATTATTTCCAATTACTGACAAAAGAAATGAAAAAAATCTGTCTGTTGATATCCGTAGCGTAGGCTGGAATGGTCGGTTAGCGTTAGATAATAAAATCTCATCTAACTTAAACATTCTGATTAAAAGCACCGTGAATATTTTATTATTTTATATTCTGTATATGTATATGCATAAAGACTAAATAAATTTTGTCATTTTAAAACACTAAATCGTACTTTTTCATATACGTATAATAATAAAATAGAAAAATTATTTACACACATATTTCAAGGTTTAATTCGAATTTTAAAATTATTGAAGTCTACAAAATGAGTTAGGTATTTTGTCTTTATTTGAATTTTGCTTATAGTACCTGTTAATTAGTTTAAGGTTCAATTTTTGTATAGCAGAACAGTTTGATTGTCTTATTAAATAAAATACGTGTTCACTCCTTGATCATTTATTAACGACTGATTTTCCAATAGATGCGTATTTAAAACATTTACATAAATTGTATTAGACATACCGCCCACCAAAAACAATCGTTTTTAAATAAAATCTAACTACATTAACATTTAAAGGATTGCTGAAGCTAACTTTATCTTGAATACAATTGTTGTTGTATTTGTCCATAAAACATTTTGTAAATATTTGTTTCTCTGTTAATGAACTATAAACTTTAAAATACATATAAAAATACAAAATAAACTCTAAATTGTTCAAAATCTCAACTATTTGTCCATTACACTACTTATTTTGTTACATTTAATCAGAAACATTTTACAATACACATGTAATTGACTCGTATATTTAACCGCCCACCATGACCTAAGTGACCTAATTGTCTTTGGGTAATAATATTAACTTTGATAATGGTCTCTTAAGTCCATGGTTACCCGGTGTCTGCACTGTTATTACTCTCACTAAATCATCAGCCCCTGGATGTAGATACTTGACCTTGGCCAATAACCATTTGGCTGGGGGTGTGTTTTCATCCTTGACTATGACAATATCACCAACCGCAGGCGATGGAACTTTAGTTTGCCATTTATATCTTTGCTGTAAAGTATTTAAATATTCAGTTTTCCATTGCCGCCAAAAATCTTTGTCATTTTTTGTATTAAATGCCACCTATTCATCAGACTTATATATTTTTTTTCATAGTTTGTATCAGGAACACTTATTAAGGGCTCGCCTACCAAGAAATGTCCTGGTGTCAATATTGTGTTTGTATCTTTGTCTATCTTGCAGAGCGGTCGCGAATTAAGACATGCTTCGATTTGAGCTAGAAGTGTGGCCATTTCTTCATAAGTCAGCTTGGTGTCCTTATTGATTCGCGTAAGGTGTCTTTTAGCCGACTGCATACCAGCTTCCCATAGGCCTCCATATGAAGGCATTCTTGGTGGTATGAAGTGCCATGTTGTGCCATCGTTAGCTAGTAACTCTGCCACTTCCTTTGTCACGTTATTTATTGATTTTGTAAATAAGTCCTTGAGCTCCTTCGCAGCACCGACAAAGTTCGTCCCGTTATCGCTCATCATATGTGCGCAATGCCCTCTCCGAGCCACAAATCTTCGAAATGCTGCTATAAAAGCCTGTGAAGTCAAATCTGTAACTGCCTCAAGATGAATGGCCCGAGTCGACATACAGATAAATAGGCAAATGTATCCCTTCGTAGCATGGTGTCCACGGCCTTTCGATGTTCTCAGCATCACAGGACCGGCATAATCGACTCCGCTATTGAAAAATGGTCTGTACTCATTGACCCTAGTGAGCGGTAACTGACCCATTAACTGATGCTTCACTTTGGCCTTATCTATAATACAAACCTTGCAGTTGTATATACATTTTCTTACAGCTGATTTTAATCCCATAATCCAATATTTAGTTCTTAGAAAAACCACCATTTGTTGAATCCTACCGTGCAATGTTCGAAAATGGGCTTCCATAATTAAAAGTTTTGTTATGTGTTTATTAGCTGGAATTATGATAGGATGTTTAAACGTTTCAGGTATCGAAGCATTTTGTAATCGACCTCCCACTCTTATCAAACCCCTTTTATCTAAAAAGGGTGAAAGTGTGATTAAGGAACTTCTACGTTTAACTATTCCCTTCTTTTTGAGGTCATCAACTTCTTCTTCATAAATTAAATTTTGGTAATATCTTATGCTGTCTTCTAATACCCTTTCTAATTCATTTACTGTCAAATAACTTTGTCTTTCTTCTTTCTTATTTTTCCTCAAAAATCTTCTACAATAAGCTAATACTCTTTTCATCCTAGACAAACTCGAAAATCGTTCCCATATGGGTTTTTCTTCTTCTTTTATCTTTGTATGTAAACATCTCTTCATTTCTAGTTCCGTCTGTGGAATCTCTTCTCTCGTTTCCATAAATGTTTTATTTTCTTTAAGCCATTCTGGCCCAGACCACCAAATGTTGTGATTCTCAAGATCGTATGCTCTTAGACCTCTAGTTGCAATATCAGCTGGATTATCAATAGACTTAATATGACTCCAACGATCATAGTCCAGCACTCTTATTATGTCTGATACTCTGTTCGCAACAAAGGTTTGCCAACGACTAGGTTGAGATTGTAGCCACGATAATACGACCATAGAATCTGTCCAAGCAAATGTGTTATCTTTATTTATTTTAGTAACTCTGCAAGATCATACATGAGTTCAGCTAATAAAGCTGCAGCACACAATTCCAGTCTAGGTACTGACAGCTGCCTCAATGGTGCAACCTTAGTCCGAGACGCGAGAATCATTGTAAGTACTTCATCACCATCCACAAGCTTAAGGTAAGTGACCGCAGCATATGCTTGAGTTGATGCATCTGCAAAACCATGTAATTCTACTGTATTAAAATTATTTTTAGTTGTTTTTAACCATCGTGGTATCTGTATGTTTTGCAAATGTGTCAGCTCTTCTCTATATCTTATCCACTCTTCACGCATATGTGACGGTAGCTCGTCATCCCATCCCAAGTTACAGAGCCACAATTTCTGAATCCAAATTTTGGCAGTTATGACAACAGGCGATAACCATCCAAACGGATCAAATAATCTGGCGACATCTGATAGAACGGATCTCTTCGTTATAGGATGTATCATCTCAGGTAAGTTCACGGTAATTTTAAATATATCTTCTTTCCTATCCCACGTTAATCCAAGTATTTTAATAACTTTATCTAGTTTTATCTCCAATGTATCCCTAATTTTCTCATCTCCTCCCTGTAAATATCTTAAAACTTCTTCAGAATTGCTAGACCACTTTTGCATAATAAATCCTCCTTTCCTTAATATCATTCTAATTTCTTCACATTTTTTCTTAGTGTTTTCTTCATTATCACTTCCCGTCATTAAATCATCCATGTAAAATGATCTTTTGATTACAGGTGCAGAGTGTGGATATTCCTGAGCTTCATCATCAGCTAGTTGATGTAACGTTCGGACAGCTAAATATGGAGCTGCTGAAGTGCCAAAAGTGACGGTTGTTAAATTATAGCTTTCAAGATCCTTATCAGGGCTCTCTCTCCAAACGATTCGTTGTATATTTGTATGTACTTCTGTCATATTTATCATTCTATACATCTTCACTATATCTCCTACTACACAAATTTTATATGTACGCCAAGTGGTTATTAGACTTCGAAGATCAAGTTGTAATACAGGACCTACCATCATGGCATCGTTTAAGGATTTGCCTTTGGATCCACTTGCTGATGCATCGTATACTACTCTAACCTTTGTAGTGTCTTTGTTTTCGCGGATTACAGCATGATGAGGTAAGTATATATAATTTTTGTCTGTTGTTTCTGATCTTCTCATGTGACCCATTTCTATATATTCTCTTATAACCTTTATGTATTCTTCTTTTAACTTCTCATTTCTTTGAAATTTTCTTTCTAATTGTTTGAATCTATTGATAGCTCCTTGTTTTGTATCTCCACATAACTGGACTGTATCTTCTACGCTTTGTTTCAGTGGCAAATGCACAATATATCTTCCATGTTCATCTCTTTTAGTTGTATTTTTGTAAATTTCTTCACACTTCTCTTCTTCATTTGTAAGTATCTTCTTTTTCTTGTATAATTCATTATCTATTTCCCAGAACTTCTTTAATATATTATTATCTTCTGTAACCATACTTCTTATATGTAATGTAATTACATTGTGTTGATTCTTCATAAGCTCTTTTTCTCTTTGTCCCGATAATATCCACCCTAAACACGTTTTTTGAGCTACTATTCCGTCAGGCATTTTTAATTAAACCATCTTCTATAATTTTACTAAAGACATCAGCGACCAGTAAAATGTCTATACTTCCTGGTTTATAGTAGTTCGGATCAGCTAAATCTATTTTTTTCAGCTCTTGCCAGTTCATCAAGATGTTCTTTGAAGGTAATCTCGTCGATATGGCTTTCAGCACATACGCCTTCACAGTTATGACTTCACTACTGTTAAATCGCGATGCAACTGACAGGTAAGTTAAGTGTTTTATAGGCATTCGGGTTTCTTCTCCTATTCCAGAAACTTCACCGTTGATACTCATCCTTTTCAGGCCTAGTAGTTCAATGACTCTCGCAGATACGAATGAAGCCTCAGAGCCTTGGTCAATTAAAGCACGAAGCAAGTGTGTATCACCATCTCTTGACTTGACTTCTACTTGTGCTGTTGCCAATAATGAAGTGAGCGGTTGTGATTATCTGTTCTGGTTGTTCTTCTTGTTTTTCGTTTGTATTTTTTACTCGATGTAATAAGGAGTGATGTCTTCTTCTGCAGATTCGGCATGTTGTTTTATATTTACAATTGTATACGTTGTGATTTGGTATAAGACAGTTAAAACAAAGATGATTTTTCTTCACAATTTCAAATCGTTGTTCAAGAGGTTGCTTCACAAAATCTTTGCAATTATAAATGTAATGACCCCCTTTGCAATAGGAACATGAAGGTTGTAAATGAGTATTAGGGTATTGGGTTTGATGAATTTCACTATCTCTGTTTGTGACATGAAATGACTTAGAAGTTTGAAGTTTGTCCTTTACCGTTGAAATTGAAGCGATTAGTTCAAGTGTACGAAATTTAGAATCGAGAAAATTTTTAAAATCCTCCCACGAAGGCATTTCATCACTGTTCTTCTTATAAGAATATTCTTCCCATTCTTTTAATGACTCTAAGTCCAATTTCTGTCCCACCATAAATATCAAAATAGGATCCCATGTATCTATACTAATATTTAAATTCTTCAAACTACTAACACATTCTGTAGTTGTGTCTAGAAGATTCTTAATTTGAAACGCTGACTGATGTAAAACTTTCTTCTGGCCAAATAACCTTTTTAAAATTGAAAAAACAATCATTTTCTTATTCCCGAAACGCTCTTTAAGTAATTCCCAAGCGCCGGCATAGTTGTCTTGTGTAATTTTAATGTGCCGCAATAACATCTCTGCCTCTCCAGTCACACTAGTTTTTAAGTAGTGAAGCTTTTGCACATCATTAATTGGTGTGTTATGTACAAGCGCCAAAAACAAATCTTGGTAAGTGGGCCAATCTTCATATTTACCAGAAAACGTAGGTAACTGTATTTTCGGTAATTTAGCGAATGATGACTGCGCATTTTGTAATAAATTTGACGAGTCAGATTCTTCTAGAATTTTCGGTTTGCTATTCATGTTCGATAGTAAATCTAATAAATCACCCTTTAAACACATGTACAAGTCCTCGTACGAATAATATTCTTCATTAAGAAAGTAAGGTAAAATTCCCCTTTGTTCTCGTGGTGTACACTTCAAAAGATTTTTATGCGTTTCTTTAAATGTCTCCCAGTACTCATCTATAGTTGTTAATCTTGTTTTTATGTAACCTTCAGTTAATCTTTGTTTTGGACACTTCTTAATATTTGTTTGAGCCTTCTGAATCATATTCGCCACGTCTTCTAAAGAAGATAATAATCTATTTTGTTCCACGGTAGGCGAGGCCATTGTAATTAATAATACTAACTTTTTCAAATCACAAGTAAAACTTCATACAAAAAAAGTTGTTTACTTCAATCGTTGCAATTTCTTATCTAAAGAATGTTGGCTTCTTTTGTATTCACGCGGCCGACTGCATTGACTGTTCGCTTCTTCAATCCGGATCGTTATGGACCATATGTTAATTAGTTTAAGGTTCAATTTTTGTATAGCAGAACAGTTTGATTGTCTTATTAAATAAAATACGTGTTCACTCCTTGATCATTTATTAACGACTGATTTTCCAATAGATGCGTATTTAAAACATTTACATAAATTGTATTAGACAGTACCAGAGGAAGGAAATTTTGTTTAAATTAAGTATTTAGTAACTCACTTTTATATAGAAACAGTACAAGAAAGAGATCGGTAGCTGAAAATTATGTTTTACAAAGTATTTTATGAAGAAAAAGTGTTGAGAAAAAGTGTAGTGAATAAAATTTGATGTTTATCGGAATAAAAACTAACAGTCTAACTAAATATTAGAAAATAATTAGAAATATTAGTATGAGAGCAATAACAGTTACGGCTCGTACACTATTACAGCTATAAAATGATTGCAGTGGCCACATTTTCCTTCAGCGCATTTTACCATTACGCTGCAAAAGACAGTGCACACATTTTGTACATGACTTATTGTAGCTCTCTGGATTATTCAGAAAATAAAACTGCAAAGAAAAGGCATAAAGCCGCCGTTTTTTATCCGTCGCGGCGACCACTCGTAGGAATGTGTAAGTTGTACTCAGAGACCAAAATAGAACTAAAATTAAAGCAATAAATGTTTTTCATATGAAGAATGATAAAAGTTCTTTTTACTTTTACGTGTTCACAAATGTATGTATTGTACATTTTATGGGTGTTTTTAAAGTAATATATTACGCATTTAATTAAAGTTCTTATTTTGGACGGTTGTTTTGAGTATATTTTGCATTATTCTAGGATGCCTCAACAATAAACAACAGAATAGAAACAACAGAAATTGTAAAGGGCCAAAAATGAATAATTACGTACCCGTATTTATATTATACCTAGTAAGAAAAAAATTACATTTTTTATTTGAAGTTCATTTCATACTAAATTAGTGTTTACCCGCAATCTTAAGATTGCCAACTATTGTTAGTCGTTTCCGTCGATCTCGTGTTGAATCATCATAGGCGACATCGACTTGAACTTGATTGGTTTTTTTTATTCTTTATTTACTTAATCGGGAAATGAATTATTATTTTTATTTTATTAATATTTTCATATTCTTTTTCTCGTAACATTAGCTTGGCGTTGAGTTCCGCCATTCAGCACGTAATGCTTCATCCGGCAGAAAATGAGGAACTTACGACTTACCTAGTCTTAACAATAGGTTCCCTCTGCTCACCATTACATAGGTGGAATACAGCGTGAAGCTAAAAAAAATAACAAATAGCGGTTGAACAACATATATGTACATTATGTATGTGTAAATAGATATATGGAATTTGCCATTTTAAGCTCTTAAATCTAATAATACAGTTATTATGTCATTCAACATACACCAATGAAATATTTTAAATAAAGCTAATTAATTTTCAGCAAATAAATAAAAATATTTTATATTTCTTTACCCCGAGTGGGAATAGAATCCACAATCGTCGTTTAATTTAGTTCAGTAACACCCTAATGTCGTAGAGCAACGACGGTCTCGAGTTCATTAATAATAGCTAATTAATAATATTTAATTTATAGAATTTAATGGTAATACTTATTACCTACCTTACCTAAAGGTAATAAGTATTACCATTCAATTCTATAAATTAAAAA
This sequence comes from Heliconius himera, assembly GCA_021202915.1. NCBI lineage: Eukaryota > Metazoa > Arthropoda > Insecta > Lepidoptera > Nymphalidae > Heliconius > Heliconius himera. Next base: position 413,531 of record JAJHJA010000231.1, read on the forward strand.
TTTAATCCTTTAATTCTATAAATGACTTGTTATTACATAATATTTCCTCGTAATCTTCGTAAGCCTCCATAAACGTAATCCTAATACTTAATATCAATACGATTGAGGTATGCCGACAATTGCCTATTATACATGTTAGTCGTAGGTATCTCCAGCCAAACTGCAGCTTAATAAAACAAAGGGCACTCGAATCCACCCCGATAAGCTAAGAGATTCTCAAATTCATAGTGCTACCCCCACGTTCCAGTACTAGAGGGCTGGAACACGCGTATTGTGGCTTTGATCAAGTTAACGTACAAAACATCTCAACGGCCACAACTATTTAAGTTCAACTAAATGATTTCTTTGTATGTTGATGGCATGTTTTAGTGCCATTATCGTATATTAGGACAAATTTATATAATGGTATTATATTTTTGAATATAAAAAATAAACTCCACATATCGGTTCCTATAAAAATAAAATATCAAAAGAAAGTTACAATAATTATTTAATATTATTTCAAAATAAATTATACATGAAATCTTATTATTAATATAATTATTATTACATAAAGGCAGAGGAGGCCTCGAGAGTTTAAAACTATTTCGTATTTCCATTACAAGCTGCACGTAAAGCCTAGAGCAGTCAGTAGCCCGAAGGCATGACTCTTAAAATTAGCAAGCATAAATTATATTTTAAAACATGAGCAATTTTCGTATATTTAGTGTAAGTAGATTAGAAACGCTTATGATAAAGAAATTTACAGTTTTTCAATTGAAATGTGTTATGTGAGTGGCGGAACTTAACTCTGTGCTTTGTCCGCCAGAGCGGAGATGAGGAAACATTTTAAACATAATGAATTTATACACAAGAAACCGCCGTGAAAGCTAAAAGTATATACATATTTATACAAAAATCGACATTGCACAGCTACGTCGCCATATAAACAAAACCAGATCTCCATACATTTCGGCAGTGATATAAAAGTGTTATTGCAAGTAGAACACAAATCGAAACGTAACCTGAAGCTACGGCGTCCCACATCCTCATAATTATGTACGCGGTACGGCGTTACGGCGGCGTCTACCTACGTGCATACCTGCTCTCGTCATTGTTTCACTGCAACGAGTGCAGGCTGGTGCAATTTTTGTCATGTAGCCTAGTAGGTCACTGGAAAGTAGGGAGTAACCCATAGTAGAGTCGTTGCACGTACTACTTAAATAAATTGGATGAAGTGATTTGTTTCTGTAGAATCTGTACCGCTTTTTATCTTCTTGTCTGCTGCGTTTCAATACACTATAGATTACAAAACGTGGCCACAGCGACGAAAAATTTTATTTATATGATTAAATATTACTCAAATTTAATCATTAGTAAACATTTTAAATTTTTAGGTCATCGCGTTTTGGCGTATGAGGGGCCGTCGTTTCGCAGTGGCGTAAGCATGTGACCGTAAATGTAATAAGCAAAATTCGGCAGAAAGTGGGTAGCGGAGTGTCGTAGTTCAATACAGACGACACTTCACATAATAGCATAGTTCTTAATTCAATTTCATATGAATTGATAAATCGATCATTACTGCCCCTTTTTTTAAAGAATAGGCACAAAATAATAAAGAGAAACATAACAAAAACAAATTGTAGAATTGATGTTATTCAACTAAAATCAAAAGAGCATAGTGTATAGCGCTAGCTTTTATAAAATGTAAGAAATTTGTTCTTTTTTTCATCACAGACTATATAGTATCTAGATTATGTTTTTTTAGTAATAAAATTTTAAACTCAACAATATTAATTTTCATACTCATTATAAAACATGATACGCAGTACTGTTTGCTTGTATTCACGTACCTGCACCAAATCATGGTTTATTCAGATAATTATCTCAAATTGTATTTGAACACGAAAACGAATTTTCGGGAACCCGAGAGAGACTACCTACAGTAATACACAAGTGAATTTATTTCCCTTACTTCTCTAATGAAGCAATGCCTAGAGTGACGAACGGAGTGTCTTAACACTAAGATCCCTCTGCCTACTCTGCTGTGTGCGGCATACACCGTGAAGTTGATATTTTACATAAGATAAGAAAAATATAATTAAAATGATGAAATGATGAATGAAATGGAATACTTTAGAAAAATTCTAGTAAATCTTAATATTCAATTCTTAGCTAAGCGAGATCAATGACTAAGTGTATTATGAGAGTATTAATATTATTTCTATTCTCAGCCTATTTTGTATAGGAGTATTCTGGGTTGAGGGGGTGAGGCAAAACTTAATATCACTCTGCCTAAATTTTAGCTCGACAAAATTGCGATCTTCAACATACAGAAAAAAGGCAAATACTCTTCTATAATAACAAGCCTACCTTTTTTAAATGATTTTTAGAAATATGATCAGTAAATCTGTAAACATGTGTACGTCAATTAGCAGCATTATCTGTTTTTTTTTTTCACGTTCCGCTTCCCACTTAGAGACGAATTGTGGAAGTATTTCGAGTTGAGCAGCGAAACAAAACACCGCGCTTTGCCTCGGCACTAGGGCGAAGAAATGAAAATATCAAATACATAATTTCTTCGAGTGGGCATTAAACCCACAACCTGACCCTGACCTTGACCCTGAAGAGTCACACGCTTGTGCCCCTGAATCACGCCTGTAATAAAGAAAACATCGAAAGTACTTATAAACACATAGATTAACAGTAATCCCTAGTTGTTGCGTTATATTAATATTTGTAATTTCGGATACAAAGAGAACTTTCCTTAGAGATCTTTGCGCAAAGCAATATTTACGTGGTTTGCATTGTTGTATAAACAAGAAGGTATATTATTTCATAACTTCAGCTACATTTCGGTTGTTTTTATAAAAAAAAATACCAAGAATTCGGTTTCATTTCTGTTCCGAGGACCTCTTACAATGCTCGCCGTTTCTGAAATTAAGTATTAAAGAAGGATTTTGGATAAGCTGTTTGAAATAACGGTATTAAACAAGAAGATAACGTATTTTTTGATGATAATAACAATATCTCATAAAAATCATTATATATTTTTTTTTGTTATTAATATTTATGATTATCATTATTAAATATAGAATCGAACACATATGCTTATTATTGTTGTATATTGAACCAATTTAAATAATAGTAAAATAAATTCTTTTTTTTTCCATACAATACAAAACAAAAAGTATTATCATATTACAAATTAAAACACAAAGATTTTTCACATTACTTTAACTTCACTAAGTACCCAGAGCACGTAGAGAACTTATAAGGAAGGAACGGACGGATGCATCAGGCGTTTCCGAAAGTTGGACAGAGTGCCATATGTCTTCTTACAGTTAAGTTTCAAATCCTGTAACAGAGTTGTACTTGTTATATTATATACTTATAAAAATTTGTAATAATATTATTGTACAATTTCTAATTAAATTATTAGTTTAAAAAATTATACACATTTTAATTTTTTAAATATCTATTTCTTATCGCGCTTTTGTCTAAATTAGGAGTAGGTTTGTTGAATAGTAACGATAGCGATCATGAGTCTCTGAAACGACGATAAAAATATATTTAATAGTTTTCTTTTGCTTATTTTGTAATATATTTTTTAAAGACGACCCACTCTAATCTGCAATAATCTCTCTGTGATTTTAAAATAATTATGTTTTACCAAGTGCACATAGTTATATACTCGATACTAAAACACAAACAAATATTTTTAAAAATGTTGTCTGTCTGTCTTTCTGTTTTTTTGTCCGGACTAATCTCCGGTGCTGAACCGATTTTTATGAGACTTTCACTAGAAGACGGAGGATTTGGTGCAATATATAACTTTCGTTTTAATCCCACGGGATTGGGATTTGCACGGGATAATAGAATAGATAACCATAATAGTCCATGGGCGCAGGGCGTAGATAGTACTGTGCTCACTGCAGAAATTTTGCTAACAAAGAATGAACCTTGAAAAATAATAAAAAGATCCTAACACGACCAGATCCGTTCAAAGCTAAAGTATATTATTTTCATCGTCAGTTATTTATGAATACAAAATATGTTCTTCATATTTTAATATTATATCCCCGTTCCATACTATTTTATATTCATTCTTATTTATAAGTCTCTCATTCATTTATTACACATTTCGCAGCTTTTTGTTTAATATTTTTCAATATTTTAATTTTAAATATTTTTTATATAGGTCAGTCATGAGGCAGAGACACGTGCGTGTGACTATGCCAAAGGTTGTGAGTTCGATTCCCAGTTGAGAATATGAAATATTTAATATTTTCATTTCTTCGCTCTAGTATCGAAGCAAAGCGCGGCGTTGAGGCCGCGACTCAACACGAAATGCCTCCATAATTCGGTGGAAAATGGGGAACGGAGTGTCTTAACATTAAATTCCATCTATCTACCCTGCTGTGTGCGGGATACAGTGAGAAGCCGAAATAAAAAACTAAGCTTTATTTCTTTTTACATAAATCTATTTTCTACAATTTCTATTGCAATCGTTGGTAAACCTAACCACGTAGTATGTTGAGGAAGTAAACTCGGACCGGGGAAGTTTTCAGTTATTTGTCAGTGCTTCCCCGAGTCGCGAGCGTGACTAGCGGCGCCAAGTCCAAGCTATACGACTGCTTTATAAAATTGAATTATCCAAACCGACATTTAAAAAAAACTTTATACGATTTGTTATTATTGTGAAAAAACAAATCGATAAGGTCATTTCATTCATTTTTTATTTTTCTCAATTCCTCAATTTTTTTAAATTGAGGAATCGCTCTGTTAATGAAGCAAAGGACGGCATTAAGTTTCGCCACTCAACACGCAATGCCTCCAGAATTCGGCGGAAAGTAGGAAACTAAAGTATCTTAATAGAAACGAAGTCCCAGGTTCCCCCTGTCTACCCTACTATATGCGGGATACAGCATGAAGCTAAAAACAAAACAAGCACTCATATTTTTGAACTTATAAGGTAAAATCAAGTTACAATTTCATTTTTCTTTTGTTTCATTTACAAATTTTGCAGAACTTAGCTTTTCAGAATTATGTTACAAGATAAATTTTATGTGATATTTTTACTGATGCTTCGCTCCGGTCTACTTTAAAAGACTAGATAATAGTGCGTGGAATTAAGTACTGTTTACATTAAGTCCAGTCGTGGCGCAGCGGCACAAAGTGTGGCTGTAAAACCGACTGGTTTTGGTTTCGATCCCCACTCGAGTAGATGAAATATTTACTTATATTAAGTTCTGCCACCCAACACGCAATGCCTCTAGAATTGGGCAGAATGTGGGGAACGGAGTGTATTAAAACTAGGTTCCCTCTGCCTACCCTGCTGTGTGCGGGATACAGCGTGAAGCTGATTATTTGATTTCATTAAATCGGGGGGTAATGACAGTATTGAATAAAGAATATTTCGATTTTGATTATTATAATATTTATTTTTACCTTACAAATCATTAGTATTGTAGACAATCTGTTCTTCACTTTTACGCTCGGATGAACACGATGGTTGGTTCCCCATTCAGAGGAATAAACTTACTCTGTTTCCCTGCCATCGTGAGACGAAACGTGGTGTTGAACTTTGCCAGGCTCAAATTTTTTTTTATCTGTTATCTATTATATTTGTTTAGATGTATTTGTTTGCGGAGTACACAAACAAACACATATCTAAACAATTTCTAAAAATATTTCAATATACTTTCCTATATAATATAGTTTTACAAAATCGCTCAAGAGTCGTCGTGTTGTCGCGACAGGAAAAATCCGTCATCAATCTGCCGAGAACCTATTTCCTTACATTCGATCCCTCCCGTCGCATCCGAGTTGTAGTCAAGTTGTATCAGTATATTTTCTATTTATTATAATAGAAACATATTTTATAGTAGATAAGCATAGTTATTTGATTTATATCAGATCAAGTTTCGAAAAGCGTTTTTTTTATCGAAACCAGTTGTTTTTTTCGTTTCGTAAGTTAAACCATTTATTGTAAAGTTTATTCTTTATGATGATTATAATATTTTAAAGTTTATTCATAGAACTTTATCATTTCTTTTTGATACCACGTTTATATGTTTTAGCCATCCAAGTAACTCATCCTGCCGTGGTGGCGCATGGGTAGAACTGTGCGACTATTATATGAGTTGTGAGTTCGATTCCCACTAGGGATTCCGACTTGAGACTGTTATTTGTATGAAACATAAGAAAAAAATAATAAATAGGTCAATTTTACGTCTAAGATAATGTTAATCTTTATTATAACGTATAGTAAATTTCTATAAGTTTAAATGAGAGATTATATGGCTCAATGATGGGTCTGGAGGAGCGCCAAAGCGCCTCGAGGTAACAATGCGACCCTGCCAAGAGCTCACTGATAGATTTGTGACATTTCTGAATGTAGACTGCTTGATTAGATATTGAATAGAGAGAGACGGAGAGTTTATGCACCATTTAATATGATATAAGCAAACAATTACATGTATTTAATGTTATCCTATTATTGATATAGTTTTATATTTGTATTTTTGATTAAAAATATTTTTGTTTTTGTTAACTATATACATTTCAGTACTTTTTAAAAATATATTCAAAGCATCCTTTTTAAAATATTGTTTGAGACTGTCATTACATTGCAGTGAGCTTACGAAATCAGGTCAAATTCAGCTTTCAACAAATTGTAGGTAAACTCCAAGAAAATCTTGACGTTTTAATTCTAAGGAAAATAATATCCTCATCCTAGCATTCAGACACAGATATACCAGTACTATTATAAACGAGAACAGGACCAGGTATCCTGTTTATTGGATACATTTTGTATCTGTATATTATCTCGAATCGATACAAGGAGAGAAAATTCAACTACATCCGTAGCTTATAGCTCATTTATTCTACATTTGCCGTATACAATGAAAAAGGACTAAAGCAATAAAAGGACCTTTAGTATGAGATCAGTCGTGACGTAAGGACACAAGTGTGTGACTGTAACCGCGACTGGTTGTGGGTTCGATCCCCACTCGAGGAAATGAAATATTTATTTAAATGTATATTTTCATTTCTTCGCTTTGGTGTCTAGTCACAGCGCCGCCACTCAATAAGCGATTCCTGTTCCTGTGTGCGAAAAATGACGTGAAGCTGAATTTTTTTTTTTTTCAATAAAAATACTAAAGTAATAAAAGTACCTTTGTAATTTTGTTTTTACCACCATTTCAAAATTATTGTTTTTAAATTCCAATCTTTTATTTTAAATAAAATAAAGTAAAAAGTAAGTAAATATTACATTAAAAGTTTGAAGATTTAAATAAAAATATTTAAAAGCAAATAATAAATTTTAGCTGCCAGTATTTTGGTCAGGTTGCCCCTCGACATAGGCCTCCTCCATTATCTTCTACTGTTCTATTCCAAGTTAAAGCTAGGAGCTATTGTGATTTTAACAAAGTACTTTCAATAATCAGAAGGATATTGCCGCGGTCAGTCTGTGAGGCAGCATGCAGCTCACGTAGTCAAATTTCAGTGTACAATCTCGGTCCTCGAAGTTGGGAAAGTGCTGCTAGTAATCTATGTCACTATCTTAAGTTATACATATCCTTTTTTTCCAGTTCCAAGCTGTATCATGTATGAAGCTGAGAAGGCAGAGGGAGCCTGGTGTTAAGACACTTTGCTAGCTATTTTTCACCGAATTGTGGAGGCTCAACGCCACGCTTTGTCTCGACACCAGAGCAAAAAAATGAAAATATAGTTTTTTTATTCCTCGATTGCAAATCGAACCCACAACCTGTCACGTTCACACCCTTGTGCCCCTATGCCAGGCTGGTTTAGAAATGGCGATATTTATATTGGCTATTATTATGTTAAGTTATACCTACCTATTATTATGAGTATTTTTTTCAATAAATTAATATTGGATTATAATGCGTTATTGTAAACAGTACAAAATATATTACTTTTGTATCATAATACACTTTTAATAAGTTATAAATAATTAATACCTTAAATAGATGTTTCAATTTTCTTGACAGTTGAGATAATAAAACTGACGCTATTGAAAATAGCCAAAGGGTAGGCTTTGTTCCGAAATCAATGATACTGCTATCTACTAAGGGTTCACTTTGAAAGTTCAATTCAGAAAATATCATGTGAAATTTAATTTTATACAATTAAAACTTCTTTATTACTTATTTTCCAATATATTATATTATAATATTCTATTTCAGAACTATTCATTAAAATTCATGTTTTTAGGGTTTCGTATTTCAAAAGGTAAAAAAGCTGAGTTTATATTTAATTCAGACCACGTGTTCTATAATTAGTGACCCTTTTAGTAAAATCTCTTACTGTATTGTATTTTTAAGTCATTTTGATACATAAATAAAATAAGCATTTTGATACATAAATAAATAAAATAGCTATAGCTTGCCTTATTTCCTTTGTTAGCTCTACTGACGAATGACCTCGTTACTGGTGGCGATAAAATTCGGTGTCATACTCCTACATTCTTCATTAATTTTTTATTGTTTTCTCTCTCGAGTCCTCTTTATGTGTACTAAGTTTGATATGAACGGATAACAAAGTATAATAGCAATGAAGTGCCTGTGGTATAGACGCTTATTATGGCAGATATTACACTAAAACTAGTTTTACTTATTACTTACATAAACTTAATTATTATTTATAATTTTTCTTATAAACTAACTTACTGACTTTGGGCAGCAATTTTTCTGAAATTAAATTCAGCAATAGTATAATATATTTATTTTAATATATCTATTAAAAAATTGACTTCAGTCTTTTTTGGTTTGTCAGTCATTGGGTTAATCGAACTGCGATTTACCTTAGAGTAGAATGATTTCCTGTTGTAAAAAATAAAGAGTTTCTATTGTAAAAACATAAACATAATTTAATACTTATATTAACAATATATATGTGAGAAATATTATAAGACAAAATTAAATATATATACATTTTATATTCATGCAATAAATAATGCTTTTGCCATTTAAAGGAGAATGAAACTTTTGGGCCGTCACGTAAAGAATTGAGATGTGATCTAAAAAATTACAATTTTATTTTTATTTTTAGAATAGCAAATAATAAATTAATTGACAATCTGGAAGTGGAGAAAAATGAAAAAAATAAGATTTAGATCCTTAATCGATTAAAATCAATCATATATTAAGTCAGAGATGTGACAGCTGATTGACAATCACACCTTGTCTAATGATTTTTTGCATTTTTGCATCTGTTTGTCATCGCAAAATCAGGCCATTAAATAAAAAACATTAAAAAAAAACATTTGCTTCTGTCATTACGTTCGTGTCATAACGCATCGACATTTTGAATGTTTTCCCGTTTGTTTGATATTTTCAACGACTACTGTTTTGTTTTTCTCGGATTTTGACTCTGACTACTTTGTACGACCCTCGCTTCCTCACTGGACTCTGAAATCTTTTGGATCTTACGACCGCCACGCTATGGATATGAATCGCTGTGTGAATTGTGGGATAGCCAATGGACACTGCAATACCCTAGTCCGACGACCTTTAGACGATGAAAACCACCACAACCTGGTTACTTAGAGGTGTGATATAATCCCGACATATAAGCAGGAAAATATATTTCTGTTACATTTTAGTTGACAGCTTTCGTAGAGAAAGGGAAGCTATTGCTATGAAATACTGCAATTGTATTGTAGGAAGACGAATGGTAGGCTGCTGTGCTCATGTTATGAGTATTATTAAGAAGAATAAAATATTCATTAAAATGTGTTTTATTTATAAATAATAAACATTAATGCTTAAACAACTCAGTGATCACATATTTTATAGAAGTTGATATTCAAGAAATTGGTCTGCGAACTTAACCTCACTTTTATCAAATCTCTAATAACTCAGCTCTCAGATTGCCAAAATTTATATAGTTTTCAAGGAGGGAATGATGTACCTAAATCTATTAAATCATACCATTTTCATATCTTTACATTCTGGGCCCAAAAATGTATGGAATAGTTTCAATCTCCTTTATGCAGAAGCTTTTTGACTACGCCTAAGCTCATGTTATACTGAATGATTTATTATACCAAGAAGTAAATTTAATATGTACATTTATTTCACGTCTCTCTAAATACAGAGCATCAAGACGACTCGATTTTATTCATTATACTACATGTTTATAAGTTATAATAATATCTGTCTCTACTTTATTTAATTTCGAATGTCTTCTCTCTATCTTATATATCGTTCAACTACTTTTTGTAATAATTATAATACATTTACGACCTCGTTTAATCAGCTGGAATTAAATTTTGAAGGTAAATGTGATCAATTCACCAAACAAGTACTACTAGAGTGAATAGCCATTAGGTCTATCTCCGATGATTCAGGATACGGAGAATCAACCTACTACTTCTAGAAAATCATTTGAAAAGGTAAATTTCCTGGTAATATAATAAACTGTGCTCAGTGCTGTAGGCTATTTGAGTTGGAGTCTCGAGGCGGCGTAATTACTCCCGCGGCACTTTATCTTAAGGTTACTCTTTTAAGAATCAAGTTTTTTTGTATTTCAGGGGAATCATGTTTGTTAATTAAATTGTATTTATAGTATTGCTATTTTAGTAGCTGCGCACTATACGATAATATATTTATTGCCTTCATCATTTTTAATGTGATTTTTTAAAAATATTTTGGGGTTTCATTATACGTAAGAAGATGTAGATAAAAGTCTTGGAAAAATATAAAGTACCTTAATATCGGATAGGTTCAGTACTTTTTGTGTTCAGTTCAGTTGTTAGTTCTTTTACCTGTCTAATATACGTGTTCTGTTTGTCACCACGCACTGACTTTACGGTTAAAATAAAAATACTATGAGATAACACTACAATCTTTCTTGCTAGCATAGTAGGAAAAAAGATAATGAAATAATTTGGTGCCGCCGGAATTTGCCAAGCTAAATTAAATTATCAAAATCAAGACGCTCTGCTTCATATTATATCTTCAAATATTACCTCGAATATTTATCCCACAGAGTAAATTTAAGGAAGTCAGTGAGCTCATTCCTTCAAGAGATATTATGCTATGCATTCGTTAATATATAAAAGATGTAATCTTTCAACTCGGCTCCAAATAAAATGAAACTAAAAATCTTTACAAAACTTTTATTGTAACGCTACAGCCATCAATTTGTCTAAAACGGCTTACAATGTACCTGGGACTCACTGCAGCTTCTATTTGCTAAAGCAAAAACCAGCTCTGTGAATACTGGGATTATACGGAAAAAATATCTCTTGTACACTACAAAATGTAGAATTGAAAATGAAGTAAAAGAATATTTTACTTTTGGCTTCCTTTATGGAATATCCAGCTAATACCGGGATTGTGTGTTTTGAGTAGAACCTTTACAGATGCTGTGGTAAAATGTGTATTTTTTAAGTTATGACTAGTTTGTCTTATTAAGAATTCTAATTTAGATTCGCGTGCCCCTCACAATTACAATTAATATAAAAAATAATACTATATCAACTACAGTTCTCTCTAGTACTTTTCACTTTAATAATAACATCCAAGCCGATGAGTTGTTGATAAATCAGCAAGTATATTTGATCACATTACTGAAGGTACCAATTTTCCCAAAATGAAATTGCTTCCACAGATTTTTATCGTGCCTTCTCCGATAAATAAATCTAAATTAATATACGACAATCTTATGATATTACAGTAAAAGTCAATCTAACGTAGTATTAACGTAACGTTAACGTAGTTAGTAGTGATAGTACAATATAAGTCACTATAATGTAGTATTAGCATAGTGTGGTATTAGAAAATAGTCTTATTAAATGATTTTTGTGACTTCATATAATTTTTCATTTGGTTTTATTCTAATTTATAACAGTAAAAATGTTTTTATCTGTACATTTAGTAATTTTGACTGAAATAGGTGTGGAATGGAGAGGGACATTAGAAAGATAAATAGAAAGCAAAAATATTTTTTTAAAAACGGCATTTTTTGACTATTTATACGACTGATATTTTGATTATATATAAATTTCATTTATAAATGCAGCACCAACAAATTGCAGTAATGATATACGTTTTATCTCAATTATTTGTAAAAATAGACAGTAGCTTTTGATTTACAACGTACATAAATCTTACTTAAATCTTGAAAACACGAACCACCCAGTCTCTTACGAGCTCTTCAATTATTTTTATTTTTAGACAGGTTTTTGTGGAGAAGCTAAAAAACATAATAGTGTTATTGTTGATTCTTCTTTAAAAATGGAGAAAATGGAAATATTTAATATTTTCATAGCGCGGCGTTGAGTTCCACCACTCAACACACAATCCCTCCAGATGAATAGACAACACATATCTTAAAAGGGTTCAGAGGGTCTTATTTGCGTATATAGGGTTGCTAAGTGACCTCGATAGCCGACAATAGTAATTTTAAGCCAAATAAATTATATATTTTAACTCAACCTTATCTTGTAGACCTCTAAAGACGACTAAGCTCAGAGTCGAGCCTCACAAAACCTAAGCGCCAGCACGCTTTGTTTACGTCTTACACTTTACGATACGCCTGTGACTGTGGCTTTTATTAAAACTTTAACCGATTGGAATACTAATTCGTAACATTCTAACCGAGGAAAATCCTTGAGGAGAAAATATTGTATAATTACAGTACATAACTACAATTTTAGTTACATACCGCAAAAATCTGCGTTTATTTTTTTTTGTTATTATGATGTAAATACATAGAAAATAAATAGCTAATGAAATAAAAAATATATAGTCTAAAGTTTAAAGGTTGTTTAATATATTTGAATTGTAAAAAAAAATAGTGGAACTTAGAATAATTTTATGCTGACGTTAAATTAAAAAAATGGACAATGACACGGCTTATTTGTTAATTGATATTTAAATATTTATCGTTTAAATAAAAAGCTTTATAATTAATTTCTGTATTCAAAAATAAAAACCTTCAACCATTCCAACAACAATAATGTACATCTAATTTGAAAATATTTACTGTATAATACATCGAGTACAGTCTACAAATACTTGTAATACATGCATAGCATGTCTGTGGTATACTTTAATTCCCGTTTTCAATATTGTGCTCGAAGTAATCCGCCTTAAGTGACAAAATAGAAGTTTCTTACTCAAATAGTAATAAGCTTATGAGCGCTGAAACTTCGCAACAGTAGTTCTGGAGTTTCGCCGAATATTAGGAACAGGAGACAAACTTAGATAGTTTATGTTGGATACTCGTCTAACGTACATTTCTCATGTTGACTGCAACTGGTATGTTGACAAACGTTGAACTTGTGGATATTTCTAGAAAAAAAAGGATTCTTAGACACGCTGTAACATTGTACTAAAAAAATAATTAAAATTACAGAAAAGTCGTTTATTTCCTTCAATATATTATGTAGTCAAAAAGTGAGTAGAGGCCAGTCGAAACGCGACTGGTTGTAGGTTCGATCCCCACTCGAGGAAGTGAAATTGTTATTTAAATGTATATTTCCATTTCTACGTTCTGGTGTCGAGACAAAAGCGCGGCGTTGAGTTCCGCCATTCAACACGCAAAGCCTCCAGAATTCGTCGGATAGTGCGGAACGGAGTGTCTTAACACGAAGTTCCCTCTGCCTACCATGACGTGAGTGGGATACAGCGTGAAGCTGATTTACTTTTTTTTTATTTTAAAAAAGTGAATATATAACCTTATCTCACGAGATTAGTTTATAAAAGTCCATATTTCTCTGCCTTAAAATCATAAATCCTTAGTATGAAACACACAAAAAATTATCCCAAATTGGGCAATTTCACTAACGAATGAACGATAAAATTAAAAAATAAAAAATGTTATTGACGATACAAAATCCCTCAAAAATCCAAGCCACTTCTTCTAATGATCACTAACAACGTGTGCCGTTGGCTCTAACTAGATGTCCAGTTTCTTTTTATTTTGTTACTTTCTTTATGTTTCATTTTAAAAGTTCAACGCTGAAACTATAATTAGTTGTTGATCTTCAAGTTCTTTCTTTGCAAAGTAGCCATAACAAGTGGTTGTTGTTGGCCTTCCGCCTATATGATTTTTATTACTTTTCTTTTCTTTTTTGGTTTTTTTGATAAAGAGTTAACACTAAATTAATGGCTTACATAAAAAATATTTAAAAAGTACGAATATTTTATATCTTTCAACATAGAAATTTTGTTGAAAATTGAGGCTAGTCGTGGCGCAGCGGCACAAAGTGTGACTGTAAATCGACTGGTTGTGGGTTCGATCCCACTCGAGGAGATGAAATATTTACTTAAATTTATATTTCCATTTCTCCGCCCTGGTGTCGAGGCAAAGCGCGGCGTTGAGTTCTGCCACTCAACACGCAATGCCTCCAGAATTCGGCAGGAAGTGGGGAACGGAGTATCTTAACTCTATCACTAGGTTCCCTCTGTCTACCCTGCTGTATGCGGGATACAGCGTGAAGCTGATTTATTTTTATTTTTAACATAGAAATCGTAAAGCAAATTTGCTGTAACAATATGATTTAATAAGCAGATTCATAACTCAATTACAATCGTATAACATTCCCAACACACTGAGCAAAAGTTACCAAATCATAAAATGCGGGGATCGCTTCTCGTTCTATAATATCCGGTGCAGTCTGAGATCCACTCATCGGTTCGGAGTTATCACGTACAGATTTCATACATTTCTAAAAAAAAAAAATTAAATTAGCTTCACGCTGTATCCCGCACACAGCAGGGTAGGCAGAGGGAACCTAGTGTTAAGACACTCCGTTCCCCACTTTCTGCCGGATTCTGGAGGCATTGCGTGTTGAGTGGCAGAACTCAACGCCGCGCTTAACCTCGACACCAGAGCGAAGAAAGGGAAATATAAATTTAAGTAAATATTTCATCTCCTCGAGTGGGGATCGAACCCACAACCAGTCACACCTCGTGCCGCTGCGCCACGACCGGTTTCAACATTTCTATATATCTTTTTATTATTTACTTAAAATTGTTAAGTTGAAGTATACATTTTCATGAATAGCATCGATTGAATGTGATAGGTTAATTTGTATGATCAACACATGTTTATATAGTACGTAGATATATCCGTACATAAAAAAACTTGAAAATATTCTTATCAATCTTGTCTAGACTCCGTATAGTAAATATCTTTTTAATCTGATCTATAATATAAGACCTGCTAAATCCTGCCTGAGAACCAAACTGCCTGCCTGAGGACCAAATTAATATATTGTTTTGCTTTGCTATATTTAAAAATAATAAAACCTTAATATTATATACAAAGAAGTTTGAAAACTAAAAATATCATACGACTGTAATTAATTAAATTTAATAAGTACATCTCGATGGTATACATTTCAATCTCCTTTATTAAAAATTTTGCCTTAATGGATATTGTGTTTCAACAGCATTAAGTATATAAATTATTATAATGAAATACGCGTACTAAAGAGTAATAAATTAGAAAGTAACTGACGCTGAAACAACTTAAATAAATTTATTAAGCAGCCCGTTTAAGATTTAACGAATACTTTACATATATTGAATTACATTTGAATATCATTTTGTTATATTGACATAAATAACCATATTCTCTTTTATACTTTTTTACAGATGAGGAACGAAGATTTATAAGGAAGAAGCCTAATGTCAAGACACTGCGTTTTTCACATTGCATATTGAGTAGCGGAACTCAACGCCGCATTTTGTCTTACCAGGGCTGGGAAAAGAAAATAATTTAAATTTTAATATTACATCGGGTGGGGAGGTTGTATATTACAACGATCACGTTTACGGTTGAACGCTGTGCCTACAATACTACAATGGTCTATTTAGTCCTTACCATCAGTAAGACTAAGTAAAAAAGAAATATCTGTAAATACAATAAAAATGTAAAAGAAGTCAATTCTGTCAATTGGATATAAACTAAAAAAAAACTATTCTAAGGAAATGATTCCTACAAGTAACAGAACGAAAAAATATTATATTTTTTTTTTCAGTCTGTCTTTATATTTTTTGTTTTTAATGCAAAAAGTACTTGACGATTTGAAATCGAAGCCACAACTCTAGTCGCACTCTTCTGCCTCTGCACCATGACGGCCTCATATCTTATAATAGGTATATGTAATGTTGATGAGATGTTATATAAAATAATGTGACAAGTGACTCATGTACTAATAACTCTTTAGACAAAATAAAGAAACTAGATTATTTTTAAGAGAATAAAGAAGATTTAATAAGCAACTGTAAACTGTATACGAGGCGATAGGCCGCGCTAAAGTTAAGTATTGCCGCACTTAGAAAAACATCAAAGATACGGAAATGGCATTATGTCTTCCTGATGACCCCTAGAAATTGCCCCAACGATATTAGGCTGCTTCATTTTGATTTGAATATTATACCCAGTTTGTGAGGCAATTATCAAGTTAAAGACACAAGATGTGCTAAACCTATAAAAAACTTGCAATGATATGAAAATTCGTATATATAATATTTTTATTTTCTTGGTTTTCACGAGTCTTCCATACTTTAAAAAGAGTAGTACAACACAAAATTATAAGAAAAAAAATAATATCAACCATTATTTATTTAACTACATCACAAATTTATATAGATTTAAATAGTTGCGCCACGACTGGCCTCAATGTAAATGTAAATAACGTAACGGTTTAATATCACGTGAGTTATGTAAACGATTTTATAGGAATTTTATTTTTGATACTCCAAAAAATTACAAAATATGTTCACTTAATCTTTCCTCAAATAACTATGTAACATATTTTGTTATATTAAACCTAGTTGACTGCAATAAGTAAAAACGACAACAATATAGTGGTAGCGTTACTTTGTGTTGGCAATTTACAAATAGTCTTCTCTAAAATGGAGTTTCTCGAAACAGATCGTTGTTCACACAAAGAAGCTGTATTTATTTATCCATGTTTTATGGTAATAGAAATGAAATGCTTGTCTGGTTTACTTTACTTGGTGGTCATTATTTACTTTTCCTAAGGTCTACCAGACTTTAAGATACAAGAATTGGTAGAGTAAACATACTTAGATATAAAAGAGAGACGAAGAAACCTAGAACAACTCACTTCAACCGATGACAAGCACTGGAAATGTGATATTCTTTGCATATTTTTCTTCAGCTTCACGCTGTATTCTTCGAATGCAAGTAAGCAAAAAGAACCTAGTGTGAAGAGACTGTTCTTCATTACATATGGTCCCTTGAAGCACAGAAAAAATCAAGTTTCTAAGTCAACGCTTTCAAAATATATGCATCAATTTTGTTGCATTTTGTTTGTAATTCGTGGCGTAATCAAAACCTAAAGGGTACTTTCCGTGGACTCACATTTGAGAAATTTGACACGAAGTTGGAACTTACAATACAAACAAAGGATAAAATAATGAAAATTTATAGATTTTTCATAGAAAAAGTCATTAGAAACTTATATTTGTACTTCATTTCATACAAAATGAGTGCAAGTTTAAGTTTGTGAATTTTCATAAAATATACTTCCTGTCGGGCGAGCCCGACTCGCTCTTGGCCGTTTTTTTTTGTATATTTTTTAAATTTTATTCATACAAGGCCTTCGCCATTACTATAATATAATTTAAATGCTAAGTTTCACAACACACGATTTCTATAAGTTATAATTTCATAAATATTAATTAAATTCTTCTTATCAATAATATTTTATCACGCTGCGCTTTTCTCATTACCGGCACTTGTTAATTAATTATTACGTTTACAATGATTTATTATTTTAATGAAACCAGTTACTTAAATGATTCATATTATTATATTCGAAATATGAATAAAAATCCTGTGTTATTTTTTTTTTATTTTTGTTTAAAAAGTATTGTCGTTACATTAATGGCTATAAAAATTCTAGCCGCTTTAAAAGGGACATGCCTAAATTCAGTGGCGTAGCTAGGGTATTTGCTGCCTGGTGCGGCTTAGGACTTGTTGCCCTTTAAAATGGTCAAAATAATTTCAGATTTCAAACCACAGTAGAGTAGATATATAATTTTTTATTGCTTCAAAACTATAATAACTAAGTTATACTGGGGGTACAATGGTGTGTCAAGGGGCGACGAATGCGGCGTTGGAGACCGCCACCCAACACGCCACGAGGTGGAGGACGGAGCTACAAATAGCTACGTGGAATGTAAGAGGAGGGATGGAAGAAAAGATGAATGAATTATTAGATGCGATGGATGATAGAGATTTGGATGTCGTTTGTGTGACAGAGACCAAGCGAAAGGGCAATGACACGACCGATTTGCCGGGCAGTCGGGTCGCTTTCTGGGCCGGCGTACCAGAGAGCGAGCGGGGCTGTCAAGGTGTAGGTGTTATTGTCCTCTCGATTGGTTAGTGCAGCAGTTGAATACAAGGCGATCAACCCGAAACTGCTTTGGGTTCGCTTCAAGCTGGGGTTAACAAGAGTATTCTTGTTAGTGGCGTATGCGCCAGTATCCACAGCTCTATTAAGCGAACTCGAGGAGTTTTGGGAGAGTGTCAGGGATGTTCTAGGTAGCGTTAGAGGGAATGAAAAATTAATAATATGTGGCGATTTGAATCGGAACTGCGCGAAGCGGTTACGAGGGAGGGGGTGGGAGTGGTTAGTATGGTGACAAGAAAATAAATGAGACTGGAAAGCTTATATTGGAAATTTGCAAGAAAAGGAATTTGTTTGTGGCAAACACGACGTTTGAACACAAATATATTCACATGTATACATGGGAGCGAGCGGAAGGGAAAAGTATGATTGATTTATTCCTAGTGGATCAGCGTATTCGAAGCCAAGTTATAGACACGCGAGTGTTTAGTGGTTCTGAGCTGGGAACAGACCATTATCTAGTCGTTGCTAGAATAAGGGGTCTGTTTACAGGTTGGCGCAACTACACAAGGTGTCCAAACTTGGAGTCGAATTATCGCATAAGAAACTAGAAGCTTCAAGATCCACCGATTAGAGAGGAATATCAAGAAAGAGTTTCCAAGAAGCTAGACAGCAGCGAATCTGGAAATGAAAGTATTGGAGTATGCTGGTAGAACCTTAGCGATTGCATGAAAGAAGCAGCAATAGAGGTATGTGGTAAAGGGAAAGAAGGTAGGCTTTACCAAAAACCGCGACGAATGGTGGGATGATGAAGTGGAAATTGCTATAAAAAGAAAAAAGAAAGCATGGCAGGATTATAAAGCCTCAGCTAAGGATAAAAGTATGAGAGAAATTAAAAAGAAACAGTATAAGCTACAAAATCACCAAACGAAAGTACTCATGAAGATGAAGCGTGAAAAGGCAGAGAATAAAAGAGACGAAAGGTTAACGAACAACTTCAGAGAAAACGAGAAGTTAGTGTTTCTCGAGGTTGCTTGCGAGGTTGCTTTCGAAGGACGATGAAATTTTCACGAAAGAACCACACATTTTGCAGCGATGGGCGGAATTTTACAAGGAGATGTATGAATGTGATGAGTCCTCAGTCTCAAGTAACAGCGAAATGTTAAATGTTGATGTAGCTGATGGCGAAATCAGTATAAAAGAAGTTGAGAATACAATACGAAGTCTGAAATGTGGTAAGGCAGCGAGAGCAGATGGAGTTATTGCCGAGATGATCGAATATGGTGGGCCACGCATTTTGGACTTGTTCTGGTTTTTGTGCAATTTATGCTGGAAATCAGGGGAGATCCCAGATGATTGGCGAGGTGCGTTCATCGTGCCTTTGTATAAAGGCACGATGAAAGACTGCGCAAACCATAGGGCTATCGGTTTGATTAGCTTGGGTAGTAAAGTTTAAAAAAAAATTAAATTAAATTAGCTTCACGCTGTATCCCGCACACAGCAGGGTATGCAGAGGGAACCTAGTGTTAAGACACTCCGTTCCCCACTTTCTGCCGAATTCTGGAGGCATTGCGTGTTGAGTGGCAGAACTCAACGCCGCGCTTAAACTCGACACCAGAGCGAAGAAATGGAAATATAAAGGAGATTGAAACTATTCCATACATTTTTGGGCCCAGAATGTAAAGATATGAAAATGGTATGATTTAATAGATTTAGGTACATCATTCCCTCCTTGAAAACTATATAAATTTTGGCAATCTGAGAGCTGAGTTATTAGAGATTTGATAAAAGTGAGGTTAAGTTCGCAGACCAATTTCTTGAATATCAACTTCTATAAAATATGTGATCACTGAGTTGTTTAAGCATTAATGTTTATTATTTATAAATAAAACACATTTTAATGAATATTTTATTCTTCTTAATAATACTCATAACATGAGCACAGCAGCCTACCATTCGTCTTCCTACAATACAATTGCAGTATTTCATAGCAATAGCTTCCCTTTCTCTACGAAAGCTGTCAACTAAAATGTAACAGAAATATATTTTCCTGCTTATATGTCGGGATTATATCACACCTCTAAGTAACCAGGTTGTGGTGGTTTTCATCGTCTAAAGGTCGTCGGACTAGGGTATTGCAGTGTCCATTGGCTATCCCACAATTCACACAGCGATTCATATCCATAGCGTGGCGGTCGTAAGATCCAAAAGATTTCAGAGTCCAGTGAGGAAGCGAGGGTCGTACAAAGTAGTCAGAGTCAAAATCCGAGAAAAACAAAACAGTAGTCGTTGAAAATATCAAACAAACGGGAAAACATTCAAAATGTCGATGCGTTATGACACGAACGTAATGACAGAAGCAAATGTTTTTTTTTAATGTTTTTTATTTAATGGCCTGATTTTGCGATGACAAACAGATGCAAAAATGCAAAAAATCATTAGACAAGGTGTGATTGTCAATCAGCTGTCACATCTCTGACTTAATATATGATTGATTTTAATCGATTAAGGATCTAAATCTTATTTTTTTCATTTTTCTCCACTTCCAGATTGTCAATTAATTTATTATTTGCTATTCTAAAAATAAAAATAAAATTGTAATTTTTTAGATCACATCTCAATTCTTTACGTGACGGCCCAAAAGTTTCATTCTCCTTTAAGTAAATATTTCATCTCCTCGAGTGGGGATCGAACCCACAACCAGTCGGTTTTGCAGTCACACCTCGTGCCGCTGCGCCACGACCGGCCTCAAGAAGTAAAGTTTATGCTAAAATATTAGCGAGAAGAATGCAAGAGAGATCTGAAAGGCCGTTGTAGGAGGCCCAAGGAGGCTTTAGACCTGGAAGAGGTTATATCGATCAGATCTTTTCCCTCCGCATGATCACGGAAAAATTTATAGCCGTTAACCAAAAAGTTTTCTATGCTTTTGTAGACTTGGAAAAGCCGTTTGACAGAGTTGTAAGAGCGAAATTATGGAAGATACTACCCCGGTACAATGTGAGCGGGACCCTTGCTGCAGGCCGTAAAGTCTCTTTACAGAGATCACTCAGCCTGCGTGCGAGGAGGAGCTGGCGTGTCGCCCTGGTTTCACATACGATCGGGTGTTAAACAAGGTTGTGCCATGTCAGCTTGGTTCCGGAGGGCAGCACACGACCGCCGCCTTCCGCCCTAATGAGCCAGAGGGCGGTCAGCTTGGGGAAGCTGGCCGCCTACTAACCTGGCCCCAGTAATCGCGCGCAGGTTCCTCCCGCGCGCTACTCCGAGCAGGCCGTCGAGGGTGACCACACACCCTTGACTCCGCGACGTACCTTGCAGGCTCCCGCCGCCGCGTGTCGCGGACGACTAATGTGCCCGCGTCTCGCGGCCAGTGGCGGTCGAGGAGGAGCACCGTGAGATTTTAGTGGGTATTCGGACGGCCTACATCTGCCAGTCCGCAAGTCCCACATAACCTGCTCGAGTCCCCACTCGGGCCGGTATCCGTAACAGGATTTCCTCACGAAAAAAAAAATGTCAGCTTGGTTGTTCAATTTGTATTTGGATAGCCTGAGGTTAAGTTTAACCAAACAGCTGTTAGGCGAGCTTTGTCCTCTTTGGACATCCACAAGTCGAGCGGGCCAGATGGCATCTCTCCCTTAGTGCTCCGTTCCTGTGCTCCTGAGCTGACACCGGTGCTAACGCGTTTGTTTCGGCACTCTTACTCAGTCGGCGTTGTCCCAGACTCATGGAAGAGCGCTCTTATCCACCCGATCTCAAAGAAAGGCGATGGTTCCGATCCATCTAACTACAGGCCTATTGCTATCACCTCCCTGCTCTCAAAAGTCATGGAGAGCATTATCAATAGCCAGCTTTTGGTTTATCTAGAGGATCACCGATTGATTAGTGACCGACAATATGGCTTTCTTCATGGTCGCTCAACCGGTGATCTTCTAGTTTACCTTACCCATCGCTGGGCTGCGGCTATTGAAAGCAAGGGAGAGGGCCTGGCAGTTAGTTTGGACATGGCGAAGGCCTTTGATCGGTGTGGCATGAGGCGCTCCTGGCTAAACTTCCATCCTATGGGCTTCCCGAGAATTTATGCAAGTGGATCGCCAGCTTTCTCACTGGGCGCAGCATCAAGGTCGCTGTCGACGGTTTTTGCTCTAATCATATACCCGTGAACGCTGGCGTTCCCCAAGGCTGCGTGCTGTCCCCTACGCTGTTTCTTCTGCATATCAATGACATGTTAGAGGATTCTAGCATTCATTGCTATGCAGATGATAGCACGGTGAACGCTGTTTACTCCGGCCGAGCAAGTCTTTCTCGGGAAAACGCCGAACAGTGCCGAAATAAACTTGTGTCTTCCGTTGAGGCATCCCTCAACAATGTCTCCTCATGAGGTGAAAGGAACCTAGTTCTGTTTAACCCCCTGAAGACACAAGTTTGCGCGTTAACCACAAAAAAATTCCCATTTATCGTCTCACCAGTCTTTCAGAACATTCCCTTTACAGCCGCGCCCAGTATCAGTATATTGGGCCTCAATGTTTCGAGTGACTGCCAGTATCGCGATCATTTGGAAAGCAAGGCCAAGTTGGCCTCGAAGAGACTGGGGGTCATCAACAGAGCGAGACGGTACTTCACGCCAAAACACCGTTTGGCCGGCAGGCAGGCAGGTTCGGCCTCATATGGGGTACTGTTCTCATCTCTGGGCTGGTTCACCTCAGTATCAGCTTGAACCATTCGATCGCATACAACGTAGAGCCATTCGAATCATTGGGGACCCAATAATCTGTGAAAGGCTTGATACTTTGGCTTTGCGTAGAGACGTTTCCTAGCTGTGCGTTCTCTATCGCACTTATCATGGGGAGTGTTCTGAAGAACTGTTTGACCTATTACCTGCCGCCGAATTTTCTAACCGCACAGTACGATATAAGCTGAAATATCATCCACACCACCTGGATACGTGGCAATCCACTACTGTGCGGTTTCGTAGGAACTTCCTTCCACGCACCACGGAACTGTGGAATGGCCTACCTGCGGCAGTGTTTCCAGGTCGATATGACATGGGTACCTTCAAAAAGCGCGTCTATCTCCATCTTAAAGGCCGGCAACGCACCTGTAGCTCCTCTGGTGTTGCACGGGGCCGTGGGCGGCGGTAATCACTTACCATCAGGTGACCCGAACGCTCGTTTGCCTTGTCCTTTTCCATAAAAAAAAAAAGCTGTCTCCATGGAGTGAAACAAAGTAATATGGGAGTGAAAGTTGGCCTGAAGTGAAAGGTGACCTGAATGTGAATTGCCTGCTGTACGCAGATGATGCAGTGCTTATTGCATCATCAGAATGCGAGTTGCGGGTATTGGTCACCACTCTGAAAGAAGGGTGTGAAAATAATGGTCTAAGCCTCCATGCGAATAAGACAAAGGTTCTGAAATTCATCTCAAGGTCATTTTTGAAAGAAATGAAGAACGGACGCAAAATCAGTGTAACTGGTAAAATATTAGAATAGGTGAATGAAGTGGTATATTTGGGAAGATTGTTCAGTAGAGATGGAAAATACGGGATGGATGTGGAAAGGCGTATTGCTGCCGGTAACAGGGTTAATGGAGCCTTAGCTGCATTGATGTGACGGCGAAACGTCAGCACACCTGCGCGTTTGGCCATACACAATGCAGTGTTGGTACCGACGCTGTTAAACGACAGCAAAACGTGGGTATTACAGAAGAAGAATGAAAGAAAGATGAATGCCGTGGAGAATCTCTTCGTAGGATATGCGGAGTCAGCTTAGCCGATTGAATCCGTAATGAAGCGATACACAGAATGGCAGGTATTAGCGAGGATGTCACGGTGAGAATGAAGAAGAACACGCTCAGCTGGTTTGGGCACGTCGAACGAATGAGTGATGAAATAATGGCAAAAAAGATTTATGATGGACAAGTGAGTGGTAAGAGAGATAGAGGGAGACCTCGGTTGACCTTCGAAAACACAGTATCAAAGATCATATAAAAAGCATGAGGACTCCCCGGAGGGCATGTATGAAGAGGTTGATAACAGTGGACAACGCGAAAGAGGTATGTTGAGACTACGGTCTCGCTACGGCGTATGGCGTTCCGTTCTCTCTGACTACCTCGCTAGGGATAAAGCGTGAAGCTAAGTTAAGTTATAACATTAGATTTTGGTAAAAAATATTGCAAAAATTTAAAACGGAGATTACGCGCTTTTTGACTAGCAAAGTCATTAATCACATTTTCAAAATCAATAGTATCGACTAGTTCATGTTCAATTGACATGATAGCGAGATTGTATTTTTCTTTTTCATTCTCTTATTTTTCTTGTACATTCCTTGATTCTTGATTGAAAAAAAATTAGAAGAATTGATCGTAGACTTTGTTGCCCCTTTCCATTTGTTGCCCGGTGCGACCGCACCGCTCGCACCCCCCCAGCTACGCCACTGCCTAAATTAGCATAAAAAGTGTCGACTAAACCTTTTCTACTTTACTTTTATTCTTAGCTTTCGTTATATTTTTTGCATTTATTTTTTATCCTTTATTATAAAATAATCTTAAGTACTATAATGTTCCTAAAAGTTGTGGTCTAACATATTATTTAAATAGTATACAATTAGCGAAATAGCGTAGTATTAGTACTGTGATATTATAATGAAATTGGTGATTACAAAGTCTAGATTAGCTTTCCTAAGTACTTCAAAAGAGCAAAGTGCCAACTCTGAAAGCTTTGAAGATGCAATAATCCACAAAACATTACAGTCTGTAAGGAACGAAATCTCAACCGGAAGAGATCCTCGTTGGAATGAGGTCAAGTATATTTCTTATAGTCAGTTTGAAAGTAAACTTTGCGGTCTCATTACTTTTTAGTACTTAATATTCCTTAAATATATAGTGAATTATATTTTCATCCGAATAAACGTTTAAGAAAATTATTAAGTGTGCATACGAGCAATGTACCGTAAGCCTTCGTAGCGCAGGGGCACAAGCGCGCGAATGTAAACACGACGGTTATGGGTTTAATCCCTACTTGGGGAGAATGAATTATTATTTATTAATATTTTCATTTCTTCGCCTTTCGGTACCAAGGTGTCTTAATAAGGTAAGTTATATTACTAAATATGTAATTCGATTATTCTATGCATCACACCAGCCTCATATATTATTATTAAGTCAATATAAACTATAATAACCGTACGCTGATATAAAGGCAAAATATGTTGACATATTTTGCCTTTATATCAGCGTACGGTAAAAAAAAGTAACTAATTATTTTTTTTAATATTTTTTTATTAATATTTTAATTAATATTTTGAAATTTCTATGATATCACTATTTCTAAAATAAAGTAGGTTATTAGATCAACCAAAAGCATAAGACACCTATATAGGCCTAAATCTGGTTCCGACTGTAACTAGATTAGCTTTAAATTTATTATGAATTCTCATACTTTCACTTGAAAAGTTATCCGTTCTAGATGACTTTTACGTTTCACATAATATGATTTTAGTAAATATAAAATTCAGAATAAAAATGTCAGATGAAGAAAATTGCTCATAGATTCAAATCAAACGGATTTAACCTTCCTTTTCACCTTCACGCATGTATCCCGCAAGTATCATGGTAGTCATAGGGAGTCTAGTATTAAGACACTCCACTATCCACTTTTCGCCAAATTCCGGAGGCGTGTTGTGTGGTGGAACTCAACGCCGCGATTTGCTTCGACACCAGAGCCAAGAAATTAAAATATTTAATATTTCATTTCTTTGAGTTGGAATCAAACACACAGCTTTTCGCGTTTATAGCCTTATTCGCGTTTATACTACCCTACTTATACTACCCTACGCCACGTTTGGCCTCAAAGTGGACTTCATAAGTCAATATATGTATTTAATTATACTTACTGATTTTTAATAATATGTCTGTGTAAATATATTTCCATACACTCACTGTAGGTGAACGTATGGAAAAGTTACTTGTTGCGTCGCAACTTTCCTTCTTTGAAGCCGATTTAATCAGAAAGATGGAATTTTAAAATACATAAATACCGTATAAAATAGTAGAGCGAATAGATGTATTTCGTAAATAGCTCTAATGAACTGCCACAATATAAATATATATCTATACAGTAATGTAATTACTAAGTATTGGACTGTTAATGCGATGATTGTGGGTTTAAATGTATGTAGGAGAATATTTATATTCAAAATACTTCCAGTTCAGGCTCTCTTTCTGTTTAAGATAATGAATATTATTCTAACTGACATTACATGCTGTATTAAAAAAATAAACTTAAAACAAATTATTTTGGAGGTATTATCTTACATAATAAAAATATTATATATTTATTTATCCTTTTAAAGCACCACAGTTCCATATATTGGTCATTAGTAAGCAAAGTACCACGTAAGCAGTAAAGGAACCGCTTCATTTCCTTCTGCACATATTCAAGAGGCGGCGAACAATACCTCACTGACAATGAGAACGTTATGTTTATACGAGACAATGCGTTATAGAAGTCATTATTATAAAATAACTATTGGATTACGTTCATTTAGTTGCATAATATAGCGTTTTATATTAATACCTAGTTATTAAAATTAAAATAGTTTTGAACTACTAATCTTTATGCTGCTATAATTTGCTGCTGCTGCTGCTGCTATTTTAATTTGCTGCTGCTATAATTTATTCAACTATTCGTGAAAAATAAGAAAATCAGCAAGTATACTTTTAAATATATACAAAATTATTGTTAGTAAATTCACTTTCTTCGAATTTATGTCTTATTGCTTCATATGCTGTTTGCCTAGTCGCAGTAGTTTGTCATTTATAACAAATATAGTTATAAATGACAAACAACGTAACAATAATGTTTCTGGAAACCATAAATTACACAAACCTAATAAAATAATTCAAGCTTTACATTTTTCTTAATATATAATTATTATACATTTACAATTTTAAAAACAATATAATAAACATACATAATAATATGACATATTTAAAAGTAAACAGACTATCCAGTCGACTCCTCGGTATTCAACGTTGACATGCAACACGACATGCCTTTCAAGCTATAATAATATATGAAACATCGCCTTAGCATTTAGAAGTAGAACATCTTAGGTCTAGGTAGCTCTTCGGAATGGAGACGAGCATACCAGCCTGCACCTTGCTACATCTTAGCCGTATATTACCAAATGCCTACTGTCTACATTGCGCCGTTATCCAGTCGTGCAAGTGGAAATTCGTAGCTAAAATATTTACCTAATTTTCAGTATTGGCATTAAGAGTACATGAGTTAGTATATATTATAAGTTATATAATATATAATTTATATTCTATTACAGTATATATTATACTCGTATATTATGTATATAAATTTAACGAATGATATCAAAACTTAACTATAATATATTTTTTTCTTGAATAAAAAAATGAGTTTGATAATTTCAATTTATATTGGATTAATGTTATTATCAGCTTCATGCTGTATCCTGCATACTACAGGGTAGGCAAAGAGAACTTAGTGTTAAGACCAGATCGAAGAAATGAAAATATAAATTGAAATAAATGATACATTCGAGTTATATTACATTAATGAAAAAAATATATTAGATATTAAATTAGGTAAAATTTTCTATTTCCATTATAAATATAATTATTTATTTAACATGTGTATTATAACTAAACCGAAAAATAGTATCTTAAGCTGTACAAACTTTTCTGGCAAAATGTAAAACCCTAACAAAACGCCCAAATTGGCATACGTTTACGAGTAAAGATAAAAAATACAAGGTGTTACCACAATGTGTTTTAGTACAACCATTTATTAGAGACGGAGTGAAATTGTAAAAACTTTTTCGTTACAATTTGTGTATAGGATGCGGGCGGCCCCCTCCCTGCCTCGTTCAGAACAAACACCTCAACTTCTTAAGTCGCGAAGTAATTTCGACATGTGCAGAGAAAATCTTTTTAACGACTTTTAAAATTATATATTATTTAAGTATTATTTTTATTGCTATGATTATATTTACATATAGCTACTTACTAACTAAAAATAATAGTGAAAAGCAGTGGCTGACCTTCATGTGAGGAACCGTTCATGATATATAAAATATCTTAAATATACTAATATTCGAGGCCATCCGTAGCGCATTGGCACAACGTGTGACTGTCAACGAGACTAGTTGTGGTTTCGATCCTCAGTCGAGGAAACGAAATATTTATATAAATTTATATTTTCATGCTGTTGCTCTAGGCCTGTCGTGGCGTAGAGGCATAAAGTGTGACTGTAAAATCGACTGGGTGTGGGTTCCATCCCTACTCGAGGAAGTGACATATTTTTTTAATTTTATATTTTCATTTCTTCGTTCTGGTGTCGACACTCAATGCCTCCAGAACTCGGCGGAAAGTGGGAAACGGAGTGTCTTTACCCTAGGTTCCCTTTGCCTACCCCTACATACCAGTATGCGTGATACACAGTGAAAGCCGATTTGATTTACTAATAATCTCTCCAACAAACTGATAAAGTGTAAAATTCCTCCTCCTTGTACGACATAATATTTTTTATGATGTTAGGAAAGAAAGTAAGCTTAAATATTCATTGCGTCAGATTTATTAGATTTTCATCTTTTATTAATTAAGACTCTCATTCTTTTATATGGCGAAGTGTTTATAAATCGTTCATGCTGAAAAACGTGTCGGGACAAACAGTGAAACTTAAAATAATTAAAAAGTTTTCTTATCTTTCTAGTAAGAACTCTTGTAACTAATTACTTCGTAACTCTACCATAACTTACATAGCTTTTTAGAAATACGCTTTTTCTCCATTTATTTTACTTCCATATTTATATTTCTAAGGCACACCAAAATCAGCACTGTTTATGTTATCCTCTATTCATTAATATTCTATTACTCATACACAGCTTTACAAGGAATTAAGTCGTGGTACAGTGTGTATTTATTTTGAGGAGTAGTAGAACAGTGTCTAATTGTAAATGTGATGGTTGTGAGTTGGATTCCCATTTTGGGAAAATTATTTACCTTCTTCGGGATTTCGGAGTATCTTAACACTAGGTCCGTTCTACGCAAAGCAAGGTTTGCGGGACAAAAGTTTAAAGCTACTTTAAATATCTATTTATACCGGTGTTATCACAATCAATGCTAATTGACATCACTGAATGCAGCTCTTAAAACGAATGAAAAGCTAATTTTACCACATACAATTTCAATTCTTCAAAGTAAGGTTCGTTGTCCACGCACGGAGGAGGACAATGAGGACCATCCATTTCCAATACCTTCAATTTGAAAGCGCTCGAATTTATACTTCATTAGGCGATTGACCTACTTGCACATGTTTAGTTAGTAAATTAACATAAATTTTGTGCTACCTCGATCTGAATACATCCGTATTATCATATATTAGAGAGTAGGTACATCGGTTTTTGGTAATATGTTGGGCTTAAACTCTTAAACATTTCAATCCCTTTGAGTGCCAAACCAGCTCAAAAAAACGGAACACGGATCACGGAAACACGGAACACAAAGGGTGAACAAATTTTTTAGATTTAAAAAACATATATGTTCAATATCACATTATCATACCGTGTAAAGTTGAGTAGGTAGAGCCGCAAGGCAGTCTCTGACTAACGTGATTATTATTAATGCCTAAAGTAAGAATATGAAGAAGTATGTTCATTAAAATCGACATTTATATTTTAAATATTTTTAAAAATTACAAATTTATATGCACATATGTAATACAAAAACATATGTAAAAAGATTATATACGGGTACATTATAATCTTTTTTAAATAACTATATACCATATCTTGTTATATTAAACATAGTTGAAATAAATAAAAACGACAACAATATAGTAGTGGTGTTACTTTGTGTTGGCAATTTACAAATTGTCTTCTCTAAAATTGAGTTTCTCTATATAGTTGTTTACACAAAGAAGCTGTTTAACCATTTTTATGGTAATAGATATGACATTAATGTTTTTCTTACTTAGTGATCATTATGTTCTTTCCTAAGGCCTGCTAGACTTTAAAATCATTGATTGGTAGGCCGGTCGTGGCGCAGCGGCACGAGGTGTGACTGTAAAACCGACTGGTTGTGGGTTCGATCCCCACTCGAAGACATGAAATATTTACTTAAATTTATATTTCCATTTCTTCGCTCTAATCTAAAATATTTAATATTTGTTTGAGTTGGAAATTAATCCACAACTTTTCGCGTTTATAGTCACAGATGGGCCTCTAAGTGGACTTCATAAATAAATAAATAAAAATATTTTAATTATACTTAAATATATTCCTATACACTCATTGTAGGCGAACGTATGGAAAAAGTTATTTGCTGCAACTTTCCTTCTTTTTAAGCCGAATTTTAAGCCGATTTAATAAAATTGAATTTAAAAATACATACATACCGTATAGAACAGACGTACAAAAGAGTAGAGCGAATAGACGTATTTCGTAA
The DNA here is from genome assembly GCA_021202915.1 of Heliconius himera. Lineage (NCBI taxonomy): Eukaryota > Metazoa > Arthropoda > Insecta > Lepidoptera > Nymphalidae > Heliconius > Heliconius himera. Next base: position 444,344 of record JAJHJA010000231.1, read on the forward strand.
ATAGCTTTAATGATAATATAAATATATATCTATAAAGTAATGTAACTAGAAAATATTGGACTGTTGATGCGATGATTGTGGTATTAAATTTATTTAGTATTTAAAATACTTCCAGTTCAGCTCTCTCTCTCTCTGCTTAACTTATAAATGCGAGTAATTTAATATTATTATATTTCAATATGACATTACATTTTGTAGTAAAATAATATTAGTATATTATATTTGAGGCCGGTCGAGGCGCAGAGGCACAAAGTGTGACTGTAACATCGACTGGTTATGGGTCCGATCCCCACTCGAGGAAGTGAAATATTTATTTACATTTATATTTTAATTTCTTCGCTCTGGTGCTGAGGCAAAGCGCGGAGTTGAATTCCGCCACTCAGCACTCAATGCGTCCAGAATTCGACGAAAAGCGAGGAACGGAGAGTCTTAACCATATTTTACTTCTGCCTACCCTGCTGTGTGCGGGATACACCGTGAAACTGACTTTTATAATATATTTATTTATCCCTTCTAAGATCCGAAGCTCAACATATTGGTTATTAGCCAGCAAAGTACGACATAAGCAGTGAAGGAACCGCTTCATTTCCTTCTGCACATATTCAAGAGGCGGCGAACAATACCTCACTGACAATGAGAACGTTATGTTTATACGAGACAATGCGTTATAGCTGTCATTATTATAAAATAGTTATTGGGTTACGTTTATTTAGTTGCATATTATAGCATTTTATATTAATACCTAGTTGTTTTGTTTGTATTAAAAAATCCGCGTGTACAGATTTTTTTCATCGCATATGGTATCGGTAGCAGATTAAATGTAGAAAATTTTAAAATATAACATTTATTCAAAAATATTTTAATAGCATTAAAATACTTTTGAATATTAAGCTGTACTGCTGCTTTTTTTTATTATTTTTTTATTAGCTTCACGCTGTATCCCGCACACAGCAGGGTAGGCAGAGGGAACCTAGTGTTAAGACACTCCGTTCCCCACTTTCTGCCGAATTCTGGAGGCATTGCGTGTTGAGTGGCAGAACTCAACGCCGCGCTTAACCTCGACACCAGAGCGAAGAAATGGAAATATAAATTTAAGTAAATATTTCATCTCCTCGAGTGGGGATCGAACCCACAACCAGTCGGTTTTGCAGTCACACCTCGTGCCGCTGCGCCACGACCGGCCTCACTGACTGCTGCTACTGCACTTTATTCAACTATTTGAGAAGAATTATATTATTTTAAAGTTATACATAGTATTTTAATCTTTCTGTTCAAATACAGCTTATGATGTGCAGTACACATCCCAATTGGACTTCAGGGACTGTGATCATTAGAATTTATAATTATTATAATAACTTATTACATATTTTTAAATTAAAATCTTTCTTCTCATCTACACATGCATGGTGCACTGTTAACACGGCCAGCTATAGCAGTGCTACAAAGCGGAATGGTAAATTTATACAATTTGAAGGCCTCAATTGGCAGACAACCCACTACTGTGTAAACACTGTTTTTAGCGAACACAACTCATGAATGATACAATAGTCTCATGAATTTCATTGTGACATACGGAAGAATGTGAGATAAGAGTTAAAGTGGCGGTACTAGTGATGTAATACTACTCTACCTAAGATATAGTACCTACTTATGAACAAATGATAGATAGGTAGGTACTTAACAATATATTAAACGTTTTTGTTATTTCTAGCAATTGAATTAATTTGTAACAAATCTCACACAATAAAGAACCCCCCCCTCCCCCCCTCCATTTTCTTTACTATCTTTTGTATCGTTTCTGTTTTAAATAAATCGCAACTATTATTAGCTCAATACATAAACCATTCTCAGGGTTTGAATCTACAGTTTTATATACATGGCCATGAGTTGGGTTACTACATATCAGCAAGTATACTATTAAATATATACTTAATTATCCCTCGTAAATTAACTTTTTCTTTGAATTTATCTTTTATTGTTTCATGCTGTCCACCTACGCCTAGTGCAAAAATGTAATTATTTTCTTTCTGTATATTTCTTAACAAATAATATTTATTAATAACAACAATGTAACGATAGCATTTTTGGAAAACATAAATTACACAAACCTAATAAAGTAGTTCAAGCTTTATATTTTTCTTTATTTATTTATATAATTATTATTCATTTACAATTTTTATAAGATTAAAATATTCTTAACCATTTGTACGTGCTCACTGTACAACTTTAATCTCATATTTTGTTACTTTAAATCAAATTACAGTAGGCGTGGTGTATAAATTTAACATTTTCAAGTTAATAAAAATGATTTAAGTTCGCATTATAATGATCTGTCTTGCGCGGAACAGAAAGAATTTATTGCTCTCATAATTTGCTATAATATTGTCCTGCAGGTACTTTTGGGGTTAGTATACAGTCGTAAATTTAACGTATTTAAGAATATACTTGAAAAAGTTGCCATTTTGAAAGAAATATTTTTTCATCATAAATATATTTTCGTTTCCTTCTTTGTAGTGGAATTAATCGCCGCTATTTGCTAGAGCGAGGAAATGAAAATACTAAATATTTTATTTCCCCGAGCGGTAATCGAACCCACAATCATCACGTTTCAAGTCAAACGCTTATACCTCTGCGGCAACGACAGCCTCATATAGAAATATTAAATATCTAAATAATTAACAAAGGAGATAACATGATAAAATACATTATCACAACATTATTATAGCTTAATTGAGAGCTCCTTATTGAGTTTTTAAAAGAAGGCTCGTCTAAAAAATTTAAACAAAAGCCATACGTTGGACGTTAATGAGTGTTATGAAGGACCCCTTATACACTTAGTTCGTCGGCACTCCACACTTCTTTCTTTATGAGCCTATAAGCCCGCACCGGCACGTTCAATTTGGTCTTCTAAGACTGGTCTTATAATATTATAAAACAAAAATCAAAATCTCTGGTGGCAGTCTAACAATAAGCTGAAAAAGGAAAAGGAATCCAATAATGACATGGAGAAGGTTAAAAGCAAATTATTATTTAAATAATATAAATACTAAAAAGTTTTTTGGAATTCCTACACCCATCCGCCAAAAGTAATAATATTTTCAAATCAATTATTATTCAAATACATAGTAATTAAGCTTTTTTAACAATAATCTAAGCTAAGCCTAAAGTTTCGTGTCTTTAATCCGCCTCTTAACATTTTTGTCTCAGAATCTACGCACGTAATTAATTTTCTCGGCAAAGACGTTCCTGCTATTATTTAGGCTTAGAAGTGATGTAAGTGAAGTTCTTCAAAGTTAATTGGTGAGTGCCTCTATGAGGAGCATAATGAGATTAGTTTCTAAAACGATACGGGAAAGGAAATATAGTCATAAGAAAAAAGATATATAAGGATAATCTATAAATATAATGAAAATATAAAAGTCATATTCAAATATAAAGCTAAAAAAAACTACTTGTCGAGGTAATAGAAGCCAAAATTTTGCTTTGGTTTTTACCTGTCTGTTGTTCGCTTGTGACGCAAAACCACCGGACGGATTTTAATTAAACTGTCGTTCATATGGCTATTAGTCCTCGACAACATATAGGGTATAATTCATTTTGAAGATCTAAATACCTGATGTGAAACCGTGGCGACCCGTCTAAACTATAAGATTAGAACAAGTTGGTCGACATTATGGCCAATGTTCATTATGTTGACCAACATCGTAGGAGTTTTTCAGCCAACACTTTGTGAGGGTATTAAAAAATTTAAGGTATCACCTGAAGTGAAATCCCAGGACCTGGAAGAAAACTGAGAAGATTGCTGCTGCAGTTCTTTATAAATTTAGAACTGAGAAAATTTACGTAACATTAGTAAATGCAATAATCGTATGCATTGCTCTACTCATTATATATACATCATAATATTTTTAACTACTTACGCACATTAAGTAGTAAATAGAAAAATAGCATTTATTATGCGAAGGATCAAGGATGCAAGTAGCAACTATATTACAAAATTTCAAGTCAAAAATGGAGACTGAAATAGCTAAAAGATGAATAAAGTAATAAAGAGTATACAACAATTTTAATTTTATTACAAATGTTGGATCTGTCTGGTCACCGCTAAAAGACATCTGATTTACAAAAGCTCTCAAAGCTTAAGTTGAAAAACTTTCACGAATTTCATCAAAAATATACAAATAACTTTTTCGATTAATTTCTTTTTAAAGGAAAAATGTAAATATTCGTAATTTAGACGGTTAAAGCAAATTAATGATATCATTAAAAGACGCGAAAGATCTTAATCGCTATTCCTGGCACTTTGCCTTGTTTGTCTAACTCTCAAACGAAGATGCTGTGCTAACTGTTATAAGGCATCTTTATTTAGTTATGTTAGATATATAATAAAAAACTGGTCAAGTGCGAGTCGAGCTCACTCTCCGAGGGTTACGTATTAATTTCAGGATTGTAGATCAGCGGGAAGTACAAATCATAAAAGTTAACAAATTCTAAGAGGCGGGCGCTTGCACTTATTATGTATTAATTAAACTACTATTATGAATTTGTAATGTTTTTTTAATACAATTCAAATACATACAACTTTTCATTTTTCGATTTTTTTTCTTTAGTTTTATTGTAAGTTCGTATTTCTTGCTAAATTTCATCACGGTAGAACCACAGAAGTATCCTGTAGGTTTAAATTACGCAGTGAATTTTATACATACAGCAGAAACGATGAATAAATGTCGACTGCATGCTTTATATTTTCTGTGCTCCAAGAGACGGTAGACCCGAATATTTTATATTAATTTTCTCTTTTACGCGATCTCGAGTTAAATGTTAAATCGACAGATAGATAGATCATATAAGGATAAGGCTATAACTTAACCCAAATTACATTACCAAATTAATTCTCAAATTCTTCAAATTAGGTTCTTTTATATATATTTTTTGTTTTTATTAGTGTTTTATATGCCTGTATATAAGGCTTAATTGAGATTTTGTAGAATAGAGATTTCATTTGGAGCTAAAGTTAAAATTACACCGTTGGTGTAATTTTATATCCAAATTTACCCCTTTCATCGCCTCATCAGCGCGTGATAGAGAGCCAATTTAAACCGTGTTCCGTCTATCTACGAGCGCACAAAGTTAAGAAAATTTATTTTGTACATATAAAGTTGAAGTTATGCTCAATTCGTTAATTTAGTTTACACACTGTACAGTAACAAACTAGAAAGGCAGCAAACTTTTCTATTTTTTTTAAATAATTCTAGAAACCGCTGCAACTTAGTGAAAAAATTCTACATGCGCATTGTTTGTGGATTCGATCCCTACTGCATATAATAATTTCTCCTCCCGAGACGGATAAATACATCACTCTTAAAACGCAGCTAATTAAAAGATTATTTGCGTCTCAGGAAAAGAAGGTGATGCAGTTGCTGAGGCATGAGCAGCTAGGTGATCGCAAGCCATCGCAGTTTCTGCGATACATACAAGATCTTGCGGGTTTGTCTGTCCCCAAAGATTTTTTAAAAACATTATGGTCTAGTAGATTACCGCAAAATATTCAAACTGTTATAGCTTCGCAGCCTGATCTACCTATTGAAAAATTAGCTGACCTGGCAGACAAGGTGCACGAAATAGCACCCTCATCACCACAAGTCGCAAGCACGTCTGCGATGGCCACACCCCCTGCACCCTCCATGTTGGAAGAAATGGCCAAGCAGATCCAACTCCTGACCAAGCAGGTATCTGAACTCTCGACCCAGGTACGTCACAATTCGGTACCATTCAAGTTCAGAGAGCGTTCCCGGAGCCATTCCAGGCATAGTCGGAAGTTAACTTCCCATCAAAAATGTTGGTACCATTTTAAATTTGGTTCCAATGCAAAAAAATGTGTACAGCCATGTACTTACGGAGAGTCGGAAAACTCTCTCTGGGCAGCCGGAAGTAGCGGCCAACGTCTGCCCTTTACCTACAGGCCGTCTTTTTATTAACGACCGTATTTCAAAAATGCTTTTCCTCATAGATACTGGTTCTGATCTCTGCGTTTTTCCACGGTTGGCTACCAAGGCACCCTGTACCAAGACGAAGTATGAACTTATGGCAGCCAACGGTACAGTCATTCATACTTACGGTCCTACGTTATTGCAGTTGGACCTAGGACTGCGACGTACTTTCACCTGGAAATTTACCATCGCTGATGTTTCGAAACCGATTATCGGCGTAGATTTTCTGATATTTTACAATCTTCTTGTAGATTGCAGATATCAGCGCCTCGTCGATGGAACAACTACACTGTCAGTGCAAGCACTACAAGAAAATATCTCCGATGACCTTGCGTCAGTCAAAGCCATTTCGGGAGAATCAAAATACCATCAGCTGCTTCATGAGTTTCCAGAGGTAACGAGACCATCAGGTACGTCTTCCCTACCTAAGCATAATACTGTGCATTACATCAATACCATACCCGGACCACCAGTTACCAGTAGACCTCGTCGTTTAGACCCAGTTAGACTGAAAGCGGCCAAAAAAGAGTTTGATGATATGCTCTCACAGGGAACTGCCCGCTCGTCTAACAGTTCGTGGTCTTCTGCTCTGCACTTAGTTAAGAAGAAAGACGATGGATGGAGACCATGTGGTGATTATAGAGCACTCAACGCTCGCACAGTTCCTGACAGGTATCCTATTCGCCATATTCAAGATTTTTCCTATCAACTCTCTGGTTGTTCAGTATTTTCAACTATTGACTTGGTTAAGGCGTACAATCAGATACCGGTACACGTCGATGATATCCACAAAACAGCCATTACAACTCCTTTTGGACTTTTTGAGTTCCCGTACATGACCTTCGGACTGCGCAATGCAGCACAAACCTTTCAAAGGTTCATGGACGAAGTACTACGTGACATTGATGAGTTTTGTTTTGGTTACTTAGACGACATTTTGGTATTTTCCAGTTCTGAAGAGCAACATCAGCGCCATATCAGACAACTGTTCACCAAGCTCAAGGAGTATGGTGTTTTGATAAACACATCCAAATGTGTCTTCGGGCAGCGACAGGTAAAATTTCTTGGTTACCTAGTGTCAGGTTCTGGGACTCAACCTTTAGAAACGAACGTAAAGAGCATACAGGAGTGCAGCGTGCCTAAAACTGCTAAGGAATTAAGATGTTTCCTTGGTATGTTTAACTTTTATCGTCGTTTTATTCCCGGCGCCGCAAACATTCAAGCACCATTAGACTCTGCGCTTTTAGGACCCAAGATGAAAGGAGCTAGGCCGATCACAATGACACCTGAGATGATGGAAGCTTTTGATAAATGTACGATTTGTTTATCTCAAGCCACGTTATTGGCTCATCCAAGTTTCATCTGCAGAGCTAGCTATTGCCACTGATGCATCTGATGTCGGTATTGGAGCAGTACTTCAGCAACGTGTCAACAACGTATGGCAACCTCTTGGTTTCTTTTCTAAGAAATTAACATCTGCACAAAAGAAGTATAGTCCTTACGACCGAGAGCTTTTAGCTATTTATGAAGCCATTAAATATTTTCGACACATGGTTGAGGCTAGAAACTTTGTGATTCACACTGATCATAAACCTCTCACCTATGCATTCAACATTAATAGGGAGAAATGCTCACCGCGCCAATATCGGTACTTTGACTATATTTCGCAGTTCACAACCAGTATTCAATACTTACCAGGACGTTTGAACGTAGTGGCTGATACACTGTCACGGCTGGAAGAGGTGAGTCGTTCTATTGATTACCAGGCTCTGGCATTTGCTCAAGATACTGATCCTGAACTGCTAGGTCTGCTTCAAAAAGGCTCATCGTTAAAACTGGTTAAGGTAGACTTGCCAGACTCTAACCAGAAGATATACTGTGACGTATCAATGATTTCTCCACGCCCGTTCATTACTGAGAAATTTCGCCGACAAGTTTTTGAAACGTTACACAGCTTAAGCCATCCTGGTAGGACAGCTACAGTGCGACTGGTAACACAGAGATTCGTATGGCCAGGGATTCGCAAGGACTGTAGAGAGTGGACACGGGAGTGTATACTTTGTCAAAAGAGCAAAGTTCACCGTCATACCCTTGCTCCCTTATCCTCAATCCCAACTCCTACGTCGAGGTTTGCACACATCCACCTCGACATCGTCGATCCTTTAACCATTTCGTTTGATTTCAGGTATTGCCTTACAGTCATCGATCGTTTCACACGATGGCCTGAGGCATACCCACTCAAAGACATCACAGCTGATTCCTGTGCTGCCGCCCTTCTCTCTGGTTGGATAGCAAGATTTGGTTGCCCTCTTCGAATTACAACCGATAGGGGACGTCAATTCGAGTCGCATCTCTTCAAGGCACTATCAGCCATGATTGGTGCACATCATTTTAGAACCACATCATATCACCCAGCTTCCAACGGCTTGATCGAGAGATTCCATCGGCAGCTTAAAGCAGCTATCATGTGCCATCCCACTTCTACCTGGACGGAAGCACTTCCGTTAGTGCTGCTGGGCATCCGTAGCGCCTGGAAGGACGACATTCAGGCTTCAGCCGCTGAGCTGGTCTACGGGGAGCCCCTTCGTCTTCCAGGACAATTTCTTGCACCCTCTGAAGATTACAAGACAGGTGATATCACAAATCTGGTTACTCGTCTTCGTGCTGGTATGGCACGACTCTCGCCAAAGCCCACGTCATGGCATAGGACAGGTCCTTTTCATATGCCGGCCGACCTTGCAGACTCGACACATGTTTTTTTACGGCGGGACCACGTCCGCAAACCACTGGAACCACCATATGCAGGCCCGTACAAGGTTCTTAAAAGGACGCCTAAATATTTTAAGATAGACATATCTGGTAAGCCTAACAACGTGAGTGTGGACAGGCTCAAGCCCGCACATGTTACGCGAGAGGCCGTTCCTGTATCAAACAGACCAATTACTGCACCAAAGGCAATCTCTCAGCCTGATGAGGAGCAGAAACTTGAAAAGCGGACACGAAGCGGAAGAAGAGTTAGATTTCCAGACTACTATCGCCCTTAACCAGGTCTCTGGGGGGGAGTACTGTAGTGAATATTATCTTTTATAAAATTAAATAAATAATAATAATAATAATACATGTAAACTTCTATTTCATTCGATATTAATATTATATACTTACACTACATTATATTTTCAAATTTACTTACACTACATTATATTTATAAAAGGACTTGTGCTGACTGACTGAGGTAAGACGCACGCAGAGCCGTAACCGCTGAAACGTGAAATTTGGGCAGATGTTTATTTTCTTATTCTGGACATCCACTAAGAAGGGAATTTGAAAAATTTTAACCCTAAAAGGATGAAATAGGGGTTGAAAGTTTGTATGGAATTTTTTTTTAATCTGTACCGATTTTTATAAAATTTGAAATTCAGACTCTTAAAAATATTTCATTGAACACGTGTTTCATGGTTTTTAAGAATTCACCCCCTAAGGGTTCAAATAAGGGGTTGAAAGTTTATATGGAAAAATCTTTAAATTGCCACCGATTGTTATAAAAATTTTAATTCAGACTGTTAAAAATATTTTATTCAACACGTGTTTCGTGGTTTTTTTAGAATTCACTCCTAATAAGCGGGCGAAGCCGCGCGCGCCCTCTGGTTTATTATAATTATCCGCACGCAGCGCATTCGCATGACAAACTTGTTTCGAGTTTTTTTGCTGTGCGTGACGTAGCCTGCTTGATAGCTACGTGTATAGAGTCGGCTACTATCGCTTGCGACGTTCACTTGTTTAAATTGTACTCCTTGCTTGTATTCAATTTTAAGCCTTATCTTCTTGCTAATACGTATCTGTTTCGCTTGTCTGTTTCTTTTACTATTTCTTTAAAATTCTTTCTTTCCTTCTGTAAGTGTGTAAAATTATTCTCTTTGTATCTTCTTAAGTGTTGAATAAATTTGGACAATTATTCCACAAAATTTTGGAAATTTCATTTCACTTCATAATTAAAAATATAAAATATTATTAAATAGCGTATTTCACAAAAACCGCTATACATACACATACAAATAAATTAATTTTTATTATGCTGCATTTGCCATATAAATAATATAATTTAGACATTCAATAATTTTGAGAAAGTGCAAGCACAATAAACAAAATATTATATATATTATTTGAATTAAAATGTTAAGTTAATAAATAATATAAGTAAATTTTAAGTTATACAATATAAAAAAATATTTTTTAATGGATATTGTTATTCAAATACCACCTGAAGCGATGGAAGATGCGATGCGTCCGTCCATATTGTCTAATAATAAAAATATTTAAGTGTATATCTTAATGAATATGGAATTTAAGTCAATAATTGACAACATTTCCATTTACTATCAAAATCAATAATTGTGTTAGTTATAACAACGAATATAATATTTGCACACTCGTGTCCAATTCGCCAGTATTTATTAAATCTCTTCAACTACATAATTATGAATTTATTTATCTGCATTATTTTATTTTTTTAAGGATAATATCATTTTAAAAACAATATCCTTACCTTTATTGAAAAGTAAAGATTCAGCAAATTGAACAAAACAGTTATTTATAGAAATTTTGTTAAATAATATTTTTAAAATAGTATTTTTTTTTATTTACGAGCCAATTGAAATAAAACGATCAGAAAATGTTAAGAGAAACTTAAAAAACTTTAATAGTAAAAAATGCATTGAAATCAGTTAAGCTGTTTTTGAGATTAGCATAAACAAATGCACAGACAAACAGACAAAAATACAAAAAACTGTTATTTTTGGTTCTATTTTTTTTTTCATATATATCTTCCATGTACAGACGCCAATCCGTTACGATTTTATTATAAGTATAGATGACATTTACACACAATACTAATACCTCACGTGTCAAGTGCAATCAGTGGATACAAAGAGCTCTAATTAGTTTACATACATACGTGTGTTGTGCGCAAAGTGGATCCGAGTGTCTCCTTACTGTGCGCCCTTTGTATGCTAGTGTCAATAAACTTCTGTAAAATCACACACACGAATAAATCTTTTGACAAATTGTATATAAAAATGGAAAGAATATTGAAATAAAAGGTCTCCTAGCATAGATAAATTTCCCAGAGAACTAATCAATTGTGGTAACCAAAGTAACAAGATATATATATTTTTAGTAAAGGAGATATATTTTTAGTAGAGGCCAGTCGTGGCGCAGCGGCACGAGGTGTGACTGCAAAACCGACTGGTTGTGGGTTCGATCCCCACTCGAGGAGATGAAATATTTACTTAAATTTATATTTCCATTTCTTCGCTCTGGTGTCGAGGTTAAGCGCGGCGTTGAATTCTGCCACTCAACACGCAATGCCTCCAGATTTCGGCAGAAAGTGGGGAACGGAGTGTCTTAACACTAGGTTCCCTCTGCCTACCCTGCTGTGTGCGCGATACAGCGTGAAGCTAATTTTTTTTTTTTTTTTTTTAGTAAAGGAGATATGAAACGGCAAAAGAATGCCAAATGCTTCAAAGGTCAGAATTTATCACGAACAGCTGGGTATTCAGATGGAATCTAGTATTAAGACACTCCGTTCGTCACTTCTCGCCGAATTTAGGAGGCATTGCGTGTTAAATGGTGGAATTTAACGCCGCGCTTTGCCTCGAAACCAGAGCGAAGAAATGATCGAACCACAAACAAACTTGTGCCCCGACGCCACGACTGGCATCAATGACTGAAAAATGTCAGTGCCTTTTAGTAACACAACGTTGCATTACTAAAGAGCAAAGCAAATTATGAATTTATAAATGCACGTACCAATATGTGCTTTTATTAAATTAATTCACAATTCTACATTATACAATATATAAATGTCATTATTAGAGGCCCGTCGTGGCGCAGGAGAACAAGTGTGTGACTATGATTAAAATTAGAAAAATTGTTCTTAGAAAACGATGCTGATGATTCTTTCATAATTACCGCTTGATGATGTTGATGAGACGGTTCAGTACTTTACAAAATTCTTAAGTCAAGTATAGTCAAGTACTATAATATTATGTAGTTATTTATTAGTGAAACAAAGCTGTAATAGTAATGTTAAATTGTGTAATGTAATTCGCTTTTATATCAACTCTTCTAAAAATATCTAGCATCTTAATAAGCACAATTCCAACACAATTACGAGCTTTACGAACAAAAGCAATAACCATATAAAAATATAGTTTTAACATTGGAGAAAACTATAAATAACAAAGGAGACGAAAGTAAATAACATACCAGTTGGAACATTAAGATAAAAACCAAATAGTTCTTGTATTGAATATATTTAATTTGATGTCAATGTCATCCAAAACTTAGTACTTATAGTACAAACTAAAATGTTCGGTTGCCTTAAAGAAAATTAAGATAATTTAAAGAAATTATTATTAAACTAAGTAACCTTAAAATATTTCATAATTATGTAAATGAGAAATGTGGTATATCTTTCAAAAATTCGTGTAAAAAGGTTAACGCGGAAAACGGAAAAACAGAATTAATTACGAGTCCTCGCCCTCCTTTTGTCAGTGCTTCACATAACGTTTAACAAAAATTCCTGAGCATAGAAAATAAACATATTTTTATTCATTTTTTACGTAAATTTGGAATTTGGACAAAGTTATCTAGCTCCCGCGTTCATTCAAACAAAATATTATGTATGGTAATGATAATGTAAGTAATAAAACATCAAAGCATATCGTGTGTACTTTGTCCAAATTTTGTGAATATTTCAAAAATTATTTAAGTGATTAAATAAAAGAAATGTAAATAGGCAGATTACTTATAAAAAGTGTTACACTTTTTTGTTTAAAACTTCCACACATTTTAATAAACTATAACTTAACTATAAAAATATAAGCCTTATTCTATTTTTTTATTAAAAAAACGAATGCTTTAAATATAAAATTCACCAAAACTTGTGCTTGTAGTAAGGAGAAAACACCATATAAAAGTTCCTACCAACTGTTGTTTACAAAACAATACTGGCTATACAAAAATATTCTCTTGTTCTGTTCTTGAAAAAATACTTGTTCAAACGGGACAATGAAGACACGCCACGGAGATATAGCTCGCTTTCAATTTGATCATAATTTTAACAGAATTTTGAATATAACCATATATAATGTTGTCATTATAATAAAGCCGATGTACTCTTGAATGGTGAACCCGTAGATCCTGTTGATTCTACAGCATGAGAAATAGGTATCACCATAGACTCCAAATTACAGTTACAGTAATTACTTCAGTTACTTCCATAGTATTATGTCCTATGGGATTTCGCTTTGGAGTAATACAGCCGGTATTCATCCAATATTTGTCCTGTAGAAACGAGATATTCGTACAATCTATAACGTAGATCCTAAAGACTCCTTAAGGCAAAAGTTTAAATAAATGAATATATTGACAGTTGCATCTGAATAAATTTTTGAAAATGTTGTGTATGTTAAGAAAAACATTAATAATTTTACCAAAATTGGTGATAACATTCAAACATACCACTGACGACTACAATCGACCATTGTGTATGGCGGTAGTGGACTACGAAAACGCCTTCGATCCTATCGAAACCTGAGCAGGTCTCTACGCATTGCTGCAATGTCATATCGACTGGAGGTACATGGAGGTGCATTGAGGGGCATTTGCAACTCCTCTCATCCTAGAAGTCCTACTGTATTCAGTCATGGCGACTGCGGGTGCCCTAAGGAGGGGATAAGCGATGGTGGTGGTCTGATGTATGTACGTGAAGAGATTTCTGCTGGATTTTAAGAGGTAGTATCGGTTTGCGTTAAAGCATTTCATAGCCTATGTCCAGCAGTGGACACGAACAGGCTCACTTAATTTATTTGTTTCAAACAAAGCACCGCTTTATGTCGTAACACTTACAACATCCATTTTCCCTAATAAAGGAATATTTTTCTCTGTCATTAATAACAGCTGCGTTACTGTGCTTTGCTTTGAGTTAAAAGATTTACGTTTAATATAAAATATTTTTCTGTACGAGTAACTCACAAAAGATAATATTGTATAACTGCATAGCCGGATGTTCCTAGATAGTCTTTAGACTTTAGACTTCAGTTGGCTATTGTAGCATTTTCTACGTGCACTACATAAACATACACATAAACCTTAGTAATAAAAAATATCTCCTTTGGTATTGAAAATATTTAATATTTGGTACTTACTACTCGTCAAAAGAAGCACGCTTGGATAGAATATGAGTATATAAACTTTATTCGAATTCCAATATGAAAAAAATAATGCAGGATTGCGTCTGTTTTACTAATGCCAAGCAAATATCAATATCATATTATTCGATTTGTATGCAATTGATCACTCGTAATAAAGAAAATATGATAATGGAATGATAATAGTTTTACTCATATAACCTTGTTATTTTCTATAGTAAACTACAGAAAATAACATGTGAAAAGGCTTAAAAGCCTATTTTTTTTAAGGTCGTCGTGGCGCAGAGGTAAAGCCCTACATATGACAGTTGTAGATTCAACTATATTTCATTTATTTTCTATTTTGCGATCGAAGTGGAAGATAAAATATTTTGATACAGAATGGTTTAATATATTGTTTTAAATGATAAACATTTTCCTCGCCACCATTATCTATATATCTATTGTTATGTTGCTATATGTATGTTAGCAGCTCCCCAGCACAGCTATAGTCAGAGAAAACCTAGTGTTAAGATACTCCGTTTTTGAGAAATTGCGTGTTGAGTAGCGGTCAACGCCGTGCATTGTCTTGTCAAAAGAGCAGGAAAATGAAAATAATTCGTACTTTCGAGTGAGAATCAAGGTCACAATTGCTATCGCGACGACCTTTATATAACCTTTAATTTATGTAATAAACATGTACTATGATTATGGAAACCAAAAAAAAATCCATTAAAAAGGATTATTTGAAAAAAAGCATGATATTATAAAAAGTATAATTTGGACAATAAAGGATAATTCCAAAGCGCAGTTGCAAGTACCTGATTGCATTTATTACCAAGTCCGCTCTTGGCAGCGCCCGTTGTTGCCTCGAGGTGTGTTGGCGTAACTCCAAACCATGCAATCCACCTACTCTATATATGTAACCGGTTAATTTTTCAACTATTTTTGTAAGATTACTAAGACACTCAATGTAATTTTCATACATTTATAACTTTTACTACTTTAACGATTACGATATAATAATAAAATCAAATATATATTACAAAAATGATCTTTATAAATATTTTTACTTAAAATTGTACTCTTAAGTTCAATTCAGATCTTAAACAATAGTACTTCAAGCGTGTCTGTTAAACATAAATCCCTTTACCAATGTCAAATTGAATAGAGAAAACGTATCTATTATTAAAGTAGGAAATCGTACCATAAAAGAATGAATTTCAACACAAATGCTTGTAATAAATTCCGCAAAATTTAGTTCGGTGTCTTACTACATACAATACGTAAATAATTATTTATAGTTATCAAACGATCATCACAGGACGAAGAAAGAACTTCATTGACTGTTGATGATGTGAATCATCAACAGTCAATGAGGTCGTAGACTATTATCTTACATAATAAGTAATAATTCATCTTCACGTCCAATAACACTACGAGTAGCTGCAACAAGCAATAGCTAATGCTTAATTTACTGTCGATCTACGAAACTATGTGATATTACATATTAACAGTCAATTGTGCATTATGTTTGGTAGAATTCAAATTCGTACTTTGCTTATAAAGTTGGGTTTTCTATAAATGACATATCTATACCAATTTAGTAAGCTTAGAGAATAATAATTGGATTCAAAATATACTGATTCAGATAACGTATATAAATTTGAACGTAGCGGGATTAGAACCCGCGCCTCTTCGGAAACTGTCCAAGCACTCTGATCAACTAAACCATACGTTACGTAGTTCCGCTGTTGGTCACAGCGACTGGAGATATATAAAATAAGAAATACACAATTTTTATAACATATTAGTAACTTTGTTGGCGTTTTATATAAAACAAGATCAGCACTCGATATTTCCCATTCACAAAAAAAAAAAAAAATTTCATTTAAAAAAAATTAAAAGTATTCATTCATCAATATTTTTATTACAGGGAACAAAATTCATATAACGAACTGAATAGTAGTCTAAGTCAGTAATTTACTTTTTAATAATGAATGTGTTAATTAATAGAAATACAGCATATATAAATATAAAATAACTAAAATTACTCTTATACATGAAAATGTAAAATAGAATATTAAACACAATTTTTCCAAGTCAAGAAGAAAAATTGAACGACTCTTTTTAGATTATCCTAAACAAACGCATAATAAGCTGTTTTCTTTACCCTCATTCTTATAGAACTCCCGTATGTCGATGATACTTTACTTGTATATACTTGTGCATAAGTATAGGTTTTACAATATATAATTATAAGAATGTTTGTTCACACAGCCTAATACTCGAGACATTAGATGTTGGGTGGCGGAATTGAACGCCGCTCTCTATCTTGTTACTTGAGCGCCACGACGTTCAATTATCAGACTTTTTAAGTGTTATAATTCATTTTAAAATGTTATTGAAACACTGCAATTAACGGTTGTTTTACTCTCTTGTGAGTAGACGATTTGAAGCTACGACCATCGCGATTAGTCGATATTAAATAGTATATTAGATACTTATTTAGAAAACGTACAAAAATTTGAACGTAGCGTGCCTCGAACCTGCGCCTCTTGGAAACTGGAAACCGATAGGACCGGAACGTATGGCTTAGTGGTCAGTGCGCAGGGAAACAAACAAATCTCATTTCGAAATCGAGTCGTAGGTATTGATGGCAAAGTTCAAAATTAGTAAATCTTTAGTAGTATTTTTGTATAAGTATGCGTTTACGTTATTGACATCTTTGCGTAACTGCGTCACACGAAATATAGGTATGGATAAACATCGTGAAATGAAAAAAAAATCCTAAAAATGTAAACTGTTGTTGAGTTATCTTGATGAATTTCTTTAGGTATGACTTTGAAATATTTAATTTATATGCTGTTTCCGTATAAGAAGCGCTGCCTCTTCCAACCTGTATATGGTAATGACGATAACCTACAAAATCATGAAAGCTTATTATGGAAATTAAAAGAAGAAAACTTGTAGAAATATGAAAAAGTCATATTATATTCACATTTGATAGGAAAATATTTACATACATAAGTGGCTATGTACAATGTATATGTTTATGAAATATTTCTGGTGAGAGCTACGCTAACAATTTACGATGAGGCCGATGTTTGTAAAAGCCTTTTTTTGGAGACGCGCGATACCGTCGTCGTATACATAAAATGTGTATTCTTCCTTAAACCTTACTTGTGAAATTCAACGGCAAATATCTGAAATATTGAACAAAAATGTGAACAAAATCTTAAAAATAAATAAACAATATATTTTAAGGAAAATTGCATTAAAAATACGAGAAACTATTATATAAAGCTGACTGTTTTTATTTACACGAGTAGTGGTCATTTATTGATATTTCGTTATAACTTTCTACAAATGCTACACCTCAAAGTTTTCTTTATCTGAGAGTTTTAGAGCATACGTAAATTCGTGTTTTGCGTAGAAAATCAAAAATGTGAAATTATAACATACCTAAAAAATATTAGCAAATAGTAAAGCTCTGCGTTCAAATTTTTTTACGTTTTCTAAATAAGTATTTTTCTTTCCTAATTGTGGAATAACACTTTAAAAATGTTTAAAAATGTTTTATACATTCTTGTCAACGAGTTTGATGTAAAAAATTGAATTTATTCAAATTCCATTTTTTTTATTTTTGTTTTTGTTAGTATTTACGATATGAAATTTTCTCCGTAACCGGTGAAGTTTCACATTTTTAAAACTATTCGTCCGATAGTTATGATCACGTATATTATAAAAAAAATAATGACATGTTTTTTTACATCACTAATATACTATGAGTACAACAACAACATATATATCCGTCATCCATATTTTAGTTAATTTGAAAGGTTCGATACATTTGAATCTATTGAACATCCAAACACTAAAACAATAAAACACGTTAAGATACTAATGATTAATGGAGGCTATAAATTTCGCTTTAAGCTTTTACTATACAAGGTGTAAGCTTTTGCGCTTAATATTATGTAAGGCAAATATTTTGTATTATAATAAATACAATTTAACATAGAAACAAAACGAAAATGTAATGTTTTTATTTTCTTATATTCGCCCATGTAGTCAATATTCACTTTGAGGGTTAATTTCTGCCTTGAATTTAAATAACATAATTTTTTAGCCTTTTATCTCGAGTGGTTGTCGAGATTTTGAAAAAAAAAACGAGTTTTTCAGATTTTATCGCTATTTTCACAGTAAAATTCAATTTTAACATAATACCTTATTAAACATCCGATGTTGTTTTATAGGTGACATATTATTCAGTTAATTGATTGGACATTCATATAGTTCATTAGTGAATCGTCCAAGCGGAATGATGCACCGAGACCAAAATATTACTTGATGAAGGCTTTTGTTTGAAGTACCATACATTGTACACGCAAAATATTATTAAATTACATATATCATTAAGTGAAAAATAAATACTATTGTTATTTTCACGGAAAGTACTCTCTATGTACCAACAACGATGTACAGACGCTCGTATATATAGTTCTTTCTGTTATTAAATTAAGAAATCGCATCACAGATCCAACTAGGTAGTTTTATAATACACAGTACCAAAACAAACTCTATAATTATCCCTTAATTCAGTTAAAGTAGGAGAAGTTGTCTTTTCTAAAATATTTTTTTTATTTATATACAAAAATAGCGTACGAGAGCAATCCCAGAATATATAAACACAATTACAGTAACTATCACTGTCGCCGCCGAGTGAAGTCGAGTCGAAAAAGTAAAGTTGCACGATCTCGTTTGGCGCTAGCTTTCCGTCCAATAAACGTTTGTAATTCGAGAGCTCCATCTCGATTCGCTTCCCCATATAACTTTCTGGCGAGCTTACAACAAACTGGACAGCTTTTTGTTGGAAAGTTTTGAATGTCGTAACGTACAAATACACGATACTATAAATTTAATAATAGAATAGTTGTTATAGAAAATATATATTTATGGGAAGCTAATATTGCTGGTATATTTTCCTTTGAATAGATAGCACATTAGATGAGATATTCGTTCTGTTAAAGAATTTACCATAATGATTACGGTAAAATTGGGAACGAGTTCCCAATTTTTTTTAAGTTCAAATTATTGTGTCTCTTACAGTAACATTTTGTCTAAATAAATTAAATTAAATTGAGTGAAATTTATAACCACAGCCTTATATTGACTGTACTTCGATGGTATTATTAGCCTCTCCGAATATGTAGATAAACGTAAAAATGTTAATTAAAACTAACAGTTAAAACTAATAAAACCTATTAAATCAATCTATTCTTTATCAACTTCTTTAGAGAAAAGGTGTTTATAATATTTTTAAAAATATTAAATTAAATTTCAACAAGAGATACTTTTTTAATATTAAAATTGAAGCACAATATCAGTAAATCCTGAATGGAGTATAAAAGTGCGGCGGTGAAAGTTACCCGGCAGCCAGGGCGGGCCCGGGCGCGCGACGTGACGACGTGACGCGGCCGGAGCGGCCTGCGAGCTGCGAGCGATTATTGGGCGGAAAGTCGGATGACGAGCTCGCGACCAACTTTACTGTTTACTATTTTGACTTCAATTTCGTTGTAACAGATAATAAATTTTGTTACAATTAAATGTGAAGCGTTTAGTGTTGCTTATTAAATTAATTACAGGAAACATTAAAACAGGTATTATTTTAATATATACTTTTAGTAAACTATTTAGATTTTTTTAGCTTCAAGGTAGGCGGAAGGAACCTTGGAACTTAGTTTTAAGACACTCCGTTTCTGTTAAGACCACTTTCCGCCGAATTTTGGAGGCATTATGTACTATAGTAGGAATGTGAACTGAACGCAACGCTTTGCCTCATTACCAGAGCGAGGGACTGAAAATAAAATTTTTTTCATTTCTTTGAACTCATTACCTCTCGCAGGCAGGTACACCTGTGCAACAACTGGCCTCAAGTTTCTATTATCATATAATATAAACCCATAATAGTATTTCACTTGTTGATACATCATTAAGTTTGACCTACTCACGTCTCAGATAACAAATAGTTTGACATATATAATGACTGATAACTATCTTATGTAATTTGCGATTGTTGTCGACTGTTCCAACAAACGAGGAGCAATATTCTGTCAAACTATGTCATATGAAACATAATCGATGATTATTACAACAATATACACACTGTATATGTGTTTCTTTATTTCAAGGGGCGGCAGAAGGAGATTGGATAGCGTATTTATCTATCCGCGGACTTTCTTTTGTAAACATCAATCTTTCCGTAAACTATCCATATCATCTTATCGTAAATACCGGCCGAAATATAAAAGAGTATCAAATTTTTAGTGATCATAAACGTTGTTATAGCGTGTATGCGCAGAATATTTTCATATATTAAAGTAATATATTCTTCTCATATATAACTAAATTATTTATGTAATACACAACATTTTTTTTTATTTTAAAAGATATTATTCCTATTGTACATGGTCTCTCAACGCGGCACGTAGATACATATCTGTTTCAATTATATAACTTATATAAATTGTGGAATTTAATCTTAATTCCACAAGTTATCTTATCGTAGATGAGTGAACATTTCGGAAGTAATAACGAAAATGTAGTACATCGTTACCGTTTAAAGAGATTTTAGATTTTTTTAAAGATCATGTTTCAATATAAAGATAGGTATTATATGAAAAAATCTTTTCGACTATAAAACATAAAAGTCGTAACTCTACGGTCGTAACTTTGCTTCACCACACACGTAGGCAAATACGATAATAAAACAAACATACATTAAACGAACCTCGTATTTTATTAAAATATGCAAGTTGAGCATACTCATAGATATCTATGCAATTTTTTTAACAAAACAATTATTATGTTTAAAATTTTTCTTTTATTTCGTTATATTTTCAAACATTTTATATTTGTTTTCATGTATTAAATTTGCTTTGATTTTTTTTTATTCTTTGATATATTTTCTATTGCTATTGTGCTATGCATTTTAATTGCTTTCTAAAAACCAAAGAAAATCGTATCCGTAATAGTAGTCACACGCTATTATTTTGTGTATATTTTCAGTTTTCTCTATCAATACTATTATTTATTCTAATTTAAGGCCAACAGGATATTTAAGTTTTGACTTAAAAGCAAAAAACGAATATTTATAACTTTTACATTTACTCGTAACTTACGCAAGAAAGAACTTAGTATTTTTAACTATTGATATCTCACATTTAAAAGCTACTAAAACATTTTACAAAGAATAAAAATGACGAAAATATAAAAATATAAACTAATTTTTATATTTTCGTCCTTAAATAACGTAAGAAGTATATTCTAAGGCTTCTTTTCAGAAGCTCATCTACAATGAACATACAAGTTATCAACTGCCGTCAGGCTTGTTACCTTCCCCTCTAACTCAAGACGTGTTTTTACAAAGCGCCTAAGGGAGAGAAAGCCGCCGTATTTATTGACCATTACTTCGCAACTTTAGCACTTAATATCACATGGGCGTAGGAACATGAGGTGAAGTGGAATCACTGTAATGAAAATAATTTCAGTATGTGATATTTAAATATTTTGCATTATATACGGTATTTTTTTAGCAGCAGCAGATAGATACTGTACTATAAGACACAGAAAATTATTACAAATTATTCAATTTTTAGCCTATTTATACTTGTAGACACAGTGGGTTAGCGTCTGAATAAAGGTGATGCTAATGAGTTCTATCCCCATCCGAGGGATGATTATATTTTACTTGTATATATATTTTTTCAAAGCTTTTTCATCTACACACATACTTTTCATCTAAAATAAAGAATTTGGAAAAAAAAAATTAAAAAGTTTTTTTTTATATGTAAAAGAACAAGGGAAACGAGCGTTCGGGTCTCCTGATGGTAAGTAATTACCGCCGCCCACGACTCCGTGCAAAACCAGAGGAGCTACAAATGCGTTGCTGGCCTTTAAGGTAGAGATAGACGCGCTTTTTGAAGATACCTATGTCATATCGACCTGGAAACACGGCCGTGGGTAGGCCATTCCACAATTCTGTGGCGCGTAGACAAACTTGTGACAAACTTGTGCCTTTAGGGGGTGAAATTGAACTAAGTTATTTATGAGGAGACATTATAGGGGGTTGCCTCAACAGAAGACACAAGTTTATTTCGGCACTGTTCAGCATTTTCCCGAGAAAGACTTGCGCGGCCGGAGTAAACAGTCAACTGTGCTATCGTCTGCATAGCAATGAATGCTAGAATCCTCTAACGTGTCATTGATGCTGCGCCCAGTGAGAAAGCTGGCGATCCACTTGCATAAATGCTCGGGAAGCACATATAATGACAGTTTAGCAAAGAGTGCCCCATGCCACAGTCGATCAAAGGCCTTCGCCGTGTCGGCCAGGCCCTCTCCCTTGCTTTCAATAGCCGCAGCCTAGCGGTGGGTTAGGCAAACCAGAAGATCACCAGTTGAGCGACCACGGTGGAAGCCATATTATCGGTCATTAATCAATCGGTGATCCTCTAGATAAACCAAGAGCTGGCTATTGATGATGCTCTCCATAACTTTTGAGAGTAGGGAGGTGATAGCAATAGGCCTGTGTTAGATGGATCGGATCCATCGTTTTTCTTCGGAATCAGTTGGATAAGAGCGCTCTTCCATGAGTCTGGGACGCCGACTGAGTAAGAGTGCCGAAACAAACGCGTTAGCACCGGTGTCATTCGAATGTTTAATCAGGATTTGAATCCACGCCCCTTCTCTATAAAGAAGCTTTGATCGACGGTTCTGACTTAAGTGTAATAAAATCTCTTGGTTTTCATTATTTGCTAATATCCATAATAAGTCTATGTTTTATACCAAAGAGTATATCATAGTCAAATTTCCATTTAAATTAATAGACAAAATTCATATTCATTTGTGAGCTCATCCGTAAACTAAACTTTCATAAAAGGACCGCAGTTAGAGTTCAACATTTTGTTTAATCCGAGATGATCCCCTAATTGTTCGTTAGTACAGATTTACGGTTCGACCGCCAAATAAAATTTTATACAAGTAAATAAAGCTGGCTATTTATTCTATTTGCGTAACGCAGTAATCGTTTTTATCTTATTTTGTTTTAAGGTAATATGTATGTTCATATATTTATTTATTTAATGATACAAAATATATAAATATTGACGCCGATTTCGTCCTCGCAAGCAGCTATGTTAGTGCTTGTACTTTCTCAAAATTATTGGATGAATACATCATTCATCAATTATATTAATTATTTAATTTATATTGATTATCTTATGGAAAATGCAGCATGTTTAAAAAATTATAAGTGGTATGCGAGTGGGCCGCTAGTGTTAATATATATTATAATTAACCTAAACGTAACGTTGAGGCCAGTCGTGGCTCAGCGGTACGAAGTGTGACTGTAAAACCGACTGGTTGCGGGTTCGATCCCCACTCGAGGAGATGAAATATTTACTTAAATTTATATTTCCATTTCTTCGCTCTGGTGTCGAGGTTAAGCGCGGCGTTGAGTTCTGCCACTCAACACGCAGTGCCTCCGGAATTCGGCAGAAGGTGGGGAACGGAGTATCTTGACAGTGGGTTCCCTCTGCCTACCCTGCTGTGTGCGGGATACAGCGTGAAGCTGATTATTATTATAACTAAACGTAAATAAAAGCTTACTTAATAGCATTAATTCAAGTTTACATATTACCTACTGTCATTTACACAGACCCGTAGAGATTGTATTTTACGTTTGATATCAAAAGGGTACACTGGTATATTATTCTTAATACATTGTACTAAAGCCCTATCATTATTTGTTTGGGTACAGTCAACAAAAGACAAATAATGAAAAGTGATATCAACAAGCAAAGCCTATTCTAATCGTTACAGTATACAATGTCTTCAAAGAAATAAAGGCACTTCGGGTGGAGTTGACACACTTCTTTAAAATAAATGATTGTAGGCTTATTAATAAATATGTACATAAGAATTTCTGAAAATATAAAATATAGTGTATATGCCTTAATTATATTAAGACCATATTATCTATACTAATATTATAAAGAGAGATTTGTATTTTTGTATGTATGTATGTATGTTTGTATTGTTTTCACACGACAACTACCGGACCAATTTCAAAAATTCTTTCGCTATTAGAAATCTGCATCTTCACCGTCCCACATAGGCTATATTACATTTTCAAAAAAAATAGGGATCCCTAAGAAAAATGCAATAAAGTAACCCAAGGTATGAAGGAATTGATCTAAAAAATTTTATCATCGCGTGCGCTGCGAAAACTATTGATAATAAAAAAACGCGGAGTGTAGCCTCGCGCACCATAGCGAGTAATTAACTCTGCTTAAGACAACCGATTAGGTGTTTTGTTTCTTTATTTGAATTGAATAGGCCCTGAAACTGCGGGGCCGATTTGGAACATTCTTTTACAATTAGGCGATTAACGTATAAAAAAATACTCGCAACTCTCCCAACTCTCCCAACTCTCCGAACTCTCCGAACTCTCCGAACTCTCCCAACTCTCCCAACTCTCCCTACTCTCCCAACTCTCCGAACTCTCCGAACTCTCCCAACTCTCCCAACTCTCCCAACTCTCCCAACTCTCCCAACTCTCCCAACTCTCCCAACTCTCCCAACTCTCCCAACTCTCCCAACTCTCCCAACTCTCCCAACTCTCCCAACTCTCCGAACTCTCCGAACTCTCCCAACTCTCCGAACTCTCCGAACTCTCCGAACTCTCCGAACTCTCCGAACTCTCCGAACTCTCCCAACTCTCCCAACTCTCCGAACTCTCCCAACTCTCCCAACTCTCCCAACTCTCCCAACTCTCCCAACTCTCCCAACTCTCCGAACTCTCCGAACTCTCCCAACTCTCCCAACTCTCCCAACTCTCCCAACTCTCCCAACTCTCCCAACTCTCCCAACTCTCCCAACTCTCCCAACTCTCCCAACTCTCCCAACTCTCCCAACTCTCCGACCTCTCCCAACTCTCCGAACTCTCCCAACTCTCCGAACTCTCCCAACTCTCCGAACTCTCCGAACTCTCCCAACTCTCCCAACTCTCCCAACTCTCCCAACTCTCCCAACTCTCCCAACTCTCCCAACTCTCCCAACTCTCCCAACTCTCCCAACTCTCCCAACTCTCCGACCTCTCCCAACTCTCCGAACTCTCCGAACTCTCCCAACTCTCCGAACTCTCCGAACTCTCCCAACTCTCCGAACTCTCCCAACTCTCCGAACTCTCCCAACTCTCCCAACTCTCCCAACTCTCCCAACTCTCCCAACTCTCCGAACTCTCCCAACTCTCCCAACTCTCCGAACTCTCCCAACTCTCCCAACTCTCCGAACTCTCCCAACTCTCCGAACTCTCCGAACTCTCCGAACTCTCCGAACTCTCCGAACTCTCCGAACTCTCCGAACTCTCCGAACTCTCCGAACTCTCCGAACTCTCCGAACTCTCCGAACTCTCCGAACTCTCCGAACTCTCCGAACTCTCCATTTTATATATATTATAATATTTTTTATATTTTTATTGTTCTTTATTATTTATTTTTTTTTATTATTTTTTAATTTTTTTTAATATTAATATTTTTTTGTAGGTTTAGCCTTTAGGTAATTCTTAGAGTCATAACCTGACCATTGACTCTTACGTGAGTGAAAGCAGCGATATGTTAATCATACATATATGTATGTGTGTTTATTGACATGTTGTTGCCACTATAAATAATAGGTACACAAAGTCAGACTTAAAAATGAAATAAAAGGTAGTTCAAGAAAGTAATGTAAATAAACTAAAGAGAAGTTTAATTGAGATCTTTATCCCACTTAATTTAGGTAACAGGAGTGGGATAGTCTCGTACCTATACACATACTACGTCTGATGTTTTAGACAAAGACGCGTGGTGGGCGTTAAACGAGCAGAACACCCGACCATGTCCTGGCCTTTGGTTCTACTCACATGTGAACACATGACATATGTACGTGTACGTGTGTCAAATAGGTGTTAACCACATTCATAACTACGATAATAATTGACGAACTCTCCGAACTCTCCGAACTCTCCCAACTCTCCCAACTCTCCGAACTCTCCCAACTCTCCGAACTCTCCCAACTCTCCCAACTCTCCCAACTCTCCCAACTCTCCCAACTCTCCCAACTCTCCCAACTCTCCCAACTCTCCCAACTCTCCCAACTCTCCCAACTCTCCCAACTCTCCCAACTCTCCCAACTCTCCCAACTCTCCCAACTCTCCCAACTCTCCCAACTCTCCCAACTCTCCCAACTCTCCCAACTCTCCCAACTCTCCCAACTCTCCCAACTTTTTTTTTTTTTTTTTTTTTTTATCGCTGGGAAATGCATTTACGCAGACCGCCCACACGCAAGACAAATGCCTTACGGATGAGCGGTACTGTGGGACTCACCGGTGAAACCGATCCTACCCACTAAAACCCAGCGGAAACCCTCTCCACCAAAATGAGACGCCGCAGGATCGTTCGTACATACTACTACGACGCCTCAGTGGAAGGCCTGCCTAATACAGGCCACCATCACCTTTAGGGTTCCCCGGGGTTTCTCCTAGGGTACCCGCAGCCTCGATGACTTGCGGGAGCATCACCATGATCCTCCCGCAGTAGCTCCTCTAGGGTAGGGGGAGTTGAAGAAGCGCGTAACGCCTTCTCCTACCCCCTGGCCTACGTCGACGGAGCGGATCTGCGTTAGCGCTGGACTCTCGCACCCGCTCCGCGGTCTCCTTCAGTGCGATAACTGATTCGCAGAAGGAAACCATTGCAGACCAGTTCCTCTCACTGCTCAGCATGGCCCCCACCACACTGGGCAGTGAGAGGTCCCTACCCACTACAGCCATCAGGCATGGCGTTGTGAGGACCAGGCGGGGCATTCGGCCAGAGTGTGATGCGCCGAATCAACGGAGGCATCACACTCATGACACACCGGCGACATTTCCCGACGTGCAATCTGATGCAGGTATTTACCGAAGCAACCGTGCCCCGTGAGTACCTGCACCAGTCTGAACGTCAGGACTCCAAAGCCCCTTCTAACCCAGCGCTCAAAGTGAGGACGGACTGCCTCCACCGTCGCTAGGCCTGCCGCCGGTGACCCCAGGTCCTCTCTCCATCGCCGGATCAGGGCTTCGTCCGCTCTTCTCCTGATCCGCGCGATAACATCTGTCGATGGTTGGACACCTCGCGACCGCTCACTTGCACGAAAAGCGTAAACTTTAGAGAGCACTTCCGCCTGCAACTCCCATGGCGGATCACCCGCCAAAAGTGTAGCCGCCGTCCATGACACTGTACGGTATCCTCGAATTGCTCTCACCGCTATAACCCGCTGCGCTTTCCGCAAGTGGGTTTTATTGTGAGCAGTGAGAGCGTCAGCCCACACTGGTGCACCGTACATTGCCATGGATCTCAACACACCGACATAAAGGCGTCGGCATGGAGAATCCGGCCCTCCGATATTCGGCAGTAACCTGCCAAGGGCTCCGGCGGCGTTCATAAGCTTTGGTGCAAGCAGAGCGAAGTGTGATTTGAACGACCATCGACCGTCCAGGGTCAGACCCAGATACTTCATCTGGGTCCGAACCTCCACCTCCTGACCCTGGATATGCAGAGTAGCCCTACGTGGGGGACCCCTGCGCAGGCCATGTATAAGGAGGGCCTCAGTTTTGGGCATCGAGACCCTCAGACCCAGCGCTTTGATGCGGTCGACGACAAGGCGTGTTCCAACTTCCGCCAAGCGTGCCACCTCTTGGTATGACCGTCCTCGGGCCGTAACCAGAGTGTCATCAGCATAACAGATGACACTCATCCCATTTGGTAGAGGACCCCGCAGGAGCCAGTCATAGCCGATGTTCCACAGTAACGGGCCCAACACCGACCCCTGTGGAACACCGCAACCCACGCTTCGTCGACCGATCCGTCCATTTTTCCCAATCCATAAGACTACTCTGTTTTGGAGGTAGTCGTCTAACAGTCGCCGGAGATAGAGAGGCACCCCATGGTACCGGAGTGCCTCTTTTAACGTCTCAAACGGCAGGCTGTTAAAGGCGTTGACCACATCCAACGAGACAGCGAGAAGAACATCTCTGTCTGTTGTCGCGGCCAACGATCGAGCCTTCAGGGCGTTCAGGGCGTCAATGGTTGACCGATTGGCCCTAAACCCAAACTGAGCCTCTGAAAGACCCGGCCCTACCTCCTCTAGGTGCTGAATGAGACGGGAAGCAATGATCTTCTCCAGAAGTTTACCCGTCTCATTCAGCAGCACTATTGGCCTGTATGCTGTAGGAGAGTCCAGAGGACGACCTTCCTTGCGCAGCAGGCACAAACCTCCTTCCTTCCAAATCTTCGGAAACTGTCCAGTTACAAGGCACTGATCAAAAAGTTCCCGAAGTTCACCGCCTAAGTATTCCAGGGCAATACTTAAAACCCTTCCTGGAATACCGTCTGGTCCCGGAGCCGTCTTCTTGGCCCTCAGTCTCCTGAGCGCCATATCCATCTCCCCCTCAGTTATGGGGGGAACCACCAACTCTTCCTCTTGCACTGAGGAAGGAGCCATACTAGGGGGAACATGTCTAGGCGACTCCGGAAACAATTCGGTCACGAGACGCAACACGAAATCCGTCGACAGGGTTTCTATCAGTGGAGCGGACTGCACACGAAGTTTGTTCCTGGCAGCAAGGTAAGGGCGACCCCAAGGATCCCTGTTTAGGCTTGCTAGAAGCTCCTGGCGGCCCTGATCCTTTGCCAACCTAATGGCGAGCTGAAGAGCTTTTTTATTCTCTTTGTAGGCACTCCGCAGCTGGTGCTCGAGTATAGGATCAAGGCCATTTCGCCTTCTACACCTTGTGTATGCCCGCCGAGCCCGATTACAAGACTTTCGCAGTTCGGTTAACTGCTTTGTCCACCAATATACTTGGCGGCATCGTCGCCGTCGCCGAGCTCTCGGCATTGACGCGTCGCACAACCTCGTTAGATTATCGCGCATTCGACTTGCCCGCTCTTCAACGCTGACACTTGCACCCAACGATCTACCTTGGGTGCACCAGTTTGCCACAATGGCTGCCTCCTTGACCAGCTCAATGTTAAGCTGGGTCAAAACCCACCTCGGAAACCTGCGACATGGGCCTCCCGGGTGAACCATTGACACCGGCTGAGTAGAAACCTCGAACCTGATATAAAGATGGTCCGATAAGGTCTCCACTTCTTTTTCCACTCTCCAGTGTGAAACATTGGATACAATAGAAGAGCTGGCGAACGATAAGTCCACTATAGATCCACCGTTATGTCGTACGCAGGTGAATACCGACCCCACGTTCAACAGAGATAGCCCAGAAAGCAATGCCCACACCTGGACAGCTTTTCCTTTAGCGTCCGATGTTTGGTTTCCCCATGCTCGGGACTTGGCATTGAAATCGCCAAGGACCAGTACTTTACTCCGCGATTGACGAGTAATCGCAGCTCTTACAGAATCGAGGAAAATTTCAAATTCTGCCAAGCTACGATTAGGGGAGAAGTAGATACCTACAAGAATATACTCCCCCCACCCTGCCACGACATACCCAGAACCTTTCTCTAGTGGTGAAAGAGACGGGGCAGAGCTGTTGCCAGACACTAATACGACTGAGCCATCTAAGTCGCCTATCCACCGTGAGTGATTGGGAACAAAGTATGGTTCACATATCACACCAATATCAATGCACCACTCCGCCATGGATTGTATCAAAAGATCCTGTGCGGCAGCAGAGTGATTAATATTAGTCTGGAGGAAACTAGCTTGATGTCTATCCATTATGGGGACATGATACTTTCCTCTTGATCCCCATGGATCCCAGCTTCATGAGAGACTTCGGCTCTTAGAGTCTCCGCTCCCTTGACAGGCGGTGGATTGCATTTAGCGCTACCCATTACATGACCAGCCGGTCTCTTCGCGTCCGTGCATAACATGCACCTAGGCTCGGCCTGGCATGTACGTGCCTTGTGTCCCTCACAACCGCAACGGAAACAGAGATTCTCCCGAGAAACTTCAGACGGACACCGCAACCTGGAATGCCCTAATGCCAGACATCGGAAACAGCGCAAAGGGCGCTCTTCTAAAACCTGGACCTTGGCAGCACTCCATCCAACTAATAGACGACCTTTCTCCACAATGACTTTACCTGCTTCACATGGACATCGTACTATTGCCGACATCATTCTTCTAGGCCCTAGGGTCACTTCTGATACCGTCACAGTATCGGCAGCACAGCCACTTGCACTAACCACAGCATTTGCTACCTTGTCCTTAGTGACCGAGTCGTCAAGGCCCACTACCTTCAGGGTGCAATTCTTGTGCGGTCTAGTGATGACAGCCACTCCCTCTAATACTACTCGTAAGCGATCCGCGAGTTTGTCCGCCTGCTCCGAGGAATGCACAGTGGATAGCTCTAGCAGGCGGGCACCCGAAATTGATTGGCGTATAGCCAGGCCCTCGGAAATACCCAGTTGCACTAGATCCACACTTTGTTGCGCACGCTGTAGAACCTGAGCATAAGACACACCCTTACTTACAGCTTCCGGCGTTAATGAGACTATAACCGCCTTAGTACGAGGTGGTTTAGCCAGTTTGGGCTTAGGTCGTTGTGGCCTCTTGGGAGCCGTGGAATTGCTCTTCTTTTTCCCTCTTTTTACAACTGTGACCCAAGTTCCATCTTCTTCTTCTGCTGCATTGGAAGTCGCGGAGGGTGGCTCTATCCGCGCCACTTGTGCTGTACTCTCCTTTACTACCACGGTTTGAGCGAAAGCTGCTACCTTTTTACGATTCGGTCTGCGTCTAGTCTTGTTCTCCATTTCGGCTGTCTTCGAATTTACTGGAGGAGCTACGCTTACCGGTCTCTCACTAGAGGTCCTCGTTGCATCCGCAGCCAGAGGCGGACGCATGCTCCTTGCCGGCAGAAGACGTTCTTCAATACCGGCAAAACGGGCGTCAATCATAGTCTTCATAGAAGAGATTATAGACCTTTTCAACTGCTCAACCATCCCTTCACTAATAGCCGGCGATGGGTCAATCTGAGGCACTTTATTAGTGGCCGCAAGTGACGCTCTTAGACTCTGCATGTCTTTGCGATAGCAACTTAGCTCTTCGCGAAGTTTTCCCACCACCTCTCCAAGACGCCGGTTCTCCTCTCGCAGTCGTTGTACTTCATCACTCTCAGTACGAGTGGCAAGCAAATTTACAACATCGGTTAGGGCTGCTGCTGCATCTTTCAGTTTGCGCACGTACGTGCCCTTAAGATGACTGGATTTAGTGGCAACTTCCAGTACGGCGGCAGCACTTTGTCCAGCGTATGTACGCAGCTCCTCGGCTGAATACTGTGAGGTGTCCCTCCTCTCTTCCGCAGCCGTTACGCTCTCTGCGTCCGTTGTTTGTGTAGACCTATCCCCCTGGCATGCCCAGTCAGACAAGTCCCGCTCAAAATCTTCACCTCGCGCATCTGCTTCACGCTGACTCTGCTCCTTACGAGTGCGCGCTAGCCCAGCACCACGAGTTTTCGGGGGCCTGCCCCTCCTTGCTGTATGGCACTTTCTGCCATGTGCTGCCTCATTGTCTGAGGCTGAATCATTACCACTTCTTCTAAATTTATCGGCCAAAGGCCGCTTGCGCCTCGTGCGCTGCACTGCTCCCGAGTCCGAGGCGGACTCCCTAACTTCCTCTCCCACATCATCATTTTTGTTTTTTAAATTTAAATTCTCCATCTTGATCCCACGAGTATGGGGGAAAAACGGTCCATCCAAGCAGTGCCCCCTGTACTTGGATAAGCCTACGTTACGCCACGGGTGTCGGCCGGTACCCTGGCGGGAACAGCAGTAGCGACTGATCTTCCCATCAGCCACGCACCCCTCGCGCTGCGTCGCCACTTGGGTTGGGGTAATTTTTTATAGAGGTTTTCTTCCTCGCAGCCCGGCCGGTAAAGGCAAGGCCCTCGGTTCCACTCATGATTACGAGACATGACCGCAACCACGAGTGGAGTTCCGATATTCTCGGCGCTGGCACATTACTGCACCTGCGTGGCGGTAGGATAAGTACACACCACGCACGCCCTCCAACTTCCTCACACTGTGTCCTCTGCTGGTCAGAGGAACACGCGGAAGAATGCCGTCGCGTCGGATTATTCGCCACCGAGCAATCATTACCCAAGGAAAAATCCTGTGGGCAATAATTACTCGCCGCCCAGGGTGCACCGGTACACTACACTGCTCGTCCCCCCGAATGACAAGCGCATTCGAAAAGGGCCAGCAGCAAGCACACACACGAGGAGGTTATCCGACTTCGCACCCCACTCCCAACTCTCCCAACTCTCCCAACTCTCCCAACTCTCCGAACTCTCCGAACTCTCCGAACTCTCCGAACTCTCCGAACTCTCCGAACTCTCCGAACTCTCCGAACTCTCCCAACTCTCCCAACTCTCCCAACTCTCCCAACTCTCCCAACTCTCCCAACTCTCCCAACTCTCCCAACTCTCCCAACTCTCCCAACTCTCCCAACTCTCCCAACTCTCCCAACTCTCCCAACTCTCCCAACTCTCCCAACTCTCCCAACTCTCCCAACTCTCCCAACTCTCCCAACTCTCCCAACTCTCCCAACTCTCCCAACTCTCCCAACTCTCCCAACTCTCCCAACTCTCCCAACTCTCCCAACTCTCCCAACTCTCCCAACTCTCCCAACTCTCCCAACTCTCCCAACTCTCCCAACTCTCCCAACTCTCCCAACTCTCCCAACTCTCCCAACTCTCCCAACTCTCCCAACTCTCCCAACTCTCCCAACTCTCCCAACTCTCCCAACTCTCCCAACTCTCCCAACTCTCCCAACTCTCCCAACTCTCCCAACTCTCCGAACTCTCCGAACTCTCCGAACTCTCCGAACTCTCCGAACTCTCCGAACTCTCCCAACTCTCCCAACTCTCCCAACTCTCCCAACTCTCCCAACTCTCCGAACTCTCCCAACTCTCCGAACTCTCCGAACTCTCCCAACTCTCCCAACTCTCCCAACTCTCCCAACTCTCCCAACTCTCCCAACTCTCCCAACTCTCCCAACTCTCCCAACTCTCCCAACTCTCCGACCTCTCCCAACTCTCCCAACTCTCCGAACTCTCCCAACTCTCCGAACTCTCCGAACTCTCCGAACTCTCCCAACTCTCCGAACTCTCCGAACTCTCCGAACTCTCCCAACTCTCCGAACTCTCCCAACTCTCCGAACTCTCCCAACTCTCCCAACTCTCCGAACTCTCCGAACTCTCCGAACTCTCCGAACTCTCCGAACTCTCCGAACTCTCCCAACTCTCCCAACTCTCCCAACTCTCCCAACTCTCCCAACTCTCCCAACTCTCCCAACTCTCCCAACTCTCCCAACTCTCCCAACTCTCCCAACTCTCCCAACTCTCCCAACTCTCCCAACTCTCCCAACTCTCCGAACTCTCCGAACTCTCCGAACTCTCCGAACTCTCCGAACTCTCCGAACTCTCCCAACTCTCCCAACTCTCCCAACTCTCCCAACTCTCCGAACTCTCCGAACTCTCCGAACTCTCCGAACTCTCCGAACTCTCCCAACTCTCCGAACTCTCCCAACTCTCCGAACTCTCCGAACTCTCCGAACTCTCCGAACTCTCCGAACTCTCCGAACTCTCCGAACTCTCCGAACTCTCCGAACTCTCCGAACTCTCCGAACTCTCCGAACTCTCCGAACTCTCCGAACTCTCCGAACTCTCCGAACTCTCCGAACTCTCCGAACTCTCCGAACTCTCCGAACTCTCCGAACTCTCCGAACTCTCCGAACTCTCCGAACTCTCCGAACTCTCCGAACTCTCCGAACTCTCCGAACTCTCCGAACTCTCCGAACTCTCCGAACTCTCCGAACTCTCCGAACTCTCCGAACTCTCCGAACTCTCCGAACTCTCCGAACTCTCCGAACTCTCCGAACTCTCCGAACTCTCCGAACTCTCCGAACTCTCCGAACTCTCCGAACTCTCCGAACTCTCCGAACTCTCCGAACTCTCCGAACTCTCCATTTTATATATATTATAATATTTTTTATATTTTTATTGTTCTTTATTATTTATTTTTTTTTATTATTTTTTAATTTTTTTTAATATTAATATTTTTTTGTAGGTTTAGCCTTTAGGTAATTCTTAGAGTCATAACCTGACCATTGACTCTTACGTGAGTGAAAGCAGCGATAATCATACATATATGTATGTGTGTTTATTGACATGTTGTTGCCACTATAAATAATAGGTACTCAAAGTCAGACTTAAAAATGAAATAAAAGGTAGTTCAAGAAAGTAATGTAAATAAACTAAAGAGAAGTTTAATTGAGATCTTTATCCCACTTAATTTAGGTAACAGGAGTGGGATAGTCTCGTACCTATACACATACTACGTCTGATGTTTTAGACAAAGACGCGTGGTGGGCGTTAAACGAGCAGAACACCCGACCATGTCCTGGCCTTTGGTTCTACTCACATGTGAACACATGACATATGTACGTGTACGTGTGTCAAATAGGTGTTAACCACATTCATAACTACGATAATAATTGATTAACTAAATAATCAATTACCCGAATAGTCGAGGTTATGTGGCAGAGTACGAGTAGTACTCTGAACCACACCAGAGCCAAGACTTCACGTAGATAATTATAAATAGGTCTTAACCACATTTATAATTAAAATAACAATTAATTAATCAAATAATTAATTGTCCAAATAGTCGAGGTTAGCCAGTGGTGCAGCACGAGTAGTGCTCCGACCCACACCAGAGCCAAGACTGAATGTACAACGCCCGTGCAGCCTTTTATATCATCGTTCACAAATAAGTTGCAGGGTAGAATAATAAGAATTGATGACGCATCGCGTCATAGTGGCGTGACTCCTGTACTCAAAGCATAAATTGCGCAGAAAGTGAAAATCTTAAGTTTTCAATTATTGTTTGTGTGATGACAGAAAAAACTCGACAAAGATTTCAATATTTAATATTCTCCAATATAAGTTGAGACTTTCTCAAGCAGCCACATAGTTCTTGCAATTTGTGTATGATAGATTTGTTATTGTATTAGTACTAATATGTAATTTATATTTTAACCCGGAATTTATGTGGGAAAAATTACGTTTGCAGTGTGCGCGCAATTACAGTTTACCTAGACAAATATGAAATAAATAAACATTTTTCTTTTGAATATGACTATTCTTGCAAGCATTGAGCTTGCAAGAATAGTCATACACAAATCAATTCCAAAAGACTTAAAATTACAATTATTTAGTGCACAACAGCGTGGATAACCAAACTAAAAAATAATTAATTTTGAGGGTTCTGTACCTCAAAAGAAAAAAACAGAATCCTTACAGGATCACTTTGTTGTCCGTCTGTCCGTTTTTAAATGCATAACGAAGGCCATACACAGCTGTATCGACTCATGTTTCATTTATCCCTTACTCACAGCATAATTAATATTGACCATTTAATGTACATAAAAACTGTCATTTAGTGTTTTTAATTTTAATAAGTACTTTTGAAGCTGTAACACAGATTTAAAATTACATTACTAAAAATGTTAGCTGCGCTATATGGCTTGACGCCCGCCACGCGTCGTCTGCTTATAAAAGTGCATCCACCACGGCCGCCTGGCTCCTTTCCCCCGGGCATAGAAGGAGGGCCTGATCATGTTACCTAAGGCTTATCAGCGCGATGGCGAAGTTATTCGACAAGTTATTCCTCCCACTTCTCCAGCACCACGAAGCAAATAGTTTGGCGAGCGGACACTCAACCACTCTGCAGGTGGCCAGGGCGGGTCACTACGGTGCAGCAGCGATTAACCGAAAGGAGAGTGTAATAGTTCGTTCGCTCGACGTAGCACATAAAGTGCTCAGGGCCGGCACTATCACGTCGCGCATGTTCGTACCGACTACCTACCTGATAGGACATTTTTCGTGAGAGTGGAGAGTGTAGCAGCCATTCGATCGCTGCCGGAATTCCCCAGGGCAGCATTTTATCACCTGCCCTCTACGAATTATATACCGATGACATCCCAACGCACGACCTTAAGTTGGTCCTCCTGACTGAGTGTCTCAACTGGCTGAGCTTACCGCTCAGGTGACTTTTGATTATCCTTCCATTCCCACCAAAAAACTCTCTCTGTGTCTGGTTTAGGGCAGGTACACAGTCCTAGGGCCAAAGGGCCCTCTAACGATGCACCCATATTGATGGTTGCCGCTCGAGACCACGGCCAGATGACATTGATGCCGTTCCCCAGCGCCAGAAAAAAGGAGCTGGACTAGAGAATGCTTCAATGCTAGCTCTTTAGTAAAGTAGGTTTAGAAACAATTGCATATATTTTGGAGCTCTTTAAATAATCATCAATCATCAATCTTTCGTTTAAATATTTTTATATAAAAAAATAATAGATAGACTACCTATTACGTTGTTTATGATTTTTACCATTTAAGTATTCTGTTGTTTGTATCGTTTGTTTAAGGAACGCAATTCAGTATATTAGATAAATAATTCAGTAGTTTAAGCGGGCGAAGCCGCGAGTGGGTCGCTAGTATTTAATGTTTCTTGAGGCCAGTCGCGGCGCAGAGGCATAAGTGAGTAACTATAAACGCGGCTGATTGTGAGTTCGATCCCCACTTGAGGAGATTTAATATATATATTTAAATTTATATTTTCATTCCTACGCTCTGGTTTTGGGGCGAAGGGAGGCGTTGAGTTACGCCACCTCAACACGAGCCTTCAGAAGATCTTCGGCGGAAAATTGAGAACGGATTGTCTTGTCATATTTGCTGCTTTTAAGCCTTTTCACTTGAAATTTCTATTTATTTAAAAGAAAAACTGTACTTACATAAATATATAAATAAATCAATAGTTTATTATCAATATAAGATAGAAAATAAATATCAAAATTTTCTAAACGAAATATTTTTTTACAGATGTTGCTATTTTGTGGATGCTACATAAAGTAAAAATTATTAAAAAAGCGAACCTACCAAACTACATACAGTGTATATGGAGAATGGAATGGAAAATGAATGAAATATGTAAATATGCAAAGGATACCGTGGCAAGGACTTTCATTCGTACTACATTCAGAGTTTCGTATGACACAAATGAATCTAATTTATTTAATGTACTACGAGATAAGATGTGCGGAAGGCGTTCACGCGTCAGCAATCAGAGCAAAGGCC
Organism: Heliconius himera; assembly: GCA_021202915.1. Lineage (NCBI taxonomy): Eukaryota > Metazoa > Arthropoda > Insecta > Lepidoptera > Nymphalidae > Heliconius > Heliconius himera. Next base: position 481,759 of record JAJHJA010000231.1, read on the forward strand.
GCGCTAATTAGTTTATGCGGAGACAGCTGCGACTAACGCGTGCGTCACTTTACACTCAACCCGGTAGCTACTTTATAGTTGAGTTATTCAATTATCCAGCTTTGTATATATATATTGAAGGAAATGAGAAACAGATTCTGATGTTATATAAATATAGCGATTTGAAAATATAATTATATCACTCATGTATCTCAGGTTAAGTAACCACAGTATTGTATTAAGCCAGCGCGCATCTGTTTAATGTAAAAGTTAGATTAGAGAATAAAATCACTATTATCCATCACTATGTAATTTCTGTCTATTATGTGCAAGAAATGTTGAAAACAACTTATAATAACCTTAGCAGTCGGGAATTAAAATAAAACGTCTATAACATGCTCATATCCGATATCAACGGACTAAATATGAAAAGAGACGATGTCGCGATAGGAAATGGGTTCATAGCAGATTGATGGAGGATTTTCCCTGTCGCAACAGTTAGACTACACTCGAGTGTTTTTGATTTTTCGAATCTATCTAGTCGTTGTTTGAAATTCGAAGAGGATTGAGTGTTTTAGAATTTCTCGATTCTTTTTATTTATAGTTTCATATTGCTAGCGTATTGTGAGTCAATATTCCAAATATTTTTCATCGTATATTCGTACGTTGTATAAATCTGCATTCTGCAAATGGTACCTATATTGGAATGTTGTTTCGTTTATTACTGTTTCAATTAAATAAATTGAAACTGTTTAACATACAACTGTATCAATAAGTAATTATTGAAACTCTCTGGTAATAGAAATTAAAAACAAATAAAGAAGAGGTAAACAAATTGTATAATTTATTAAATGGCAAATTATCTTTAACTCAGTCACTGTCTATCATCATACTATTTGTAAATAATAATACAAAATAATAAATATTTAAACTATCGTATTTTAGCTTTTACGATACATTATTTCAAAACATTGCGGACCAAACAGGAAATCCTTGTAACAGAAATGAAACTGATTTATCCGCTATTTTCTTCCGAAACAACGGCCTGAATGAACCCGAAGTTATGAAATAATACGTAGTCTTGTTCACATAACAATGCTAACCGCTTAATATTGCCTCCGTGCAAAGACCTTCTGAAAAAAACATTCCTTTTATTCCAGAAATATGAGAAAGAAATTGTGATCACTGCAATATGAACTATTGTTCGTTACTGAATGCTTTTGCACGATATTGATTCTCTTTATTTGTAATTATTCTACAATGAAATGAAATTTCTTCATTATTGTTTTTTTCTACACTATTATTACGCTGTTTTCATTCTGTTTTCCATTTTATTCCTATTTAAGTATCAGAGATCAGAAACTTGTATCAAAATGTTGATTGTATCTACGATATAAAATGAACACCAATATAAATCAAAGATTTATATAACAATTTTTTTATGTTCGGAAACAAAGTATATTCATTGAATCACAGATATGCGTCATGTGATTTGAAAACTATTATAAATTTCACAGCTATTTTGAAATATGAATGAAATGATATATACGAAAGAATATTTTTTTACCTCAACATTCAGCTAATAAATCAGTAATATCCATTTCTCTAGAACAGCGTAAGTAACATTGGTTCTGTGATTTATTTAAAATATCCATTCAAATACATTCACTAAGAATTTAATCCAAATTAAATGGAACATTTTGCGTTCTTTTCGTTTTTTTTTTTATTTTGGTCAATCGGAAGGCGAAATCTTATTAAAGACGCTACGCTACAACTTGCAATAATTGAATTGTCTTTAGCTCACCGTCCTCTGCCGTTACTTCAACATGACCTTAATACTTTTCAAATTATTTTCTTTTATCTGAAATCTTGTTTCTTACTTATGGAATTTATCATTTATCACTCATCTCAACTTGAAGTTAAGAATAACACGTAACACGTGGTTAAGAGGTTGATTGTCACTAAAGAATGATTCTCAAAACTTATAATATTTTTAATACACGGGTATTAAGACTATTACACGTATTTACCTAGAAATATGACATAAAACTTTGTAAAAGTTTTGTATGAAAAACAACTTTTCAGTGGCCTACATAAGGCGGTACCTACTTAAGAATGGAAAGATAATATATAAATAAAAAAAATAAAATTAAATTAGCTTCACGCTGTATCCCGCACACAGCAGGGTAGGCAGAGGGAACCTAGTGTTAAGACACTCCGTTCCCCACTTTCTGCCGAATTCTGGAGGCATTGCGTGTTGAGTGGCGGAACTCAACGCCGCGCTTAGCCTCGACACCAGAGCGAAGAAATGGAAATATAAATTTAAGTAAATATTTCATCTCCTCGAGTGGGATTCGAACCCACAACCAGTCGGTTTTGCAGTCACACCTCGTGCCGCTGCGCCATGACCGGCCTAATAATATATAAATAATTTCTTTAATTTTGTTTGTTCCTTTCATTGTCATTAAAATTAATTGAAAAAAAAACGCAATGATTGTAAGTTCAATTTATATATAATATAGTTAGGAATCGTTTTAGTATTTGAAACCAAGGAATAACTCATAAAAGCCTTCTTTTGCTGTCCACTTTTATCACGCACGCGTTCACATTTGCAATTCTTTGTAATTTTATTTTTGTTTTACGCTGTATCCCGCACATAGCAGGGTATGCAGAGGGAACCTGGAAATATTTCAAAGGTAAACTCAAGTGAAATTTGTCTGTGAGCTGTTAAAATCGATTTCGAAGTTGCCTCACGTACTGCCCTGGATTCTTCCAGAATTACGCTGATGTTGTCCTGCTATCTAATGTGAAAAGTTTAGATTTAGGTATTTTAAAAGATTTTAAATTAAATTGAAGTTTCCAATCTTCTTTCTTGTAAATTTTGTAATTTTTAATGTAATTATAGCCGATTGGACGGATGTTTAAATGTTGTGATCATTTCACGGAACACATTTCACATGTGTTTGCCAAAAGTCAATTGAAATATGGAATATTCGGAATTTGATTTAGATTAATCGATGTTTTAATAAAATTTCTAAAAAATCAATTAAATAAATATTTTACACTGGAAGGAAAATTCAAACATATGCGCTTACAAAAACTAAAGAAATTATATTATATCTAGTTATAAAAACATACAGTATTCAAATATTAGTAGACCTTTATCTTAGTTAATACCAAAATTTTAATTCTTATTGTATTAGGTATTATTCATTAAGTAGCTGTTTGATCAACTAGTTAATATTAAATAGATTATAATTCAGTAATTATTAATACTCCTTGTATAATTATGCAAATCTTGTATATATGTGCTGTAGAGCAGTAGAATTAATTGTAAGCTATTTGCCTATTGCATTTCACTTATTAATAATAAGTTTTTATATGAGTTTCACGTTGTATCCCGCAATCTGCAGGGTAGGAAGAGGGCATCTAAGGAGCTAGTGTTAAGTTAGTATTCTTTTCCCCATTTTTCACTGAATTCTAGAGGCATTGCGTGTTAAGTGTTACCGGAGAGTCAAATGAAGGTTAAGTACTATTTTTTGCATCTTAGTTACCTAATAACTGCCAAAGTAACCACCCAAACTCCATATTCCGTGATAGTACTCACCAGTATAGGGGCACAGAAACTATCAGGTGTTATAAAATAAAAAACGTCTGGCGACTATTGGCTCTTAGATAATAATAAGTACTTGATGTTTTGTAATGTTTTGACGATTTTCTGGACGTAAGCTATATTGACTATATAAAACTCAGTTTATAAATTAACTATTATCGAATCTTGTGTAATTTTTATAATTTCCAGTAAACATTTTTTATTTATTTTTATGTTAGATTCTCTTTAAAATCAACTTATAAACATTTTAATACTTTCTAAGTATAAAGTAAAACAAGCCAAAATATCTCTTTATAAATATTTTTAAAGGACCCGCTTAATATTCGTGCAGTGTCTGGCCGCAGTTTCGTCCGCGTAATTTGTTTTTCCGTCCTAACTTTTTTTTGTGTCATTTTCTACCTCCCCATGTTCTGGTTCACAATATTTGCATTTCGCCGAAATCTTTACACTTTCAGAATCTTAATCTCTTCCACGTGACATACAAAGCATTGTAAGGGATATGCAAAACGTAATGGTAATAAATTATGTTCATTTCCCCGCTTGGGCACACAAAGCTAATGTAGACAGTCGTGGCGCAGGAGCACAAGCGTGTGACTGTAAGCGCGACTGGTTGTAGGTTCGATTCAAACTCGAGAAAATGAAACATTTAATATTTTCATTTCATGTGAATTAGAGTGGAAAACGAAGAACAGAATGTTCTAACATTACGTTGTCGCTGCCTACTGTGCTTTATAAAAAGACAGTCAATAATATTTTTTATCATTCACTTTTAAGATGGTATTTTAAAAAAATATATAATATTTATGATTCATCTGAAAGATTCTATCGTTCATTTTCAGTGGGCAATTGCATTTAGAATAACTGACAATAAACATAATATAAATAGTTAACAATAAGCCGTAGTTAATGAATACAATACCCAAATAAAGGTCCCCGCAATATATTCAGGAACCTCGTTGCCATTTTATTGCTCGTTAATGTTGGTTTGGCGTTTGTAAGTGTCGCTAAGGGAATAATTGCCAGTAAAATTATTTATTTTGTTCACAATTATTCTGATTGATCTTGCAATATAACATTTTATCATTTATAAAGTCGCAAATATGTGTTTTTAGTCAATGAAGTCATTCGTTTTTTAATTTATCGATAGGATTGTTTATCGAACTTTTTAATGTGAACTCTGTATATCTTTAAAATTTCTTATAAAATATTAATAAAATCTCATAAATTCAAGTCATTCACACAAAGAATGTTGATAACCATTAACACGAAATAAAACACAGTGTTAAAACACTCCGTTCCCCATTTTGCTCCGAATTCTAGAGGCATTACGTGTTGAGTGGCTGAACTCAACGCCGCGTTTTGCCTTGACAGCAGAGCGAAGAAATGAAAATATACATTTAAAAAAATAATTCAATTCCTCTAGTGGGGATCAAACCCACAACCAGTCGCGTTTACAGTCACACACTTGTACCCTTGCGTCACGACAGGCCTAGAGGAAACAAATAAACAAGAAATATGCATAGAAAACGAATAATAACAATTATAACAGATTTATCAATCTTTCACTAACATGTAAATCAACGTAGTGTGACTCAAATCCTTGTCAATTACATAATATATTTTTTCTATTGGGTTTTACTGAAATACTTGTAAATATATTATGTGAGAATTACAAAAATACATTGACCAAAATAGCCTTGCAGTTCCGATACTATAAAGTATAAGCCAAAAGTAGCTATGCATCTCAAAAGTAATAGAACTTCGAAAAGTGAAAAGAGTTGGAGGAATTTTACAACCAAATTCTCTGCTTTGTTCCTCTCATCAACGCGTTGTAGAGAGCTAATGTAAGCCGTGTTTTATTTGTGAGAGCACAAACTTGGAAATACTCGACACTTTAGATGAATAATATTTTTTTATTTTTTAAAACGGCAAATTTGTTTTATAGAATTCACAATTTTCTTAATCTTATGTGACTGTAACGCAAAACTATATTTAGACTAATGTTATATTACCTAATATCGATGTGGACGTATGTATGACCTGTATATAATATGTGTACATCATTAATGAAATAATCTAATAAATTTTGTAAGTAGAGTACATATTATATTTTTTTTCATTTCACGCTGAATCCCACACAGTAGATAGGCATATGAATAGCAATAGGCAATGAGAATGTAGTGTCAGAACACTCTGTTTCCCATTTTCCTATGAATTCTGGAAGTATTGCGTATTGCTACACCAGAGCGAACAAAAGAAAATATTAAATATTTCAATTCCTCGTGCAGAAATCCAACCCACAATCTGTGGCGTTTACAGTCACACGTTGGGCCCCTGCGCTATGACTGGCCTCAACTACTACATGGTTTAGCTTTTTATATAAAATTATTCCTAACACAATGTTCTAACTAACAATATAATATCTCAACGCTCTACTCTACCTAACAACTTTCGACATAGATATACTTACCGAGTTATCATACAAGTTGACTCGATACATGCGCACTAATTAACTATGAACGTTCTGTGACGACGGCATACTTACAGCTTCCATTCAGTTTGTGGCTTTACTTGATGTTACTTCCTATAATATACAGTACGTACATATATAGATATATAACTACTTTGCAACTTTCATCAAAAATATTATCTTAATTCTAAAATATAAAATGTATGGTAAATTTTGATATATTTAAGGGTACTTCCCCTCTTTACGATGCTATTAACAGAAGTGAGGAGATGCCTGACGAGCCTAATGCAATCAGGGGCTCAAAGAGCGTCTTTAATTAGTTTAAACTTTACGTGGAAACATCTGGAACGCCGGGTGACGCACGACTTGCCGAATCTTATATTATGTTACTAAGGTAAATATTAATATTACAATATATTAATCAAGATATCTCACATCAAATCTATTTTTCTTCTTATTTTATACAATTGAAAGCGAAACATGAGATCTGTAATACATACTTGAATGAACTCGATTATTTATGGACATGATCATTTTGACTCTATCCGTATCATAGTTAAACATGGAAACAAACACAACAACTACTATAGGAAATTACTCTAACTTTCATCATAATTTATACTAACTACATTTTAAAAGGCTCAGATTTCCAAACTAAATTTCAAAATCTAATAATTATATATTAAATTATTATTGTTATTATTATTAAAATCGCTTTTACTGTAAAATAATTGCAACTTTTTTGTTTCCTTTTCAGCATATTGGTTTTCCTTTAGAAGTCTTCAAGATCAAATACATGATTGCTTGCAAGTTATATAAACTAATCAGATGTTATTACAACTATATTTAAATTAAGTAAGTCCTCTACATTATCTTTACTATCGATTCTTTCATAATGGGTGAAACTAAAACAAAATAGGCGCAGGTAGCGTGTCCCGGCAGCAATGACGCCGCGTCGAAGCACGAGCTCGCATCGCGGCTTATTCTATTAGCACCTAATTTACCTCTCGATCACGATGCTTTCATCTACTAGTAATTCCATTACGTTCATATTAATTGATAAACTTACACTTTGTAAAAAATCACTGTAACTCGTATATAAAAACGAAAATATTCAGCCTTTTTGCCCTTTATTCATATTCAGTAAATGATAATTTCCTAGTGCATATACGTATAAATATTTGTTATGTATTTTAGACAATTTTTGACTATGAATATGATGATTATAGGTTCAATTTCCGATCGTGGCTGTAATTCATGTTCAGTTCTCGTGAAACAAACCACAGTATCGAAATCCAAATTGGGCGAAGAATGTCTTGAAACTGGATTATCTTTGCACATGCGCGATAAAACACGAAACTGAAGAAAAAGTACTTTTTTAAAATACATAGAATAGTAGTAGAAGAGCCTTTAAAATGCCAATTTTAGATGTAACTGAGACTTGGAAATAATAAGGCTATGAAAACTTGTTGCGACCGCCTTATAGAGTAAATAAAAAAATTAAAAAGGCTTTTATTTCTTTTTTTATTTACAACATAATTTAGTTTGCAAGAACCCCTTTTCAGGTGAAGGCTTCCTGCATTGCTTGCCAATGTTCCCTATTTTAGTTCAAGAGTGACCAGCCAACCTAATTGTCTCGTCTTGCCACCTCGTTAGCGGACTTCCTCTGAGTCGCTGGCTCACAGCTCCCCTCCATGACGTCACCCTTTTCGTCCATCTCTCGCCTTGCAGTCGCGTTACATGCCCCGCCCGCTTCCATTTCAGTCGTAGTGAATGGTTGAGCGCGTCAGTCGCTTTAGTAATATTTCCTATTTTTTGTATTTTTCTTACATTCAGCGTATTGCGCTTCATTCCACGTTAACATATTGTTATTTTATTTCTTATGTTCGAAGTAAATTTTCAAGTTTAACAGGCATATATTAAATGTGGTAAGAGGCACGAATTTCATTACTAGGGACTTGAACGTCAATAGAAGATTGTTTTTAAAGATTTCTTTTAGGCTCCAATATTTGTTCCAGGTTAGTTGAATACGTCGCTCTATTTCTTGGTCGTTACTTTTCCTATCAAACACTCATTTAGAGGTGAAAATCGAACCCACAAGCGTTGCGTCTACGGTGCCATTGCGCCACGACGATCAATATTGAGGTTTTAAAACTTTATTATAAAATACATTTAATTTTGTATTAGAGCTAATATCATTCAATCCCATTTCATCTACTTAGGGGAGAGTAACCAATATTGAACCGGCGCTACATGTCCATCCATTTCAAATCCATGCACAAAGGGCAACATCCTCCCAGTTAAACTATGGACATCCTCCTCACGAGCATGTCTCGCAAAGTAATCGCGCTGTCATCTGTCCAGCAAGAGCGGACGATCTAATCGCGTCTATTAAACCAACTAATACTACTGCTCTGTGCTGAAATTATACTAGCTTCACGTTTTGATATTGTAGCTCTGTGATGTTGTAAGCTGTGAGATTACATTTTCTTTACTGAAATAAAGAATATTTAAATCAGTTTTACGCTGTATCTCGCACACAGCAGGATAGGCAATATTCAATAATATTTAAACGTTAATGTATATACGATCTTAAATTGATAATAGTATAACAAAGACTGCTATATATTATCAAAGCTTAATCGATCTTAACTAACTAACCAAATAATAAACATTTTATATAGTCATCCATAACATCATAAATGAGGCCATCGTCGCGCAGGTGCACAAGCGTATGACTGTAAATGCTGCGGTTAAGAATTCTATTCTTACTCAGTAATAAAAAAATCAGGAATAATATTATTTTCGAGGCAAAGCGCGGTGTTGAGTTTCGCCACTTACGCAATGCTTCGAGAATTCATTGGAAAGTGGAGAATGGAAATGTCTTAATGGGAACGAAGTGTTTTAACACTAGGTTCCTAGGTTCCCACTGCCTGCTATGTGCAGGATACAGCGTGAAAGTATTAAAAATATACATATAACACAAAACAAATATTGGTATAAAAATACTATTCATCAACAAAAACAACAAACACTAAATTTATTAACGATTTTAACATCATATTAAGAAACATTCGATGCTACACAAGGAACAATATATTAATATAATTTAGACATTCCAATGATAATTTATAATATAAGCATAATATATTAGCAACGACAATTCATTATATCATATCAAATCTATATTTCGCAGTCCAGTTGTCCATTACTTAAAGTGTATTATTTTCTGTACAAAAAAATAAAGAAGCAGAAACAGAAATAAAAGGAAAAATTTAAATAAGAACACATTTTTACTTATAGACCGATACAGTAATAGCCCAAGATACCAGGGCCGCCAGACCTACGTATTTTAGCAAAGGTGAAATTTTGAGGACTATTAGTCTAATATGTAGTTAAGATACCATGCATACTCACTAACTTGAAATTGGGAAACTTTTACAGATATCGCCAAATAAAGGTATTTCTGTTTGGAAGAATGATTGAGCCATCGGATTGGTCTGAGTGCTTATAAAGGGTCTTGAAGTAATCCGTAAATAATATATTAAAAATGAAAGCTTGCTAGTATAACGTGTTTTCCCCTAATTTTAAACAATCTTTTGGACGTCTGGCGATAAAGGCCCACTGGTAATAATAATAAATATATGTTTTTTTCACTATTCTTAAAAATATATTTAAATTTGAGCGTTTCTACTTTAACGTAGGTGGTAAGTTGGCGCTACCTCTGAAAGGGCTCCACTTTCAACTTAGCAAGTACGCATACAGTCTTAACTACATATTAGACTATTAATCCTAATTTCAGCTTTGCTAAATTGCCCTAAGTCTGGGAGCCCTAGGATCTCAGTCCATAAGCTATGTGTATAATACGCCAGTTTTTACGTCAACATTAAGAAAAATAATACAATCCTATTATAACAAAAAAAATATTATTACATAAAAGTCATATCGGAAAAACCGAGAAGGGATTGCCTGTGGTATTCTAATGACGGGAAATCTCTATCTAGCATATTTTTCGATTTGTTCGCGCGGCGGTCGTATCGATATGATTTATGAATAAAACGATTCCCTCATATGCGGGAATCAGGTCTATACGTCGCTGTGTCGTACAGTAATCGTGCATCACATTTATCACGGCCTTTTTATGTCTCCCGAAGCATTAAATCTGATGAAAATGTATTTGTTTTGCATTGCCTCGGAAGGCATTATGCTTTGATTTAAGGCTCGATATACAGGTGAAGTCAAAAGAGATAAAAGTTATAAATAAAAATAGTATAGATAATACACAGCTTTAATAACTAGAAACTGTTGAGAGCCAAATAATGTATGTATTATAAATTTAATAACTGTTAATTTTTATATTTAATATAATGAATATAATTAGTGATAATACATCAAAACCAAGGAAAGAACCAGGCCAGTCGTGGTGCAAGGGCACAAGCGTGCGACTGTAAACGTGACAGGTTTTGGATTCGATTCTCACTGGGAAAAAAAAAAAATATTTCGTTTGTTTGATCTGGTGTCGAGGCAACGGATGGCATTGAGTTCCGCCACTCAACACGAAATGCCACCAGATTTCGGTAGAAAGTGGAAAGCGGAGTGTCTTACAAGGCTGCTTCTGCCTACCCAGCTCCATGCGGAATACAGTGTGAAGCCGAAAACAAAAAGAAAGAACACTCAAAAAGTCAATTAAAAGAAAGTAGTAGCAAAATACATTTAAATACGTTCGATTGGCATTTATTACAATATAATAATTCATACGTCGAAGTAATTTAAGTGTTATATAGACGCTCGCGACACGGCGCGCTCTATGCGTGCGTGTTGCACATCCGATCGCATAACGACACCTACAGCTTCGCGACGTCGCGAGTAATCTCATAAAACTTAGAGTACGTGTTCCCTGCAGATGAGAGTCTATGAGTCTATGTGTTTATAACTGGATGGGAGGGTATTTGTTGCTGGCGAGGCAGGTACCTGCGGGGAGTCAAATAAAACAGTTTTTAAGTGTATATTTTACGTGATACAACTACCTAACATATACTTTAGCTCAACTGTGAATGAGATCTGTTAACAAACTTATAATATTTTTTATATTTATAATTATATGTGTATAATTTTTTTTTTATTTTATTTTTAGGGTAGATAAGATTGAGCACCTACTGATATGTCTTCTTTTGTTTGTTCTTTTATAATAACAAATAATTCATTTTCCCCTTGTCACACGAAGGCCACCTCATTCTTATTTAATATCTGTGTTACCTTTCTACGCATTCTTACCTCGAAAAGTAATTAAATGTCTTCCAAGGATATCAATCTACAACAGTCACTTTATTTTTTACACTTCCCAACAGCTCTACATTAGTGGCAACGCAATGTCGAGTTCAGGCGTAAAGTTGACAACAGGGCGTTTTGACACTTAGAGTTCACTGCCTACTCTTCTATGCAGAACACACCGTTTACAAAATTAATTTTCAAAAATTCTTCCCTAGCTTTTACTTCGTAATATCTATCTGCATACGAAGTTTAAATATTTAATTAGAGTCGTACTACAATTAAGAGCTGTAAGTTTGTTGAAACATATCTAAGTTGCTACTTTTATATATTTGGATTAGAAAGAGTAATTAAAAAAATAAATTGCAAAAATTTTTTTGTGAAATGTTTAGGTGCTTTAAACATTCTTTTGGCTTAATAATAAAAATCAAAAAAAATAGCCAAATTACATAAATATAAACATAAAAATGAATATGCCTATTTAATACCAATAATTTAAAGTAAACGTACGAGTATAAAGCATATATATAATAGCTTTATACGTTTGAACCTTTGGTGCCCTAGTACCTATCCATTCAATAATAAAGCATTGCGCTTCTTTAGCTTCACGCTCTATCACGTATGTAGCACTCTATGCGGAGGGAGTTTGTGTACGGAACACTCTGTCCCAAACTTTCCGACCAATTTTCAAGATTTTTGTCTTTCGAGTACTTTGTCTTGCTACCAGAGCGAAGAAAAATGAAAATTATCCATTTCTCCGAGTGGGAATCGAACCCACAACCCGTTTACAGATAGACGTTGTGCCACTTATTTATTTCATCAAGTTGAAGAAGTAATTGAGTGGCCATTGTTTTAGTGGTCCGCGGACCACCGGTGGTCCGCAGAAGCCTAAATATGGTCCGCGAACGATTTTATGGGTATGGTGAGGCGAAGTTTCTGTTTGTTTATCACAGTTAATTTTTATTATACCTACATGCATAGTGGTCCCTGTTACTAAGAATGATATAAAAGTGGTCCTTGATCAAGAAAAGGTTGGGAACTCCTGTTCTAGAGCAATGGTAGAGCCAAGAAAACCCTTCCTCAACCGACTGAAACACTAAAGAATTTGACGCAACGTTCACAAAAAGGGGTAGAAAAGATTACGTAGAAAAATAAGGCCAAATATTATCTTAAAAAATATCATAAATTCATAAAGAACTTGTTTGTCGATCAACCTAAGTATACTTGAATTACGAACATATATTATTATTTGTATTATAGATAATTTAATTATTTTACCGTCCAAATAGTCAGAAAAATAATTTCGAATATTTAATTTTCCCTAAGGTAAGATTTACGGATTCTAAAAAGCTGTTAAGTGAAAAAGTTTGTTTGGTCGGTAAGTACGTGCGTTTTAGTCGTGGTAGGGAGGATAGACGAATTTGTTTTTGTTGCATAAGGTGATTTTATAAGGAGTATATATATACATACATATGTATTTCAACAGGAAACTGAGGACCTAGTGTAATGATTTTATATTAATTAGTTTTAATATTCGCAATAATTTATTATAAAAATGTGAATCAACCTCTTTGTTGAATAAAAAGATGTTTTTAAAGAGAATAATATGGAACTGTCACGAGAGAACATTAATAAATATGACGCTTGAATATTGTTGAAAAACTATAATAACTATATAATAATATTTTATAATAATTAGATATACATTTAGACATGGAGCGGAAGAATAAAGAGAACCTCTAGAATGATATATTGTATTAGAATTTAAGATAGACATTGTACAAGCTTAACAGTATTTAACTCTGGAAGAAATATAAGTTCTGTAAAAACCTCGAGGTGTTTGATTTCTTTACATCTCAGAAGTGGGATGCGCCCTATAGTGAGGTACGTAAAAAAAAAAAAACATGCAAACCAAACTTTACACTGCTAGCTTTAGTATGTATAGCTTTGATTGTAAATTTAGTCACTTTAGAATTTTCATTGTATATCTTATTAGAATAGTATGAAGATTGATAAGTGGTTAGCGTACCATAGATGATACCATGGATGATACGGTGAGCGGGCCGTACATGAAGTGGTTAGAGTAGATGATACCATGGATGATGCGGTGAGCGGGCCGTACATGAAGTGGTTAGAGTAGATGATACCATGGATGATGCGGTGAGCGGGCCGTCACATGAAGTGGTTAGAGTAGATGATACCATGGATGATGCGGTGAGCGGGCCGTCACATGAAGTGGTTAGAGTAGATGATACCATGGATGATGCGGTGAGCGGGCCGTCACATGAAGTGGTTAGAGTAGATGATACCATGGATGATGCGGTGAGCGGGCCGTCACATGAAGTGGTTAGAGTAGATGATACCATGGATGATGCGGTGAGCGGGCCGTCACATGAAGTGGTTAGAGTAGATGATACCATGGATGATGCGGTGAGCGGGCCGTCACATGAAGTGGTTAGAGTAGATGATACCATGGATGATGCGGTGAGCGGGCCGTCACATGAAGTGGTTAGAGTAGATGATACCATGGATGATGCGGTGAGCGGGCCGTCACATGAAGTGGTTAGAGTAGATGATACCATGGATGATGCGGTGAGCGGGCCGTCACATGAAGTGGTTAGAGTAGATGATACCATGGATGATGCGGTGAGCGGGCCGTCACATGAAGTGGTTAGAGTAGATGATACCATGGATGATGCGGTGAGCGGGCCGTCACATGAAGTGGTTAGAGTAGATGATACCATGGATGATGCGGTGAGCGGGCCGTCACATGAAGTGGTTAGAGTAGATGATACCATGGATGATGCGGTGAGCGGGCCGTCACATGAAGTGGTTAGAGTAGATGATACCATGGATGATGCGGTGAGCGGGCCGTCACATGAAGTGGTTAGAGTAGATGATACCATGGATGATGCGGTGAGCGGGCCGTCACATGAAGTGGTTAGAGTAGATGATACCATGGATGATACGGTGAGCGGGCCGTACATGAAGTGGTTAGAGTAGATGATACCATGGATGATGCGGTGAGCGGGCCGTCACATGAAGTGGTTAGAGTAGATGATACCATGGATGATGCGGTGAGCGGGCCGTCACATGAAGTGGTTAGAGTAGATGATACCATGGATGATGCGGTGAGCGGGCCGTCACATGAAGTGGTTAGAGTAGATGATACCATGGATGATGCGGTGAGCGGGCCGTCACATGAAGTGGTTAGAGTAGATGATACCATGGATGATGCGGTGAGCGGGCCGTCACATGAAGTGGTTAGAGTAGATGATACCATGGATGATGCGGTGAGCGGGCCGTACATGAAGTGGTTAGAGTAGATGATACCATGGATGATGCGGTGAGCGGGCCGTCACATGAAGTGGTTAGAGTAGATGATACCATGGATGATGCGGTGAGCGGGCCGTCACATGAAGTGGTTAGAGTAGATGATACCATGGATGATACGGTGAGCGGGCCGTACATGAAGTGGTTAGCGTACCATAGATGAAATAAAAAAGTAGTGATATGTATTTTGAGTTAGTGAGTCTGCTTGCTCGCTGGTCGGTGGTGACCGCGGGTTACGTCAGGTCACTATACACTAGTATAGTAGAGGTGATTTGAAATTAAATTAATATTTTTGGTTATTTATATTGGTTATTTTAGTATTTTTTTTTCCTGTTTTACTTTTGATTTATTTATTGACATTTTGATGATCCATTTTGAATTTTAGAATGATTTTAGAATGATATTTAAAAGAGAATGCTTTTGAATTGACAATTCAAATATATCAATCAATTTACTAAGATTATTAGTTTTTAATGAAATTTATTGCATTAATTTGAGGGATATGGAGTCGGACGCTGAGACTGCTGATACCCCAGAGGAACCACCCAGTGGAATGAGGGCAATGAGAAACGAAAAGGGCAATTTATTGAAAATACAAAACATTAGAAGAGATCTTCGCGGCCGTAAGATTCGTCTACATCTTCTGATGAGTAGTTCGTCTGATGTGATAAAGCGCGTCGATGAAATAAAGAGTTGTTGAATAAAGAACTTCTTACTGGTATACAAAGGCAATGTTCAGATTTATAAATTTGTGTATAAAAGATAGAGATTAGTCATATTTTAGTTAATAATAATATAAAAAAATATTAGATTATGTTTAAATGTAATTCTGCAGTTTGACACGATCAACACCTAAATTGTAAATTGTAGAAAATTGACTTAGATAAGCAAATAAATGTGCTGAAATATATAATTGGGACTAAAAACAGACTATAAATTTTGCTCTTTTGATTATAATGAGTTTTGAGTGAAAATATTTCGAATCGGCAACTAAAATTAAGAAAAAAAAAATCTGAGTAAAATTATGGTCGGCGTCTTAAATAAATGAAGCTATGCAATATTAAAAAAATACGCGAATATTTCTGTTATGCTATGCTATTGATTGTTTGTATTAGGATATTCGATAAGCCTTTAAGAAATAGTAAAAACCAGAAGATTTATTGATTTATCTTAGCTCCTATATCATGCATTGAAAGTAGAAAGTAGTCTCAGGATCAGGATCAGGTCAGGATTAGGATCAGCATTATGTAATTTAATTATTGTAGCAACAAATATATTAAACGACAAAAAAAAAGCACAGCACAAGGAAACTAAATCCATATACGATTTTTACTGCAATTTAGTACCATATGTATCTATACGTATATTCTGACATTTTCTTTAATGATAACGAATTGAAATGTGCATAGAGCGAGTGCTTTAATGTCAATATCTGCATTATGCATACTTAAGCAAATTAATTTAATCACTTTGTAAGCTAATACTAGTAAACTTCTTAGCTTCACCTCTTCTGGACCTCTGTCCAGGGGTTGGTTCACGATCATTTACCTTTTGAAAATTCATCAGATAACCAAATAAGAGACGTCACTTGCTAGTGTTCTAGGTGTAGAGGAGATTTTAATGCTTTTAAATATGGCTTTCCGTGTTTTAAACCTGTTGCTTACCTTAGTCTTAGTCTAGCCAGATTTGTCCAGGGTATAGATGTTTACTCTCTTACGAACTCGAAATTTTAGCAATCGTTAGCTCGTAAAAGATTGCAATTTAATTTGTTTACATGTTGTTACAGTTTATAATAGTAATACTTTGCTACGTACGTAGTTATTTTACCTTAACGCGATTCTGTATCCCATAAAACAAGATGGTAGTCATTATTTAGTGTATTTTCGTTCACAACGGAATACCGATCACCGAACTGGGACCGCATTGTTAACGTAGATTTAAAGACTACAATGAAAAATGATAATAATAATTGAAAATTAAATTTTTAGCCAATTCAATAAAAGTTATTTTGCTATAGTTTTGTCGTACAAACATGTTTAATATTGACATAAACTTTTTATTCATAAACCAATTCTGTTCATTAAGCGTAAACGGACAATAAAGATTTATAAATTTATTTATGAAAGTATAATTAGTATATTCAAAAGTAATCAAGAAAATCCTTCAGAAGGGTGGTGAAGTGCGGTGATCGCATATGGGGGAAGATACCTAAAGGTTTTTGCAGCATTGTTTACGTTAAAAATTATATGAATGCTTTATTTTTTTTTTTGTTATAAATCATAATTTTTAAAATTACTTTTACTCTTTAAAATTGCTCACCTTGCATATTTATATCTAAATTCAGTATGTTTTCACTTGTAAAAATTGAGGTAAAACCTACTGTGATCAAATTCGGTTACTCAGAATCGGTTCTTTGCCGAGTAAACTTTATAATCCCAAGAATATCTGGTGTTTTAAGTCACTTAATATATATAGTTCAAAGATGATCGTTTCGAATATTTCAACTATGGTTAGAGATTTCTGTGTTAAGTTAAGGTAATGTGTTCACATTGTATTACTAAATCAAAATCAGCACGTTCATATTGCAGGAATTTAAAATTTAGAAATCTTTGTATAATCGTTATTGCGTTTTTCATGAGACATTTAAGACGTT
Source organism: Heliconius himera (assembly GCA_021202915.1). Classification (NCBI taxonomy): domain Eukaryota; kingdom Metazoa; phylum Arthropoda; class Insecta; order Lepidoptera; family Nymphalidae; genus Heliconius; species Heliconius himera. The sequence continues at coordinate 499,075 of JAJHJA010000231.1, forward strand.
AATGTTTTACATAAGATGAAAAAAAATATATATTTACTATGTTTTGCTTTATAATAGTTGTAAAAACTCTTTATCATCTTATAAATATTGTTTTAAATATGTATATATATGCTCAATAATAATAAGTCTAGATATTAGAAATTATATTTTAACATAATAAATTATTTCATACTATACAATATTAGTAGGTATATGTATGTATATATGTAAGTATGTATAAGTATATAAAGCACATACACGCCTACCGATTTTACATTCTCCTACACCCTAAGGTTGCCTGGCAGAGATCGCTTATGACGATAAGGCAGCCTGCTGTACATTTTCTTATGTGATGTATTTTTTTTTACTTTCTCTTTATTTTGTTTTGTACAGAAAAGTATTATTATTATTATGTAGGATATTTATAATTATAGCGGCTACCATTATAGGAGTTTCAAGTATTAATACGCTATTCTTATTATTTCATATATTTATTTTTATATAATTTAGAGTGAAATTAAAATTGATCATTAACGGAAAACTTAACACACGAAACAAAAAAGAGCAAAATTTTATACACTGAAGGAAGGAAAAAGTTAACAATAATACGAAAAGAAAAGTTACGAAAGCAAAACTGATAGGTGATAGCAAGAACTTATAAACTTTAAATTGCATATACATATAGATAAACAAGCATGTAGCTAGTTGACATCAGAACATATTTATATTTATGTGTGTATGATTTAATATTATTTTATGCAAAACTGAAATTTACACTACATATTTCTTTGTTTGCCGACAAAAACAAAACCGACAGACATTTTAATAAATCGTTTTGGTTTATTGATAGTGCCCCAATAATAGATTATCCCGTATTTCTTCCACGTACCGATAAGTTACAATTTCGTTATATGTATGTATAGGTAAACCACTGAGAGAATTCAAAAGTCTTCTGGTCACAAAAATAAAGATTTTTTGTAAAGTAACATGATAAATCTTGTATTTAATGCACATGTCGTTTGATAACATGATTGTAGGAGCTCCATAAGACGCGATAGTTTAATAAGTAAATTTGTTGAAAATCAATTAGGCAGCTGCTATATAAAAATAAGTTTTATTTATAATCGACCGAATGTAATGAATTTATAAAAAAATGTTGATATTTACTGTTTTTGTGAGTAGTCGTGCATCAGGAGATTGCACGAAGTAGGATGGCCGAATGTAATGATTTTATATTAATTAGTTTTAATATTCGCAATAATTTATTATAAAAATGTGAATCAACCTCTTTGTTGAATAAAAAGATGTTTTTAAAGAGAATAATATGGAACTGTCACGAGAGAACATTAATAAATATGACGCTTGAATATTGTTGAAAAACTATAATAACTATATAATAATATTTTATAATAATTAGATATACATTTAGACATGGAGCGGAAGAATAAAGAGAATCTCTAGAATGATATATTGTATTAGAATTTAAGATAGACATTGTACAAGCTTAACAGTATTTAACTCTGGAAGAAATATAAGTTCTGTAAAAGCCTCGAGGTGTTTGATTTCTTTACACTAGTATTATTTACAAGACATTTGTGTCCACCTTCAGTCGAATTCTAGAGCCATTGCGTATAGAGTGGCGGAACTCAACGCTTTGCTTTGCATCTTTACCAAAATATTAAATATTTTAATTCCTAAAATTAGTAAATTTTATTTGCCTTTTGAATTTTCGTAATAATAACAATATTCTAAATATTTCACATTTTACATAAAATTATTTAAAAAGCAGGACGCTTTTAAAGTCTAAATTAGCCTTTTTCGTGAATGGACTTTACAAGTAGAAACGTGCTAATTCCTCTAACTATGCTTGCTTAATTTATGTAAATATTTTAAATAAGGCTAGTTCCTTTTATTTAGCCTTAGGTGTAGACTGGTTCTATTCGGTTTCTTACGTGGACTGAGACCACATAATGGTGACCGATGTTTTATATCCACATTGAGAATTTAGCTTTGGAAAAAGATTTGAACAACGAAACTTTTCACCATATGCACCTGAATAATAAACAAAATAGTTATTTGCTAACACACAAATGTTTACATTTATGTTAAAATGAATTTACTTCTATAAAACCATTACATAAATTAAATGTTCATAGTTACATACATACGTCTATATTAAGTTCCAAAAGAATAATCTTCATATTTAACTTTATTTTTCAGCTTTACGCTGTATCCCGCATGTAGCAGGGCAGGCAGAGGGAACCTAGTGCTAAAACACTCCGTTTCCCACTTCCCGCCGAGTTCTGAGGGCATTGCGTGGTGAGTGGCGGAACTCAACGCCATGCCTTGCCTTGACACCAGAGCGAAAAAACGAAACTATAAATGTAATAAATATTGCATTTCCTCGAGTGGAGATCGAACCCACAACCAGTCGACTTTACAGTCACAGTTTGCGCCCCTGCGCCACGATAATTTCAAAGCATTTTCTCATTTTTTTCTAAAAAATCTTTGTGTGCTAGTACCCCAATAATAATAATAATAATAACCCCCCCAGGGGATCACCTTGTCGTGGTGGGGGGGCTTACGGATATTAGGTACAGGTTAATAATTAATGTTATAATATCTAACACACGCTATGTAATCACTAAAGAAGGCCACTAAGAACTTGGCTAACCATATCCAAACCAACGATCCCAAAACCCCTTTTTGTACTATGGAGAAAAGTAATCACAGATATAATTTGCGGCCGCTTCCCGGAGTTCGTCGGGGCGCACCTGGAGCCGACGCTGGGTGTCTCAGCTTACGGGCCGTCGGTGATGAGGAGCTGAGCAGGCGGGCCCTCATCGGGCTAGATCCCGAATATAATACAGCCGAACAATCATCATCATTGTCACCGATTTCATCCCTTCATCCTTTCTCATCTACTTCTTCATCAAATCATTCATACGCATCTTCACCTACATCTGTTCATTCAGGACGTAACATGATTTTGGAGGATGTTGTGCAGGAGGCTAATGCCAATATATCTGAACCCACCTTCATAAGTACCCCTAAAGTACGCAATAAATGGAGTAGAGAAATGAATGAATTTATCCTGCGTACATATTTACAGCTTACATTACTAGAAACTGATACTAACACCTACCTTCTACCGTTATATACCAAATTTATTGAAAAATATCCACATATGAAAGTAACCCGTCAACGTGTTGGAGATCAAAGAAGGGCTATAGTACGTAATAAATTATTACCACAAAATACAATAGACAAAATTCATCAAGAAGTAAAAAAAGAACTAGAAAATACAATTAGTACAGACCAACAGATTCAAACAAATAATAACATGTTAAATTCACAGAATGGGCAACGTATGAAATGGAACGAACAATATAATGAAGCTATACTAAGCGCATACTTTAAAACAACACGTTTAGAAACGAATAAGACAGCCTACAGAAAATATCTTCATGAAGACTTTATTACTAGATTCCCGCATTTAGCTCACCTTTCAGAGCAAAGAATAGCAGATCAGAGGAGATCTATTGTCAAAAATAAACTTTTATCCGCGCAAAAAATAGAAGATATTCGAATTAAAATAGCTGAAGAATTACAAATAGAGGTTCAAAATAATCAATCAGAAATGAATACTGTTAATATAAACAATGAAGAAATAGATTACTTTGATAATTACACCGATGAATTATTAAATAATACAAATGACTGCAGTCCCGACCAACCAAATTTAGAAAGAAATATAGAAATAGACAACACATTCAATGAATGTTTGACGTACTTTACGAATATTGAACCGACTAAAAGGAACCATATACCTAGGCAGAGATCATCAAAAAAATTGTCGCGAATAATAGAATATATAAACACAATATTGTTACCGGAATATATCAATAGAGATACAACTTTTCAATCATTTCAAACCACGATATATTGTGCTGCGTGGACAGCAGCAAAAATTAATGGCGCAAAACTAAGAGCTACACCAAATGTTATAGTAAAAAAATATAAAGTAAAGAAACCAAAATGGCAGACCCGACTCGAGAAAAAAATAGAAGATCTGAGAACTAAAATAGCCCGATTAACACAATTCATAAAAGGTAATAGAAGTAAGAAAGTAATTCATCATGTAAATTTAATAAAAAGTAATTACAAAGTCCATTCTAAGCACGAAGAACCAAATACAGAACTGTTTCATTTTCTTGACACCCTTAAACAGAAACTCACACTAACAAGCAGCAGATTACAAAGATATAAAATATGTACACTACGTAAAACTCAAAATAATCAATTTTTGTCTAATGAGAAACAGTTTTACAGGAATCTTAAAAGTTCTACGAGAAATGATAATGAAAATTCTACTACACCGACAGCAAATGATTTTCAAAAGTATTGGGCCTCAATCTGGGAAAATCCCGTTACGCACAATTTTAGTGCAGATTGGATTAATTATGAACAAATGCAAAATGAGATTAAGACAAATATGCAATTTGATAAAATATCTCTTGACATGTTGCAGTTAACAATAAAAAAATTAAGTAATTGGAAGGCACCTGGATCTGACTTTATCCACAATTTTTGGTACAAGAAATTTACATATATACATAAACATCTTCTTAGGCATATTAATCACTTCATTCAAAATCCACAAGATATGCCTGAATTTATTACCGTTGGAATCACATACATGATCCCGAAAGATTCAAATAGTCTTAATGATCCCTCAAAGTATAGACCCATCACTTGCTTGCAATCAATATACAAAATAACTACATCTTGCCTTACAGAAATAATTTATAAATATTTAGAAGATAATAAGATCCTTGCAGAAGAACAAAAAGGTTGTAAAAAATTTAGCCAGGGTTGTAAAGAGCAATTAATAGTAGATTCTGTGATATTAAAACAAGCCCAACAAAAGAAAAGAGATCTTTTTACTACGTATATTGACTACAGGAAAGCTTACGATTCAATTCCACATTCTTGGTTATTACAAGTGTTAGATATATATAAAATACACCCAACTATACAACATTTCTTAAAAAATACTATAAACCAATGGACAACAAAATTAAAATTAACAGACTTAGATAATACGATAGATACTGTTCCAATTAAAATCAAACGCGGTATATTTCAAGGCGACGCATTAAGTCCTTTATGGTTCTGTCTCGCGTTGAATCCTCTGTCTAATATTTTAAATTCGGCTCATACTGGATACAAACTGAAATTCAATAATAATTTGACACATAAAACTAAATATAAAATAATTAATCATTTACCATATATGGACGATATTAAGTTGTATGCTGAAACGAAAGAAGAACTAAATACTCTAATAAATTTAACCGAAACATTTTCTCAAGATATTTGTATGGAATTCGGAATAGACAAATGTAAAATTAATGCAAGTAAAGCAGGACAAAACTATATGCACGAATATTTACTGAGTAATGGGGAACATATAGGATCATTAATGGAAAATGAAACCTACAAATATCTGGGATATATTCAATCAAAGTTAACCCATCATAAAGAAGTCAAGGCAAATTTAACTAAACAGTTCAAACATAGACTTAATTCTATAATTAAATCAAAACTTAACTCAAAAAACACTATAAAAGCTATTAACAGTTATGCAATACCCATTCTCACGTATTCATTTGGAATCATATCTTGGAACAAAACCGAACTTAAAAATCTTCAACGCACTATTAATACAACTTTGACTAAAAACCGTAAACATCACCCGAGATCGTGTGTGCAGAAAATGACATTACAACGGATTGATGGCGGCAGGGGGTTAATAGATATAGTAAACTTACAGAAAAAACAGATAATAAACCTAAGAAAATATTTCCATTCTAAAAGTAACACATCCACATTTCATGAATCCATAGTAGAAAGTGATTTAAAGCTAAGTACACTTAATCTTAAGGACAAGAATTTACTAGAAAATGATCCACTCGCAGAAAAACGCACTAAAATTCAAGAATGGGCCCAGAAATCTCTTCATGGAAGACATTTGAGTGAACTAAGTCAGAATTACGTCGACAAGACAGCGTCGAACGAATGGCTTAGACGCGGTGAACTCTTCCCTGAAACTGAAGGGTTTATGTTGGCGATCCAAGACCAGGTGATAGAAACAAAAAACTACCAAAAATATATTATAAAAAAATCTAATTTAGACACCGATATATGTAGACGATGCAATAGGGCTCCCGAAACGATACAACATATAACCGGCGCTTGTATATCAATCGCTCAGACTGATTACAAGCACCGGCACGATCAAGTTGCACATATAATTCATCAGAAATTAGCAATAAAATACAAACTTAGTTCTGCATTACCAGTACCATATTACAAATATAGCCCAGAATCTATACTGGAAAACGAATTTTATAAGTTATATTTTGACAGAGCCATATTGACTGATAAAACTGTACCATACAATAGACCGGACATCACATTCATAGATAAAATAAATAAAACTGCACAAATTATAGACATCGCCATACCTAATTCTCATAATATACAAAACACTTTTTCAGAAAAACTCACAAAATATCAAGAATTAAAAGACGAGATCATTAGAATGTGGAAATTGAAGAAAGTAACAATAGTACCAGTAATTATTTCTACCACAGGTGTCGTTCCTAAAAATCTTCATCAATCCATTAAAACATTAGATTTGCCCCCATATACTTATGCCCTTCTACAAAAAGCAGCGATTTTAAACACGTGCAGGATCGTTAGAAAATTTTTAAGCATCACAGATAGTTAATTTCATTTTTCATATATATTTATTTTTTTGGCTTTCACTTGACTCAGGTCCGTGACTGTCAATATACCGGTATGAATTTACCGAGACTATAAAGTAGAATAAATAATAATAATAATAATAATAAATATACTTTATTGCACCTTTAAAAAAAAATAAAATTAAATAAAACAATATAAAGCTTAAAAATAATAAAAAGTACAATAAGGCGGCCTTATCGCTTAAAGCGATCTCTTCCAGGCAACCTTCGGATGTTGGATTGGAGTTGTATAAAAGTGGGCGGTGCACTAAATGGAATATTTACATAATTTTATAATATTAAAAATAGATCAAGTACATAAAATACAAACAAATAAATATATATTTATTAAGATATATACATAAATATTACATACACACATAAATACATATATACATACATATACTATATGTACACACAAAATATAAAAAAAAAATGAACCAATTTAGTATTGTTATATATTAAAATAATGATTTTTTAGCTTTTTCTTAAAAATATGTATCATGTATGTACAAAGATCGTTAGGACTTGAACACAAAGAGAAGAGAGGATCGCTAATAAAATTATTCGCAAACTTTTGTAGCCGCGGGGTGAGCATTGTTATGCAAAAATTGTAACACATTACAAACATCGAATAACGACTTCCGTTACGAGAAAGAGCTTCGTTAAGTTACGTACTTCCAAGTTTGGCTTAATTTTAAATATGATTTTATTTTGCACCCAACAACAACTAACTACCTACTCATTTTCAAACGTATTTCGTTTCCGTATCGTTTTTTGTAATGTAACTACTCCATGAAAATGCAAAAAAGAAAGTCACATGTTCAAATAAGAAAATTCTAGAATATCTAACATAGATATTAGAAAGCAGAAGATAATAAAAATATTTATCTTTTTTGTCAACTGATAACAAGTAGGTAGGCATTGAACACGAGTATGCTTAATTATCTAAAAGAAATTCCTACTCAAAGGAAATTCTTGTTGAGCGTATAAAAATGCTGAAAAAAATACCCAACGTCTCTTAGACAAATAATAAATAAGAACTCCATATAAAAAATATCAGCGACAAAATTTATCCAAAAGAGACTGATTTACAACACAAAAGTTATATGTAAAGCGGGCAAAAGAACGAAATAGCATATCACTTTGAAACGCAAATGATCAATGAAAAAATAAAAACATTCTAGTAAAGGCCTGTAGATAATACGGCACAATTCGTTGAATGACGAGACTTGGATGGTGAAATATATTGCATATTTCAATGTGTGTAAAACCTACGTGTATATCGATATTATGCTTAGAAATTTAAACTATAACAGTATTATATAACAGTAGTAAATCTAATAAATATAAACCATACAAGTATTTTAGCACAATTCATTAATCAGGATACCTTTTTTAATTTTTGACAAAAAAAAATAATAAAACCTAAATGCATATTATATTATTTGAGGCCAGTCGTGGCGCAGCGGCACTAGATGTGCCTGTAAAACCGACTGGTTGTGGGTTCAATCCCCACTCGAGGAGATGAAATATTTACTTAAATTTATATTTCCATTTCTTCGCTCTCATTTCGAGGTTAAGCGCGGCGTTGAGTTCTGCCACTCAACACGCAATGCCTCCAGAATTCGGCAGAAAGTGGGGAATAGAGTGTCTTAACACTAGGTTCCCTGCTGTATGCGGTATACAGCATGAAGCTGATTTAAATGCATATTATTTACTAGAGATCCTACTAATATTATAAATTTGAAAGTGTTTGAGAATGGATGTTTGTTCCAATGTCACACAAAAACTGGATTACGGACTTAGATGAAACTTTATGGTAACATAATTTATACACCAGAATAACAAATAGGCTTCAATTTATGTAAAGATTTTGTTTAATTTCCCTAAAATATAAGAAAAAATAAACTTAATCGCTAGTTCTCTATATTTTCCTCGTATAAACGGTGCTTAATAGAAAAAGATATAATTTTGTTATATATTTGGAGCATGTAAAGGAAATAATAATAAAAAAAAATATTCAGCATGATATTACCATGTATTCACAAATATAAGGCATACATACATACTATGAGTCAATATAACTTTACACATAGTTCGTTAGAAAATGTTTTATTTTACTTCCCTCGTCGTGGGCCCATCCATATAAGGCTTTGAACAATAATGTTTACTTTGGATCTCGGTACTTAATGCTAGCGGATGCGTCCTCTTTTGAAATTCCAGTCCCAAAGACAAGTAAGTACACACAATCACCTTACAGTAAATAATATATATGTGTCAATAAATTGTGTCATTATTTAGACAATGTATTGGTGGAAAAATAAATAAAATTCATCTGTTTTAAGTAATTAGTTGAATAAATAAAATATTTTGTATCCAAACTGATACACATCAATAAATTTAAAGGAGTAATATCAGTTACTCCTACACATTTTAAAGATAAAAGAATATTATATTATATGCGTGCGACTGTAATGCGACGATAGTAGGTTCGATTCCCATTCGGAGAAGTAAAATATTACTTATGAACATTTTAATTTCTTCGCTCTGACACCAAGGCAAAAAGCGCGGAATTGAGTTCTTAACACTAGGTTCCCTCTGTCTGATATATACAGCGTGAAACTGAAAAAAAAGATAAGAATTTTTCTCGAATTTTTACATTTAAAAATCCTAAACTCAGTGTGGTTGACCTATAGTTATATATGTTGTTTGCGTGTAAACTGTCCGCACAAAGAACTAAAGTGACGCATGGTTGCGAGCGCCTGTTCCGGGAGCTCAAAGCAAAAAGCTCAGTTTTCTACAACAGTGCAACCAACGTAAGACCACTTATCACAGGTGACTGTTCTATGAACTATATATACATGTGTGATGAAGTTAAGTTTACAATTTCAACAAACCATTATTATGTGTATTTATTATTTCAAAAGTACATATTATATCTTCATCTTCTTAAACAAAACCCCAATATGACGATCGATGAGAGATAATTTGGAATAAAACATAAAAAATACCCACGTCGTAGAAATAAACATAATATTATAAATAATGGGCACGACTAAAATTTTAATTTATTATGGCCATTAAAACAATACGTTGAGGCCGTCGTGGCGCAGGAGCACTGGAGGACGGATTGTAACGCGACGGTTGTGGGTTCGGTCTCCACTGGGGATAATAATGATTATTCATTAATATTTTATTATTTTCGTTCTGACCAATGCAAAAGTCTGACGTTGAGTTCCGACACTCAACATGCAATGCCTTGAATAATTCTGCGGAAAATGGGGAATGGAGTGTCTTAACACTAGTTTTCTTAATTCCATTTTTAAATTGAAGTACTAATAAAACCTTTTAAATTAAAAAAAATAAAGAGGTCTATTAAAAACTTATTCTAACTTAAGTACAAGACAAGACGCCCGAAGATACAACTTTTAAAGTTAACAAGTACTGTTGCGTTATAATTAAAATTAAATAAATTTTCTTCGTCTAGGTAAAGGCTTTAAAAAAAAGAATTTTCTATAAAACGACGAACTCACTTTATTTGCTTCTACAAGCAAGGAGAAGAATCGAATTTGTTATTTATATGACTAAATATATCATCTCTATATATAATAAGACGAAAAAGAAAAATATTTTGTCTGTACATTTAGTTATTTTGACTGAAATGGATAGAGGGACACTTAAAAAGAATAATAGAAAGCAAACAGATTTTTTTTGAATTTCTTGTCTGTCTGTCTGTCTGTCGACATATTTTTGTCCACATTTTTCTCTGAAAGTACTGAACCGATTTACTTGAAATTTTCACCAATTCCTTTGTTTTAACTCAACTTATTTTGGTTCATTAAAAAAAAGGTTATCGTCATTTGAGAGAAGTCGTAATTAATTCAACACAGAGATAAAGAACGATCTTGAAAGAAATATCAAGTAAATACAAAGATTTTTTGGTTGGTTCGTTCATATAATATATGTAACTAATTTAAAAACTGTACAGGAGTTAATATGCAACTATTACAGTTATTTTACAAAGAGTACTATGAATCCTTCAAATCAATAATTTAACATTTAAGGCTGTTTCTGAATGAGTAAATTAAATTATTCACTGACATCAGCACATTTAACAGAGTATATTATATAGGTAAAAAGAACATAAAGTTACAAAAATATATACGTGTAATACATAATTAGCTTTATGTATATTTTATAAATATCAAATATCAACAATGGTCGTATTTTTTAATTTAAAACAATCAAAAATTCTTTGACGATAATGTCGTACAAAAATTAAATTAGAAGTCATTATAGTTGTCAATCAATTCTTTAATAATTTTTAATTCTTATTATATCAATAATCATGTATTTTAAGCGGGCGACGCCGTGGGCGAGCCGCTAGTATACAATATATTTCATAATTATATCTCCTTTGTATAGGAGTATGGGGCTGAAAGTGCCGATTTTGATAAATCCGTACATCAAATCAAATCAGCTTCAAGCTGTATACCGCACTAAGCAGAGTAGGCAGAGGGAACCTAGTGTTAAGACACTCTGTTCCCCACTTTCTGCCGACTTCGGGAGGCATTGCGTGTTGAGTGGCAGAACTCAACGCCGCGCTTAGCCTCGACACCAGAGCGAAGAAATTGAAATATAAATTTAAGTAAATATTTCATTTCCTCGAGTGGGGATCGAACCTACAACCAGTCAGTTATACAGTCACACTTTGTGCCCCTGCGCCACGACCGCTCCTTACATCAAGCGTATAAAATAGCTACAATGTTTGAAAATTGTGGTTCATTACACATTAAGTGAGGCCAGTTGTGGCGCAGGGGCAAAGCGTGTAACCGTAACAGGTTGTGGGTTCGATTCCCACTCGAAGATATGAAATATTTAATATTTTCATTTCTTCGCTCTGGTGTCGAGGCCATGCGCGGTTTTGATATTCACCAAAACGGAGGTATATCTAGAATTCGGTGGAAAGTGGGGATCCGAGTGTCAAAGCTCTCTCTGCCTACTCTGCAACATGCACGGTACAGAGTGAAACTAAACAAAAATCAAAATTTCTATCAAAAATTTATTATAACTATTGAAAAAATGTCACTCTAAAAAAGTATTACCCAAAACATTTTTTCTTAATAAATAAGCATATGTTCTGCGTATTCAATAAAGTCCAATAAGAGCTCGGAAGTTCCGTGCAATAGAATAATACAATATGGACCCTACACGTTCTCAGCATCTGTGAACACTATGCATAGCAAGTTTTAAGAACAGACAGAATTACTGTATCGAAATAAAATCATATTCACAACTCAAACTGGAATAATGAATGTACCTATTTGTACAAGTAGAGGGAGGAATACAGTAGAAAGATATCATATTATCTATCTATACTTATAATAAAATTGTAACAGATCGGTTTCTGTATAGAAAATATATAAAAAAAAATGGGACCTTTATTAATGTAGTAGAATCCAAAACAATGATTTTTAAATGTTTTGTCTATGCGTTTATTATCGCTAATCTCAGAATTGGCTTATTCGATTTAAATGCTGTTTTCATTATTTGATTTTAGAAAGCTTTCGTTAACATATAGGTTTTGTTTTAACACAATCAGTACATAAATAAAAAATTATGTCAAATGAAAGTACTTACTCTTACAAATTTGCTAATTGCATTAAAAACCGTATTATTAATTAAAAACCCAAAATAAAAAATAATATAATTAAAATGTAATATTAAATAAAACAATATAGGTATTTAGAGGCCATCCGACACGTAACAGGCGAACATAGTCTGTTCCACATTTGCGGAATTCATGAGGCACTTTTTATTGAGTGACGAAACTCAACGCCGCGCTGTACCCCGTTACCAAAGCGAGAAAATAAAAATATATTATTACTCCGAGTGACAATCAAACCCACAACCGTCGTTATGGTCGCACGCTTGTGCCCCTCCACCACAATGACCTCCTTTTTTTTAAAAAAAACCAAATAATAAATTGGTATAGAATTTTTTTTACGTGCGGCCTTGTATGAAATATATTTTTTTTTCAATATAAGTTTATCTTTTGAATGTATTGACTGAGAAGCTTGGTTTGTTCTGTCCGCTAAGAGACTAAATACTTGATGTTAATTTCAGCTTGAAATCTCTACGCGATCTGAAGATAAATGATCGTGACAGACGGATGGATAACAAAGTGTTGTTAAAAGTGTTACATATTTTCCTTTTGAGGTCCGGAATCTAAAAAATTAACATATATGTATTTATTTTACCGTAAAACCATATCTATATTGCAATGTAGCAAATCGTTTTTTGTCAGTGTATCCAGATTAAGGTAAAATACTCAATGCGACGAGAAACGCTTTCTGCCAACATATTGAACTTCCAAACGGTAATGTTTCTTCAATTATTGCTTCATTTAAGCTGTTATAGCCAGCGATTTGCTTGGTACGGGAGCACTTGAAAAGCTAATCCGCAGTTTACACTTACAAAATTGAAAGAAATCGCTCTAAATCAACTTTAATGTTTTTTTAAGAGAATTTACTTAAATTCTGTTTATGTATAATCATATATTATACATAGTTTGGCTGCAAACTGATGAAACGCAAATTGCACTATACTGGAATGCCTCTCAAGCTTTCAATATAGAATTCTCTTTTGCGTCACATCTCATATGCAACAGGAATGTGATGATAGGTCGCTCTAATCATTTATGGAGCATGGCCGGGTAACGTGGTAGAGTATATTCATTTGAGAACAATTTTATTTATGGTTAACTTAAAAATAAAGTAATAGACTTATTATTAGACTTTAATAGAATTATTTTTTATAATTAGCTAGCTTTTACATGCGACCTCGCTCCCGTAGACTACGGATTGCTGTAATGAAATATAAATTACTATGACTCGCTGCCAACTTAAGTGTATTCATTAAACCTTTTTTGAATAATTGAAAATATCCTCTCTGTATACTTTATACTTATATTATTGTATTACTTTATACTTATATTATTGTATTATTGTGTCTATTTTATTGTAAATTATGTATCCGCTCATCATTGTAATCGGTTAAACAATAAAGTTTTTGATATTTGTTTTAACATCTATCAAAACTCCAGGTAACACTTACAACAGGAGTTGCGTCTGTTATCATCACCAGCTCATCAATGTCATCAGATGATGACTACAATCTGATTAAACGACACAAACAACAGAATACTACAATCTGATTATAACAAGAAATAATATGAAATATATAGCCCGTGTCAATAACATTCCTCCTCTTCCTTTTTGAAAATAAAAATCGATTATACATATATTTTAATTGCAGGATCTGAACTAAAAACAATTGCATTTAATCAACTGCGATGTCAAAATGATATTTTGAAAATTATATATTAAATTATTATCTTCATTTAATTAAAATATAATTAAAAAATCAGAAATGTTCAACATTCTAACTAGTTCTTTAGCAATAAATGTGAGAATTAATAATGAATCAGAGCTTCAGTAATAACTGGGAAAGAACAAAACCCTTTGTCAAGTAAGTAGTAGTTCTATTTTCTTCAAATTCAATTTCATTCTCATCTCTTTCATCAAATAATAATGAAGAGCTATAGTTAACTTGGTACAATATTCCTTATATGAAAGTATTTTAAAATATTCCAGAAGAAAAATATAAATATTAAATAATTGAAATGTATCATTTATTCTTATTTTTAGCTTCCCGCATATAGAAGAGTAAGTAAGACACTCATTTCCCATTAAGACACTTTCGTTTCCCACTTTTCGTCGAGTTGAGTGGCGGAACTCAACGCTGCGGTTTGTCTCGTGACCAAAACGAATAAAATATCAAAAATATTTCTCAAGTGGAATCTACCCACAACCGTCGCTTTTACAAGAGTGTCACACTCTTGTGCCGGGTGTGTACCGGGCCTATCATGTATCCTAATTAATAAATAAATGTAATTACATATATTTACATAATTTATTGTTAACAAATAAATATAGGAAACGAGTAACTAAGTGTGCTCACGTTTTACTTGTAATTGTGTGCAAATTACCGTAAATGGTTCATTTATAGAGTTCCGGAATTAATATCAAATATTCAGTGTACGGTGGACGAGTTCGACTCGCACTTCAACTATTTTTTTCTTTTAGCCAAAACATGTACCTTAGCTATTATATTTGACGTCTAAACACTATGAAACTGTAGTGCGATCGGTTTATGGCCACCACTTTGTTTATACAAAAGTAAGCCAATAGGCGCGGTGCTTGAAGCAGCTGATCCACAATGGAGCTACAAAGCGAGTTGGCGCTACGCCAGGAATAAAATAGAAGGTGAGAGAAATGACCTCGAAACTTACTTTCAAGTTTTAATTGGATAACTTCGATAATATCTGCAAATTGAAATTTAAATATACATATAGTATTACTGCGCTAAATTGAAATTAAATCGTCCTCTTTACTTAATAATATAGTTTATATAAAATCATGTTATTCGTAAATATGTAAATTGTATACGTGAAATTAAATTTATAAAACTTTATTACTAATGGTTAAAAAGAATAAAATAAATATATACAACAAAATACTTTATTATATTATAAATTATTTTCAATAAAGTTAATTCATGCATCTATCTCTTATACATATGTACGTATCTGTCAGAAAAATATCTAACTAGCCCCGTTCAATGTGGATTGCTTTGAGCCCACATATTGGACTTCCAAACAGTAACGTTTCGTCGATTATTGCTTCTTCGAGGCTGCTTCAAAGTTTAAAAGCCTGCAATTTGCCTTTCTACGGGGAAACTGTAAAAGACTCAAAGGTTTCTTTTCCCAACTTTTACAGTATCATTTTTCTTACGCACTAAAATGTGCATTGATATTTATTTCCTTTTTAACTTTTCAAATTTATGTAGGTACTATCTATAAAAATATGTTGAGGATAATGTCGTTTTCCATTTTTATTTCTTTCGCTTCTTAGTAATTATCTTGGAGTTGTTCTAAGGACAACCGTTTCAAAAGTTAACAAAGTACATAAAAAAAGAAATAAAACGTTTATAGGAAGGTTTCATTATGCTAATATCTTTTTTCTTTTTAGGTTAACAAATGTCGTGGATTCGAAGGCTACATAAAATTACCAAAACAAGAAATAAAAAAAGTCAGTAAAGTTATGTACACTTTTAAATATATTTTTGAGCTCTTCTTAGAGTGCATTTATGAAAACAAAAAATGTTTTTACAGCGTTTATAATTAGATACTCAATTACTGTTGGAACAAACATTGAAATTGTAATGTTTATTACAATTAAACATATTAAAACATAAATCAGCTTCACGCTGTATCCTGCACACTGCAGGGTAGGCAGAGGGAACCTAGTATTAAGACACTCCGTTCCCTTCTTTCCGCCGAATTCTGGAGGCGTTGCGTGTTGAGTGGCAGAACTCAACGCCGCGCTTGTCCTCGACACCAGAGCGAAGAAATGGAAATATAAATTTAAGTAAATATTTCATCTCCTCGAGTGGGGATCGAACCCACAACCAGTCGGTTTTACAGTCACACTTTGTGCCGCTGCGCCACGACTGGACTCATTAAACATATTATGTTTTAGATTTACAAATTATCATATTGTTCTTTATAACTCGTTTGCCTTGTCCTTTTCCATAAAAAAAAAAAAAAATAACATAATACGATGTAATATGTTGAACTTTCAAAGCCGATTAAAGTAAAATTTCTAATTTTATACAAAGAATTTGACGTTGAGATCCAAGTTATTGAAAGTTTAAGAGAAGTAGTCAGCTAGTTGTATACGGCTGACCGAAACCATCTCTAATTAATACCTCGTTAGTTCACCTTTAGGAATTTCGACGTGAGGAGTTCTTGGCGGGAGATAATTAAATGCATTAGGCGACGCTCGTGAACTTCAACTTTTGTAACTAACGTCTAGTGAATATCAGTCTGTAGAAAATATATAAGCTGATCGATCAAAAAAATATCAGTTCCACGCTGTATTCCGCACACAGCAGGGTAGACAGAGGGATCCTAGTGTTAAGACACTCCACTTCGCACTTTCTGCCGAATTCTGGAGGCATTGTATGTTGAGTGGCAGAACTCAAAAAGTTAAAACTCAGTTAAAAGTAGTATTCTGATTCTTTTCATCGCTGAATTTATTTTTTTTGCAATAATTTTGATCTAGGTAAAAAAATCTGAAATGTAAAAAAATAACTATAAATATTTTTCCTAATACGTTAAATTTATACGATATTCGTGGGTTTTAAACAAAATTATAAAAGATAAATGATGCAATAATATAGGCGATAAACGAGAATTGAAATTTACCTTTGACAGTTTGAAAGTTAGCAAATGTAAGTAAAGCTGCAAATAATCTTAATATTCGATAAGATTTACATCATCAATCTCAATCATTTCAACAATTAATGATCGAGTTTTACAAAGATGTGCCACTTATTTTCTTTTGTTGATGGCCCATTACCTTGCTTTTAGTATAAAGCGTACGATTCCTTATGAAGTATTCACTTGCGATATATGTATGAATATAAAAGAGGTTTCTTCGCGACCTACAATTTTACTCGTTAATATCTCCCTCTTATACATACTTGTACTACAAAGTAATTGTAGCCTATATACGTATGAGCACATTTTATTAAATATTTTATTAATTTTATAAACTTTTTTCTCTGGATTAACGCCTTAGTGGCTTTTCTCTATACTTATATTCCAATTTAAATTTTAGTTATCTTATTTATCTATATGACACACGGCGTATCCCTCATATAACATGATAGGTACTGGGAAGATAATGTTCAAACACTCCGTCCCCGACTTTCTGCCGAAATTTCTAGACATTGCGTGTGTGAGCACAAAATACTGTGCTTCTTCCATGTGACCAGAGCGAGAGAATTAAAATATTAAATAATTATCGAACCCACAACCATCGCGCTTACAGTCACACGCTCTAGGCGTAAGTTAGGTAGTATAATGTGTTTTTTTTATAAACTCTGTACCAAACCTATGTACTTACAGCAATAAAAAAGGTATACCAACCAGCATGATACCGTTGACCCACAATTGGCTTATAAAGCGCACTGGCACTAAGCCAAGAGGACAAATGCTAGGATAATATTTTTTAAGAATCATACTAAACTCAACATCAAAATGTAATTGTGATAGACACTAATAATGAACAAAATAATCTACTTTTAAAGCTAAACAAAAAAATCGTTCTATGAATGACTGATGAATAATTAATGATATTCCTGTTCAGCCACTTAACGCGCATGGTCTTGAATCTTTTCTATTCTTAGTTCTACGAGGCACTCTGCAAAGTATTATGTTTTGCAGGATAAGTAAGAAACTACAAAATATGTAAACAGATAAATTGCATTTTATCTAAGTAGTATATTATAAATGTGACTTTTTGGGGATGAATATTTGATGAAATGAATACTTATAAAATGTTATGTTTGTAAATTATAAAATCTAATAAAGTAAACTTACAAATTGTGCCTTTTACTTGTTACCTATTAGTTTATAGGATATATATTAAACTAAATGAAACGGATTAAAAATTATTAAGATAATTCAGAGGGTATAATGCTATTTCTGTGTCCTTGATGTCCTTTTAAGTGCGGACCCACTTAACCCTAACGTGGACTATTGGTTCCACTATTATTTCCAATTACTGACAAAAGAAATGAAAAAAATCTGTCTGTCTGTTGATATCCGTAGCGTAGGCTGGAATGGTCGGTTAGCGTTAGATAATAAAATCTCATCTAACTTAAATATTCTGATTAAAAGCAACGTGAATGTTTTATTATTTTACATTTTTAATATGTACGCATATAGACAAAATAAAGATTTTCATTTTAAAATACTAAATGTTACTTTTACATATAAGTAGATACGTATTATTTAATAAAATAGAAAAATTATTTACACACATATTTCAAGGTTGATTTAATTCGAATTTTAAAATTATTGAAGTCTACAAAATAATTTAGGTATTTAGCCTTTATTTCAATTTTGTTTATGGTATTAGAGGAAGGAAATTTTATTTAAATGACTTATTTAGTAACTCACTTTTATATAGAAACAGTACAAAAAAGAGATCGGTAGCTGAAAATTATGTTTTACAAAGTATTTTATGAAAAAAAAGTGTTGACAAAAAGTGTAGTGAATAAAACTTGAAGTTTATCGGAATAAAAACTAACAGTCTAACTAAATATTAGAAAATAATTAGAAATATTAGTATGAGAGCAATAACAGTTACGGCTCGTACACTATTACAGCTATAAAATGATCGCAGTGGCCACATTTTCCTTCAGCGCGTTTTACCATTACGCTGCAAAAGACAGTGCACACATTTTGTACATGACTTATTGTAGCTCTCTGGATTATTCAGAAAATAAAACTGCAAAGAAAAGGCATAAAGCCGCCGTTTTTTATCCGTCGCGGCGACCACTCGTAGGAATGTGTAAGTTTTACTCACAGACCAAAATGGAACTAAAATTAAAGCAATAAATGTTTTTCATATGAAGAATGATAAACGTTCATTTTACTTTTACGTGTTCACAAATGTATGTGTTGTACATTTTATGGGTGTTTTAAAGTAATATATATTTTTTAATAATTTATGCATTTTAATAAAGTTTATTTTGGACGGTTGTTTTGAGTATATTTTGCATTATTCTAGGATGCCTCAACAATGAACAACAGAACAGAAACAACGGAAAATGTATAGGGCCAAAAATAGATAATTCTGGGTATAGTAAGAAAAAAAATACATTTTTTATTTCATACTAAATTAGTGTTGTTTCCGTTGATCCCATGTACAATCATCATGGGCGAGACCTACTTGTACTTGATTGGTTTTTTACTTACTATTAACATAGTCGGGAAATGAATTATTATTTTTATTTTATTAATATTTTCATATTCTTGCTTTCGTAACATTAGCTCGGCGTTGAGTTCCGCCATTCAGCACGTAATGCTTCATCCGCCAGAAAATGAGGAACAGAAGACTTACCTAGTCTTAACAATAGGTTCCCTCTGCTTACTATATAAGTGAAATACAGCGTGAAGCTAAAGAAAATAACAAATACCGCCTATCACAACGATACTGAACAACATATATGTACATTATGTATGTATGAATAGATATATAGAACTTGCCATTTTAAGCTTTTAAATCTAATAATATCAGTTATTATGTCATTGCATCTACGAAATATTTTAATAAAGCTAATTAATTTTCAGCAAAAGAATAAAAATATTTAGTATTTCTTTACCCCGAGTGGGAATGGAACCCACAATCGTCGTTTAATTTAGGTCAGTAGCACACTAGTATATATAGTAACATATTAGTATTTAATTTATAGAATTATAGGGTAAGGGGCCGTTCAAGTATTACGTAAGCAGTTTTTTTTTCAATTATTGATTCCCCTCCCCCCCCCTCTTCCCCTTGTCATCAAAAATAAGCAATCCTCTTAAAAATATTTCATTGAACACGTCAAAAATAAGCAAACGCAAAATCCCCCTTGCCGCCCTACAGTGCTTACGTAATACTTGAACGGCCCCTAATACTTATTACTTACCTTACCTAAAGGTAATCAGTATTAGCATTCAATTCTATTAATTAAGAACTTAACTCTTTAATTCTATAAATGACTTGTTATTACATAATATTTCCTCGTAATCTTCATAGGCCTCAATAAACGTAATCCTAATACCTAATATCACGCTACAATACTATTGAGGTATGCCGACAATTGCCTATTATACATGTTAGTCGTAGGTATCTTCAGCCAAACTGCAGCTTAATAAAACAAAGGGCACTCGAATCCACCCCGATAAGCTAAGAGATTCTCAAATTCATAGTGCTACCCCCACGTTCCAGTACTAGAGGGCTGGAACACGCGTATTGTGGCTTTGATCAAGATAACGTACAAAACATCTCAACGGCCACAACTATTTAAGACAACTAAATGATTTCCTTGTATGTTGATGGCATGCTTTAGTGCAGTAATCGTATATTAGGACAAATTGATATTATGCTATTATATTTTTGAATATAAAAATTAAACTCCACATATCGGTTCATATAAAAATAATATATCAAAAGAAAGTTACAATAATTAACTGATATTATTTCAAAATAAATTATACATGAAATCTTATTAATAATACAGTCATTATTACATAAAGGCAGAGGAGGCTAAGAGAGTTTAAAACTATTTCGTATTTTCATAACAAGCTGCACGTAAAGCCTAGAGCAGTCAGTAGCCCGAAGGCGTGACTTTTAAAATTAGCAAGCATAAATTATATTTTAAAACACGAGCAATTTTCGTATATTTAGTGCAAGTAGATTAGAAACGCTTATAATAAAGAAATTTACAGTTTTTGAATTAAAATGTGTTATGTGAGTGGCGGAACTTAACTCTGTGCTTTGTCTGCCAGAGTGGAGATAAGGAAACATTTTAAACATAATGAATTTATACACAAGAAACCGCCGTCAAAGCTAAAAGTATATACATATTTAGTTCACGCTTCATGAAATTGATACAAAAACCGACATTGCACAGCTACGTCAACATATAAACAAAACCAGATCTCCATACATTTCGGCAGTGATATAAAAGTGTTATTACAAGTAGAACACAAATCGAAAGGTAACCTGAAGCTACGGCGTCCCACATCCTCACAAATATGTACGCGGTACGGCGTGACGGCGTTACGGCGTTACGGCGGCGTCTACCTACGCGACGTGCATACCTGCTCTCGTCATTGTTTCACTGCAACGAGTGCAGGCTGGTGCAATTTTTGTCATGTATTAGTAGGTCACTGGGAAGTAGGGAGTAACCCATAGTAGAGTCGTTGCACGTACTACTTAAATAAATTGGATGAAGTGATTTGTTTCTGTAGAATCTGTACCGCTTTTTATCTTATTATCTGCGTTTTAATACACTATAGATTATAAAACGTGGCCACAGCGACGAAAAATTTTATTTATGTCATTAAATATTACTCAAATTTAATTATAAGTAAACATTTTAAATTTTTAGGTCATCGTGTTTTGGCTTGTGCGAGGCCGTCGTGTCACAGTGGCGTAAGCTTATGACCGTAAATGCAATAGTTGTGAGTTCGATTCCTACTCAGAGCAAGTAATTATTTAATATTTTATTTGTTTTCTCTGTTAACAAAGCAAGCGCGGTCTTTCGTTCCGCCACTTAACACACAGTGCTTCAAAAATTCGGCAGGAAGTGGTTAGCGGAGTGTCGTACTTCAATACAGACGACACTTTACAGAATAGCATAATTCTTAATTCAATTTCATATGAATTGATAAATTGATCATTACTGCCCCTTTAAATAAAGAACAGGTACAAAATAATATACAGAAACATAACACAAAAAAAATGTAGAAATAAATTTATTCAACCAAAATCAAAAGAGCATAGTGTACAGCGCTAGTCTTTATAAAATGTTGTAAGAAAATTATTTTTTCTTCATCACAGACTATATAGCATTAAGATTATGTTTTTTTAGTAATAAAATATAAAACTCTCAACAATATTAATTTTCATATTAAGTAATTATAAAACATGATACGCAGTACTGTTTACTTGTATTCACGTACCTACACCAAGTCATGGTTTATTCAGATAATTATCTCAAACTGAATTTAAACACGAAAACAAATTTTCGGGAACCCGAGAGAGATTACCGGCAGTAATACACAAGTGAATTTATTTCACTTACTTCTCTAGTGAAGCAATCCTGCCTAGTGGCGAACGGAGTATCTTAACACTAGGATCCCTCTGCCTATCCTGCTGCGTGCGGCATACAGCGTGAAGTTGATATTTTACATAAGATAAGAAAAATATAATTAAAATGATGAAATGGAATGCTTTAGAAAAATTCAAGTAAATCTTAATATTCAATTCTTTTCAGCTAAGCGTGATCAATGACTGGGAGTATTATGAGATCCTCCCATTTTGTATAGGAGCATTCTGGGTTGTGAGGCAAAACTTAATATCACTCTGTCTAAATTTTAGCTCTACAAAATTACTACCTTCAAAATACAGAAAAAATGCAAATACTCTTCTATAATAACAAGCACACTTTATTTAAATGATTTTTAGAAATATGATCAGTAAATCTGTAAGCGTGTGTACGTCAGTTAGCAGTATTATCTTTTTTTTTTTCAGCTTCACGCTGTATTCCGCTTCCTACTTTCCATTTACCTAGGAATTCTGAAGATATTTCGAGTTGAGCAGCGAAACTCAACACCGCGCTTTGCGTCGACACCACAGCGAAGAAACGTAAATATCAAATATATAATTTCTTCGAGTGGGCATTGAAACCACAACCTGACCCGTTAGTCACACGCTTGTATCCCTGAATCACGGCTGTAATAAAGAAAGCATCAAAAATACTTGGCAACACTTAGATTAACAGCAATTCCTAGTTGTTGCGTTAAATTAATATTTGTAATTTCGGATACAAAGAGAAGTTTCCTTGGAGATCTCTGCGCAAAGCAATATTTACGTGGTTTGCATTGTTGTATAAACAAGAAGGTATATTATTTCATAACTTCGGTTTCATTTCTGTTCAGAGGACCTCGCTGTGTGCTCGCCGTTTCTGAAATTAAGTATTAAAGAAGACTTTCGGATAAGCTGTTTGAAATAACCGTCTTAAGCAAGAAGATAACGTATTTTTTGATGATAATAACAATATCTCATAAAAAATCATTATATAGATTTATTTGTTATTAATATTTATTATTATTATTAGTATTAAATATAGAATCGAAAATATATGCTTATTATTGTTCTCTAGAGAAACAAATTAAAAATACAGTAAAATATATTATTTTATTTTTTCAATACAATACAATACAAAAAGTATTATCATATTGAAAATTAAAACACAAAGGTCTTCCATATTACTTTATCTTCACTAAGTACCCAGAGCACGTAGAGAACTTATAAGGAAGGAACGCACGGATGCATCAGGCGTTTCCGAAAGTTAGAGAGTGCCATATGTCTTCTTACAGTTAAGTTTCAAATCCTGTAACAGAGTTGTACTAGCTATATTATATACTTATGAAAATATGTAATATTATTATTGTACAGTTTTCTAATTAAATTATTAGGTCAAAAAAAGTATATTTATATTTAAATTTTTAAATGTCTATTTCTTATCACGCTTTTGTCTAAATTAGGAGTAATTTTGTTGAATAGTAATCGATAGCAATCATGAGTCTCTGAAACAACGATAAAAATATATTTAATACTTTTCTTTTCCTTATTTGTAATATATTTTTTAAAGACGACCCACTCTATTGTTTAATAAGGAGAAAGGACAATAATTCATTCTCCTGGTTAAGGATCGAACCTACAACCATTACGCTTAGACGCAGACGATGCTGCAGAAGTGCCGAAGAAGTGAAGTATATTTTAAGGTAATTATCTATGCGTATAAATTAATTTGAACCACCAACATCGTCTGTCTGTGATTTTAAAATAATTATATTTTTCCAGGTGCACATAGCTGTATACTCGATACTAAAATACAAACAAATATTTTTTAAAATTTTGTCTATCTGTTTTTCTGTTTTTTGGTCCGGACTAATCTTCGGGGCTGCTGAACCGATTTTTATGAGACTTTCACTGGAAGACGGAGGATTTGGTGTAATATATAACTTTTTATTCCGAAAACCTCACAGGATGGAGATTTACACGGGATAATAGAATAGATAACCATAATAGTCCATGGGCCCAGGGCGTAGATAGTACTGTGCTCACTCCAGAAATTTTGCTAACAAAGAATAAACCTTGAAAAATAATAAAAAGATCTTTACACGACCAGATCCGTTCAAAGCTAAAATAAATTATTTTCATCGTCAGTTACTTATGAATACAAAAGATGTATTTCATATTTTAATATTATATCTCCGTTCCATATTATTTTATATTCATTCTTATTTATAAGTCTCTCATTCATTTATTTAACATTTCGCAGATTCAATTTTCAATATTTTAATTTTAAATATTTTTTGTATAGGTCAGCCATGAGGCATAGGCACGTGCGTGTGACTATGAACGCGAAAGGTTGTGAGTTCGATTCCCAGTCGAGAATATGAAATATTTAATATTTTAATTTCTTCGCTCTAGTATCGAAGCAAAGCGCGGTGTTGAGGCCGCGACTCAACACGAAATGCCTCCATAATTCGGTGGAAAATGGGGAACGGAGTGTCTTAACTTTAAATTCCATCTGTCTACCCTGCTGTGTGCGGGATATAGTGGGAATCCGAAAAAAAACCTAAGCTTTATTTCTTTTTACATAAATCTACTTTCTACAATTTCTATTGCAATCGTTGGTAAACCTAACCACGTAGTATGTTGAAGAAGTAAACTCGGACCGGGGAAGTTTTCAGTTATTTGTCAGTGCTTCCCCGAGTCGCGAGCGTGACTAGCGGCGCCAAGTCCAAGCTATACAACTGATTTATAAAATTGAATTATCCAAACCACAATTTAAAAAAAACTTTATACGATTTGTTATTATTGTGAAAAAACAAATCGGATAAGGTCATTTCATTATTTTTTTTATTTTTAAATACTTTTTCATTCATTTTTTATTTTTCTCAATTCCTCAATTTTTTTAAGTAACAAGTACCTACTCGGATTTTAGAGAAATATTTAATATTTTCATTTCCTCGCTCTGTTAATGAGACAAAAGACAGCGTTGAGTTTGACCACTCAACACGCAATGCCTCTAGATAAAGTAGGTCTGCGGAAAGTGGGGAACGAAAGTATCTTAATAGGAACGGAGTCCCAGGTTCCCCCTGTCTATCCTACTATGTGCGGGATACAGCGTGAAGCTGATTTTAACACATATCTAAACAATTTCTGAAAATATTTCAGTATATGCTTTCCTATATAATATAGACTTACAAAATCAGAAACGCTCAAGAGTCGTCGTGTTGTCGCGACAGGAAAAATCCGTCATCAATCTGCCGAGAACCTATTTCCTTACAATCGATCCCTCCCGTCGCATCCGATTTGTAGTCAAGTTTTATCAGTATATTTTCTATTTATTATAATAGAAACATATTTTATAGTAGATAAGCATAGTTATTTGATTTATATCAGATTAAGTATCGAAAAGTGTTTTTTTTTCGTTTCGTAAGTTAAACCATTTATTGTAGAGTTTATTCATTTTGCTGATTTAACATTTCTTTTGATACCACGTTTATGTTTTAGCCATCCAAGTAACTCATCGTGCCGTGGTGGTGCAGTGGCAAAACTGTGCGACTATTATTCGAGTTTAGAGTTCGATTCCCACTAGGGATCCGGACTCGGGACTGTAATTTGTATGAAATATAAGAAAAAAATAAAAATAAGTCGATTTTACGTCTAAGACAATGTTAATCGTTATTATAACGTATAGTAAATTTCTATAAGTTTAAATGAGAGATTATATGGCTCAATGATGGGTCTGGAGGAGCGCCAAAGCGTCTCGAGGTAACAATCCGACCCTGCCAAGAGCTCACTGATAAATTTGTGACATTTCTGAATGTAGGCTGCTTGATTAGATATTGAATAGAGAGAGACGGAGAGTTTATGCACCATTTAATATGATGTAAGCTAACAATTACATGTATTTAATGTTATCCTATTATCGTTGATATAGTTTTATATTTGTATTTTTGATTAAAAATATTTTTGTTTTTGTTAACTATATACATTTCAGTACTTTTAAAAAATATATTCAAAGCATCCTTTTTAAAATATTGTTTGAGACTGTCATTACATTGCAGTGAGCTTACGAAATCAGGTCAAATTCAGCTTTCAACAAATTGTAGGTAAACTCCAAGAAAATCTTGACGTTTTATTTCTAAGGAAAATAATATCCTCATCCTGGCATTCAGACACAGATATACCAGTACTATTATAAACGAGAACAGGACCAGGTATCCTGTGTTATTGGATACATTTTGTATCAGTATATTGTCTCGAATCGATACAAGGAGAGAAAATTCAACTACATCCGTGGCGTATAGCTCATTTATTCCACATTTGCCATATACAATGAAAAAGGACTAAACCAATAAAAGGACCTTTAGTATGAGACTAGTCTGGTTGTGGGTTCGATCCCTACTCGAGGAAATGAAATATTTATTTAAATGTATATTTTCATTTCTTCGCTGAAGAGTGTCTAGTCACAGCGCCGCCACTCAATAAGCGATTCCTGTTCCTGTGTGCGAAAAATGACGTGACGCTGAATTTTAAATTTTTTTTTTCAAGAAAAAGACTAAAGTAATAAAAGTATCTTTGTAATTTTTTTCACCATTTCAAAATTATTGTTTTTAAATTCCAATCTTTTATTTTAAATAAAATAAAGTAAAAAGTAAGTAAATATTACATTAAAAGTTTGAAGATTTAAAATAAAAAATATTTAAAAGCAAATAATAAATTTTAGCTGCCAGTATTTTGGTCAGGTTGTCCCTCGACATAGGCCTCCCCCACTATCTTCCACTGTTCTCTGTTCCAAGTTAAAGCTAGGAGCTATTGTGATTTTAACAAAGTACTTTCAATAATCAGAAGGGTATTGCCGCGTTCAGTCTGTGAGGCAGCATGCAGCTCACGTAGTCAACTTTCAGTGTACAATCTCCGTCCTCGAAGTTAGGAAAGTGCTGCTAGTAATCTATGCTGTCACTATCTTAAGTTATATATATCCTTCAATTTCAAGCTGTATCATGTATGAAGCTGAGAAGGCAGAGGGAGCCTGGTGTTAAGACACTTCGAATTATGGAAGCATTGCGTGTTGAGTGAAGTAACTCAACGCCGTGCTTTGTCTCGACACCAGAGCGAAAAAATGAAAATATCGTTTTTTTTATTCCTCGATTGCAAATCGAACCCACAACCTGTCGCGTTCACACACTTGTGCCCCTGTGCCAAGCCTGGTTTAGCGATATTGAAATTGGCTATTATTATGTTAAGTTATACCTACCTATTATTATGAGTATTTTTTTCAATTAATTAATATTGGATTATTGTATATATATTATTGGATATTGATAATGCATTATTGTAAATAGTACAAAGTATATTACTTTTGTATCATAATACACTTTTAATAAGTTATAAATAATGAATACCTTAAATAGATGTTTCAATTTTCTTGACAGTTGAGATAATAAAACTGACGCTATTGAAAATAGCCAAAGGGTAGGCTTTGTTCCGAAATCAATGATACTGCTATCTACTAAGGGTTCACTTTGAAAGTTCAGTTCAGAAAATATCATGTGAAATGTAATTTTATACAATTAAAACTTCTTTATTACTTATTTTCCAATATATTATATTATAGTATTCTATTTCAGAACTATTCATTAAAATAGTTCTGAAATAAAATTCTATTTCACAACAATTCATTAAAATTTAGGGTTTCGTATCTCAAAAGGTAAAAAAGCTGAGTTTATATTTAATTCAGACCACGTGTTCTATAATTAGTGACCCTTTTAGTAAAATCTCTTACTGTAAAGTATTTTTAAGTCATTTTGATATATAAATAAAATAATAGCTATAGCTTGCCTTATTTCCTTTGTTAGCTCTACTGACGAACGACCTCGTTACTGGTGGCGATAAATTTGAGTCTTATACTCCTACATTCTTCATTAAATTTTTATTGTTTCCTCTCTCGGGTCCTCTTTATGTGTACTAAGTTTGATATGAACGGATAACAAAGTCCATAGAAATGAAGTGTCTGTGGTATAGACGTTTATTATGACAGATATTACACTAAAAGTAGTTTTGCTTTTGTTGGACAGCAATTTTTCTGAAATTAAATTCAGCAATAGTATAATACATTTATTTTAATATATCTATTTAAAATTTGAAACTAGAAAAATTGATAATAAAACAGGAAATAATTCTACTCTAAGGTTAATCGAACTGGTAAAAACATAAAAATAATTTAATACTAATATTTTCTTAAAGAAGTATATGTGAGAAATATTGTGAGACAAAATAAAAATATATTTACGTTTTATATTCACGCAATAAATAATGCTTTTGCCATTTAAATGTATGTAGAAGCTTTTTGACTACGCCTAAGCTCATGTTATACTGAATGATTTATTATACCAACAAGTAAATTTAATATGTACATTTATTTCACGTCTCTCAGAATACAGTGCATTAAGACGACTCAATTTTATTCATTATATCATGACAAGTTAATACGTTATAATAATATCTGTCTCTATCTTATTTAATTTCGAAGAACGTTCAGCTATTTTCCGTAATAATTATAATACATTTACGACCTCGTTTAAATAAATAAATAAAATAAAATAATTTCACGCTGTATCCCGCACATAGCAGGGTAGGCAGAGGGAACGACAAGACACTCCGTTCCCCACTTTCTGCCGAATTCTGGAGGCATTGCGTGTTGAGTGGCAGAACTCAACGCCGCGCTTTGCCTCGACACCAGAGCGAAGAAATGGAAATATAAATTTAAGTAAATATTTCATCTCCTCGAGTGAGGATCGAACCCACAACCAGTCGGTTTTACAGTCACACTTTGTGCCCCTGCGCCACGACTGGCCTCGACCTCGTTTAATAAGATGAAATTGAGCTTTTAAGGTAAATGAGAAGAAAATGATCTCATTTTGCCAGAATTATCTTTGAACAGCCTGTGAAATGATATGATGTATTACTGTAATGCATATTACCTTGTAATACATCTAGGACTAATATGGTACTTATTAGCTACTAGCTAATAGAGGCCAGTCTTTGCGCTAAGACATAAGTAACAGGTTGCGGTTGTGTAGTTTTTTTTAAGTTCACGCTGTATCCCGCACATAGAAGGAAAGGCTCTTTACCAGAGCGAGAAAATGAAAATATTAAATATTTCCCCATAACATGTCATGTTTACAGTCGCACGTGTGCCCTTGCACCATTACTGCCTCCAAATCCTTTCACGGCGTATATTGAAATTCTTGTGAGTCCAGATCTGGGAAATATTCCGACACAACAGTACCAAAACACCAGTTTTTTTTACCAAAATAGAGCTGCCTGTAGTTTGTGTAAAAAAGCGAAGCGAAATAATGAGATGGCCGCTTTTATATCGAGATTATTTCAAGATTCAAATTCATAGATTACAATTTTAAGAAAATATATTCAAAGTTAATATACATATTACCAAGGTTTGGCTTAACTGAGATAATTGAGAGTAATTTAAAAATAAATTGAATTCAAAATATGAAGGCGATTATTATACTCGTATAATTTCAACTTTTTTTTAAATATATGACAATAAATAATAAAATTAGGAAATGAAATATTTATTTAACTTGGAGTCTGGAGGCGGCGAATTACTCCCACGGCACTTTATCTTAAGGTTATTCTTTTAAGAATCAAGTTTTATTGTATTTCAGGGGAATCAAAATTAAATTAAATTAATTAAATTGCATTTACAGTACCTGTTATTTTAGTAGCTGCGCACTATACGATAATTCATTCATCATTTTTAATGTGTTTTTTTTAATATTTTGGGGTTTCATTATCCGTAAGAAGATATGGATAAATGTTTTGGAAAAATATAATGTACCTTAATATAAATATTGTAATTTTGAGGATTACTATATAACTAGGATCGGTTTAGTAGTTTTTATGTTATATATTTTTCTTTACATATCTGTGTTTCTTTAGTTAATTCTTTTACCTGTCTAATATACGTGTTCTGTTTGTGACTTTACGGTTAAAATGAAAATACTAAGAGATATCACTACAATTTTTCCTGCTACCATGATAAGGAAAAAGATAATGAAATAATTTGGTGCCGCCGGAATTTGCCAGGTTAAATTAAATTATCAAAATCAAGACGCTCTGGTTCATATTATATCTTCAAATATTACCTCTAATATTTATCCAACAGAGTAAATTTAAGGAAGTCAGTGAGCTCATTCCTTCAAGAGATATTATGCTATGCATTCGTTAATATATAATAGATGTAATCTTTCAACTCGGCTCCAAATAAAATGAAACTAAAAATCTTTACAAAACTTTTATTGTAACGCTACAGCCATCAATTTGTCTAAAACGGCTTACAATGTACCTGGGACTCACTGCAGCTTCTATTTGCTAAAGCAAAAACCAGCTCTGTGAATACTGGGATTATACGGAAAAAATATCTCTTGTACACTACAAAATGTAGAATTATAAAATGGAATAAAAGAATGTTTTCCTTTTAGCCTTTATGGAGTATATAGCCTAATATCAGGATTGTATATTTTGAGTATAACTTTCGTAGATGGTTTGGTAAAATGTGTATTTAAGCTTATCAGAATCAATATTACTTTATGATACTTTTATCTCAATTAGAATTCTAATTTAGATTCGCGTGGCCCTCACAATTACAATTAATTAATATAAAAAATACAAAAATACTTCTCATTTTAATAATAACATCCAAGCCGATGAGTTGTTGATTAATCCGCAAGTATATTTAATCACATTACTAAAGGCAACAATTTTCCCAAAAATGAAATTGCTTCCACAGATTTTTATCGTACATTCTCCGATAAAGAAATCTAAATTAATGTACGACAATCTTATGATGTTACAGTAAAAATCAATTTAACGTATAATGTAGTATTAGCGTAATAGTAGAAAAAATCCTTAACAGATTAAAATTATAGAATTTTACGTTTGGTTTTATTCTAGTTATATATAAATTTTATTTATAAATGCAGCACCGACAGGTTGCAATAATGAGATTATTTCAATTATTTGTAAAAATAGAGAAATATAGAGAGTAGCTTTTGATATACAACGCACATAAATCTTACTTGAAACCAGTCTTAGTTGACCCAGTCTCTTACGAGCTCTTCAATTATTCGACAGGTTTTTGTGGAGGAACTAAAAAATCTAATGATGTTATTTTTGGTTCTTCTTTAAAAATGGAGAAAATGGAAATATTTATTTTTTTTTTCAAAGTGCGGCGTTGAGTTTCACCACCGCAATGCCTCCAGAATACAGCGGAAAATGGTGAATGGAGTATATTAACACTAGGTTCCTTGTCTACCCTGCGGTATGCGGATTACAGCGTGAAGTTAAAAATAATTTCTATATAGTTACAAAAAATTGGAGTTGTGGTCGTGCAGTGCTTCAACGGCCGACTGTGAACACGAAGCTTCTAAGTTATGAGTTGGATCTCCACTTGGTGGAATGAATTATTCCCCTTATTGCTCTTGTAGGAGAAAATGCTTAATTATTTTAAAAATTATATAATTTCTAAAGTGTCTTGACACTAGGATACAGCGTGAAACTGAAAAAAAATATCAAGAATAAAATGAGACCAGCGTGGCGCAATGGTACGAGCGTGCGACTATAAATAATGCGATGCTTGTGGGTTCGATTTCCACTCGAGGGTTTTCAACACGTGTCTTAATGGGGTATGGGGTACAGAGTTTCTTATTTGCGGAATACAACTTGAAGCTCGAAAAAAAGAAATAATATATGGTTTGCCCTCTGGCAACCCATATATTAGGAACTCTCTAGTTCTTAGTGCTAAGTGAACTCTATAGTCGACAATAGTAATTTTAACCTTTTACTTAACCTCAGTCAGTCTACCCGTGACCACGGACTACTCACACCAAAGTGTTTGAAACGTCGGGTTTCCAAAAATATATAATACCAAATATATCGTATATTTTTTAATATATAATAATAACATTTAAAAAGTGTAATAATCGTGAAAATCAAAAAACTTATAATGATAAAAGTTGTTTAATATATTTTGTAAAAAAAAATCGTGGAACTGAGAATAGTCTTATGCTGGCTGAAGTTACATTTAAAAAAAATGACCGATGATACGACTTATTTGTTGATTGATATTTAAGTATTTATCGTTTAAATCTTTAATATTAATTTCTATATTATAGATTAAAAATCTTTTTTCTTCAACCATTCCAACAATAAAAATATACACACAATTTAAAAATACTTGATATATAATTTATAATAAAACGAGTACAGTCTACAAATACTTGTAATACCATAAGCATGTCTGTGGTATACTTTAATTCCCGTTTTCAATATTGTGCTCGAAGTAATCCGCCTTAAGTGACAAAATAGAAGTTTCTTACTCAAATAGTAATAAGCTTATGAGCGCTAAAACTTCGCAACAGTAGTTCTGGAGTTTCGCCGAATATTAGGAACAGGAGACAAACTTAGATAGTTTATGTTGGATACTCGTCTAACGTACATTTCTCTTGTTGACTGCAACTGGTATGTTGACAAACGTTGAACTTGTGGATATTTCAGGGGCTGCGGCACAAAATTAAGCTGTATATGCGACTGGTTGTGGGTTCGATCCCCACTCGAGGAAATTAAATATTTATTTAAATTGAGGCCAGTCGTGGCGCAGCGGCACGAAGTGTGACTATAAAACCGACTGGTTGTGAGTTCGATCCCCACTCGAGGAGATGAAATATTTACTTAAATTTATATTTCCATTTCTTCGCTCTGATGTCGAGGTTAAGCCTGGCGTTGAGTTCTGCCACTCAACACGCAACGCCTACGGAATTCGGCAGAAAGTGAGGAATGGAGTGTCTTAACACTAGGTTCCCTCTGCCTACCCTGCTGTGTGTGGGATACAGCGTAAAGCTGATTTTATTTATTTATATTTCCATTTCTTCTGTCTGGTGTCGAGGCAAAAGCGCGGCATTGATTTCCGCCACTCAACACGCAATGCCTCCAGAGTTCAGCGGAAAATGGGGAACGGAGTGTCTTAACACTAGGTCCCCTCTGCCTACCTTGCCGTATGTGGAACAACGTGAAGCTGATATATTTTTTTCATTTGAAAAAAGTAAATATATACCATATCTCTCAAGAATAGTTTATAAATGTCCATATTTCTCTATCAAAAATGTATCCTCTTAAAATCATCAATCCTTACTTAGTATGAAACACACAAAAAAGTTTACTAAATTGGGTAATCTCACTAACGAATGAACTCTAAAAATAAAAATAAAAATATATATTATTGACGATACTAAATCCCTCAAAAATCCAAGCCTCTTCTTCTAATGATCACTAACAACATGTGCCGTAGGCTCTAACTAGATGTCCAGATTCTTTTTATTTTGTTACTTTCTTTATGTTTCATTTTAAAAGTTCGACGCTTAAACTATAATTAGTTGTTGATCTTCAAGTTCTTTGTTTGCAAAGTACCCATAAAAAGTGGTTGTTGTAGTTTAGCCTTCCGCCTATACGATTTTTTATTACTTTTCTTAAAATTCTTTTTGACTTTTTTTCTAAGGAGTTGATAACACAAAATTATTAAAATAATTAATAACACTTAATTATTTAGGCCAATAATAACGTATGAAAACATATTATATTACATAAAAAATATTTAAAGAGTATGAATGTTTTGTATTTCTCAAAATAGAAATTGTAAAGCAATGTATCAAAATTGTTATGAAAATTAGCATTTGCAAAAACAGATTCATAGCTCAATTACAATCGTACAACATTCCCAACATGCTAAGCAGAGGTTACTAAATACATATGCTGATATAAACGATGGGATCTCACCTCGTTCTATAATGTCCGGTGCAGTCTGTGATCCGCTCGATCGGAACAGGAAGATATTGATAAAGTAAAATATTTCCCGACTTCATTTTTTTTCACAAAAAAATGAAGTTATCACGTATAGATTTCATTCATTTCTATATATCTTTTTATTATTTACTTAAAGTTGTTAAGTTGAAGTATACGTTTTCATGTAAAGCATCGATTGAATGTGATAGATTAATTCCTAAGACCATAACATGTTTATATAGTACGTAGATATATTCGTATATAAAATAAAATAGAAAACTTCAAAGTACTCCTACGAATCTTGTCTAGACTCAATATAGTAAATATCTTTTTAATCTGATCTATACGATAAGACTTGCTCGAGAATCAAATCAATATTTTGTTTTGCTTTAGTCTGTAGCCAATACATTGTTGGTGCTATCTAAAATTCCTATATTTTCTATATTTCTATGTCTTAACCATTGAATAAACCTCCAACATAGATAAGTAGATTTAAGGAGCTGTACATAGCATGTACTCGTATGGACATAGCTGTACACTATGTTTATAAAATAAATAAATAAATCAGCTTCACGCTGTATCCCGCACACAGCAGGGTAGGCAGAGGGAACCTAGTGTTACGACACTTCGCTCCCCACTTTCTGCCTAATTCTGGAGGCATGCGTGTTGAGTAGCAGAACTCAACGCTGCGCTTTGCCTCGACACCAGAGCGAAGAAATGGAAATATAAATTTAAGTAAATATTTAATCTCCTCGAGTGGGGATCGAACCCACAATCAGTCAAAATGTGAATTTTCGTGTTATTCAAGTTATATTCAATATCATTTAGAACTAAGTTATCGCTGCAACAATCCTTCGCAAAGGTATATTACTACAGAACTGAAGTTACCAAAAAGTTGTGAGGGGGCGAATGGAGATGAAACTCGAGTTACAAACGTTTACTGGTCAAAATACTACAAAGGAGTTCTGTTCAACTTTTCAGTTCCAAATGTCAGTTTGCGGCGACAGGTAACCAATTAATTTAATTACGTTCATTGAAATCCCTAGGATCGATTTAATTCAAATAGCCAAATAAATTGAAATAGTTTTGCTTATATTATTTGAATCTTTTATTAACACATTGTGTTAATTTTTATGTCAGCATTTTTATGTGATAGCTTTAAGCTTTTTAAAATAATTGTAAAAAAAGAATAAGTGTGAAACAAAAATTGAGTGGAAACCACATGGAACTCAACGCCGCACTTTATCTTTCCGGAACGAGAAATATAAAAGCTTAAGTATGCCTGTTTAAACAGTATTTCAATATATAATATAACATTGAACTTTAATTTAAGTTTCAAGTTTTCGTAATATTTTCAACATTTTTAAAGTGTTATTCCACACTTAGGAAAGAAAAATACTCACCTTACTTTACCGACAAGGTCGATTTCAGTCTGGTCGGTTTCCAGGAGGCGCGGGTTCGAATCCCGCTACGTTCAAATTTTTATACGTTTTCTAAATAAGTACAAATAGTAAAACATTCTGAAAATATTCCTGAGTTCAGCGTGTGGTCAAAATGCACCAAATATTGCGACAAAGTAATACATCCTTCGATGGAGTTTGTTGGGAGTATAGAAGTTTGCCATAATATTCAATCAGTTACAACTTTATTATTATTTAATAAATATAAACAATCTTTTTATATTTATTAAATAATAATAAAGTTGTAACTGATTTTAAATTCTATACCCGTTTTTGTATGTTACCTACCACTTGTATAATATAGGTATATTATATTATTATTACTCATATAGTTTTATCTTATTTTTCTTTTGCAAATAAATAATTCCACACTAAAATATAATATATTTAAATGTAATAAAATCTTAATATAATATTATATATAAATAAAAATATCACACAACTGTAATTAATTAAATTTAATAAGTACATCTCGATGGTATACATTTCAATCTCCTTTATTAAAATTTTTGCCTTAATGGATATTGGATGGACGATGTGTTTCAACAGCATTAAGTATATAAATTATTATAATGAAATACGCGTACTGAAGAGTAATAAATTAGAAAGTAACTGACGCTGAAACAACTTAAATAAATTTATTAAGCAGCCCGTTTTACACTTAATGAATACTTTACATATTATTCTTTAATTTTGACATAAATAATAATATTCTCTTTTATATTTTTTTACAGACGAGGAACGGAGATTTACAAGGAAGAAGCCTAATGTCAAGATACTTTACCTGACAGGCCTCCGCGTGGAGCCTTCCCGAAACCGCGGTCTAATTGGGCAGTGCCACCGCTACCAATTGTATGGACATTCGGCCCGAAACTGCAACGCACGTCCTAGGTGCGTTAAATGACCACGGAACTACGGATTGCCCCCGCAAGATCCCAGACCATGCCATTCCGCCTAGTTGCGTGCTGTGCGAGACCCAGGGACACCTCACAAATTACCGCGGGTGCCCCAGGGCTCCGCGCCGCATGCATCCTATGCAGGGCGGTAGGCCAGGTAGGGTTTCGAGACCCTACTCGAGTTATACAAGGATAACTGCGGCGCCTTCAGCTCCGCAGGTGCACATCCCGGCACCGGCTCTAACCATAAACACGTGGGCCAAACCCATGAACGCGCCAAAGGTGACCGCCCCCACGTACGATCCCACTCAACCGCCCTCCGACGCGTAGATCGTCTCAGAGTTCGTAGGGTTATTTGATGTTAATGAACTCTGTGCATTCGCCGATAAAATACGCCGATCGACCGGCAACCCGCAGTCCAGAATACAGGCCACCCTCGATCACGCCGAAATAATCAAAGCCATCGTAGGCTTCAAAGCATAAATTTCCAATGGCGGTTTTTAATAGCAATACTCCATTTGACGCTGACTCGTGTCTCGCATGTCTTAAACTTAGAGCCCTAAGCATCGCGACGTTTAACGCTAACAGTGTCGCCGGCCAACGTGAATCCGTGATTTCATTACCGCGCATCAATTTGACATCCTGTGCGTACAGGAGTCCTTCTTAAAACCTAGCATTCGCGATCACAAAATACCAAATTATGGACACATTCGTAACAACAGACTCGCCACTAGAGGCGGAGACACTCTCATTTATTACAAAAAGAAACTGCACTGTGTCCCATTAGACCCACCTGCGGAACTCGAAAACATCGAAGCGTCTATTTGCCAGATCTTCTTCAAATGCCATCAGCCAATCATTATAGCTTCTGTTTATCATTCCCCTACAAAACCAATTCTAGAAAATCACATTCGTTTTCTCCTCAATATGGGAGACTGTCATTCTGACCGGAGACCTATATTGTAAAAATATTATTTGGAATTCCACCAAGACATGTCCAAGACGACAAATTGTTATTTCGATGTGTCGGTCAAAAGAAGTCTATAGCTTTTCGCCTATTTTCCTAACATTGGGCAGTCCTAGCAGGTTTAGATTTTACCACATCTTATCTTAAAAGAGCATATTGTCCCTATCAAAATTCCAAATCCATATCTAAATTGCGTCACTACAAATGGCATACTTGTGACAAGCGAATAACGAAATAAAATGATAAACATAAACTGAAACATATATAATAAAAAAAATCTAGAGCAGGGAAGGCAGAGGGAACCTAGTGTTAAGACACTCCATTCCCCACTTTCCGCCAAAACCTAGAGGCATTGCGTGTTGAATGGCGCAGATCAACGCCGCGCGTTGCCTCGAACCCAGATCGAAGAAATGATTATATAAATTTAAATAAATATTATTATTAATACATACATAATAATATAATATATTTAAAAGTAAACAGACTATCCAGTCTACTCCTCGGTATTCAACGTGACATGCAACACGACATGCCTTTTAAGCTATAATAATATATGAAACATCGCCTCAGCATTTAGAAGTAGAATATGTTAGGTCTAAGGAAGCTCTTCGGAATGGAGACGAGCATTCCAGCCTGCACCTTGCTACATCTTAGCCGTATATTACTAAATGCCTACTGTCTACATTTCGCCGTTATCCAGTCCTGTAAGTGGGAATTCGTCGCTAAAATATTTACCTAATTTTCAGTATTGGCATTAAGAGTACATGAGTTAGTATATATTACAAGTTATATAATTTATATTCTATTACAGTATATATTATACTCGTATATTATGTATGTAAATTTAACGAATGATATCAAAACTTAACTATAATATATTTTTCTTGAATAAAAAAATGAGTTTGATAATTTCAATTTATATTGGATTAATGTTATTATCAGCTTCATGCTGTATCCTGCATACTACATGGTAGGCAAAGAGAACTTAGTGTTAAAACCAGATCGAAGAAATGAAAATATAAATTGAAATAAATGATACATTCAAGTTATATTACATTAATAAAAAAAATATATTAGATATTAAATTAGGTAAAATTTTCTATTTCCATTATAAATATAATTATTTATTTAATATATGCATTATAACTAAACCGAAAAATAGTATCTAAAGCTGTACAAACTTTTCTGGCGAAATGCAAAACCCTAACAAAACGCCCAAATTGGCATACGTTTACGAGTAAAGATAAAAAATACAAGGTGTTACCACAATGAGAGCCGTTTTAGTACAAGCATTTATAAGAGACGGAGTGAAATTGTAAAAACTTTTTCGTTACAATTTGTGTATAGGATGCGGGCGGCCCCCTCCCCGCGCCGCCTCGTTCAGAACAAACATCTCAACTTCTTAAGTCGAGAAGTAGTTTCCACATGTGCTGAAAAAATCTTTTTAACGACTTTTAAAATTATATATTATTTTAGTATTATTTTTATTGCTATGATTATATTTACATATAGCTA
This sequence comes from Heliconius himera, assembly GCA_021202915.1. NCBI lineage: Eukaryota > Metazoa > Arthropoda > Insecta > Lepidoptera > Nymphalidae > Heliconius > Heliconius himera. Next base: position 538,333 of record JAJHJA010000231.1, read on the forward strand.
CTTACTAACTAAAAATAATAATGAAAAGCAGTGGCTGACCTTCATATGAGGAACCGTTCATGATATTTAAAATATCTTAAAAATACTAATATTCGAGGACATCCGTGGCGCATTTGGCACAACGTGTGACTGTCAACGCGACTGGTTTTGGGTTCGAGGATACGAAATATTTATTTTAACATTATGTTACTCTAGGCTAGTCGTGGCGCAGAGGAATAATGTGTGACTGTAAAATCGACTGGTTGTGGGTTCGATCCCTATTCGAAAAAGTGACATATTTATTTACATTTATATTTTCATTTCTTCGCTCTGGTGTCGACACTCAAAGCCTCCAGAACTCGGTGGAAAGTGGGGAACGAATGTCTTTACACTAGGTTCCTTCTGCCTACCCCTGCTGCGTGTGGGATACAGAGTGAAACTGATTTATTTTTATTTTATTTATATTTTCATTTCTTCGTTCGTGTATCCGAAGCAAAGCGCGGCGTTGAATTCTGCCACTCAACAAGAAATGCTTCCAGAATTCTTGTGTCTCAACTAGGTTCCTTTTGTCTACCCCTACCTACCTGTATGCGTGATACACAGTGAAAGCCGATTTGATTTACTAATAATCTCTCCAACAAACTGATAAAGTGTAAAATTCCTCCTCCTTGTACGACATAATATTTTTCATGATGTTAGGAAAGAAAATAAGCTTAAATATTCATTGCGTCAGATTTATTAGATTTTCATCTTTTATTAATTAAGACTCTCATTTTTTCAGTCTTAAAACAATTTCTTTTATATGGCGAAGTGTTTATAAATCGTTCATGCTGAAAAACGTGTCGGGGCAAGAAATGAAACTAAAAATAATTAAAAAGTTTTCTTATCTTTCTAGTAAGAACTCTTGTAACTAATTACTTCGTAACTCTACCATAACTTACGTAGCTTTTTAGAAATACGCTTTTTCTCCATTTATTCTACTTTCTTATTTTTATTTTTCCGCTATATTTCTACGTCACACCAAAATCAGCACTGTTTATGTTATCCTCTATACATTAATATTCTATTACTCATACGCACCTTTACAAGGAATTAAATCGTCGTACAGTATGTATTTATTTTGAGGAGTAGTGGAACAGCGTCTAATCGTAAATGTGATGGTTGTGAGATGGATTTCCATTTGGAGAAATTAATTACCTTCTTCGGGATTTCGGAGTATCTTAACACTAGGTCCGTTCTCCTTACCCTGCTTTGCGGGACAAAAGTTTAAAGCTACTTTAAATATTTATTTATACCGGTGTTATCTCAATCAATGCTAATTGACGTCACTAAATGTAGCACTTAAAACGAATGAAAAGCTAATTTTACCACATACAATTTTAATTCTTCCAAGTAAGGTTCGTTGTCCATGCACGGAGGAGGACAATGAGGACCATCCATTTCCAATACCTCCAATTTGAAAGCGCTCGTATTTATACTTCATTAGGCGATTGACCTACTTGCATATGTTTAGTTAGCAATTTAACATACGTTTTGTGCTACCTCAATCTGAATACATCCGTATTATCATATATTAGAGAGTAGGTAAGTCGGTTTTTGGGATATATGTTGGGCTTAAACTCTTAAGCATTTCAATACCTTTAGTGCCAAACCAGCTCAAAAAAACGGAACACAGATCATAAAAACACGTAACCCTAAAATAGATAGATTTAAAAAACATATGTGTTTAAAGATATTTATTTCTCAACAAAGACTTTATAGTCACTTACATGAGATTTATATAATTAATGATTACAAATTTAAGATTTAAAAATCAGTCTTAATACTTGCAAAATGTTCTTCATTCTTGTGTCTTCTTGCTTCACTTAACTTAGTACAAATAAGGTACAAATTTATATAATATTAATTTCTAGTGGGTAGAAAGCTAGGTGGGTAGGTCTAGTGGGTGGTGATGGGTTTTTTCTTTGAGTATAAAGTTGTAGTTACAATGAGTGATTTTATATTATTTTATAGTAACATTTTATTTGTATATTTTTGATGATTTATGAAATTATATTAGGATAATTTAGGTTTCATAAATATTAAGAGTATAAAGAGCTAATCACAGTAAGCCATTATTATAAAAAAAATATATAGTTTTTTTTTTTTTTTTATAAATATTCCGAATAATTTGTAAGAATATATTTACATAATTTAGATTTAAAAACATTATGCGAGCTTACATTTCTTATGTCGTAGGGTAATTTATTATATAGTAGTGCCCCGTCAAATGTAATGTTTTTCTGGGCAAATTTTGTTCGGACCTTCGGTATAACAAGTAAGCTGCCTCGGCGAGTACTACGATTATATATTTGTGAATTTTTAATAAAAGATAGATTTGTATGGATGTTACGGTTTATAATTTTTTTAATTAAGATGCATGTGTTGTAAGTGTATAGTTGCTTAATGTTCATGATTCCTAACTTAGTGTATATTGTTTTTGTAGGGGTAAGATGGTGATAGTGGAATAACATTTTTACTAATTTGTTTTGTTTAATTTGTAATTCATGTAATTTAGTTTTCGATGCGTTTCCCCAAATTTCAATTAAGTAGCTTAAGTAGGATTTTACTAAGGAATTGTAGATGTTGTATCTAAGTTTTATAGGGACGCATTGGGACACGCTTCGCAATGAGCCTAAGAGGGATGAAAGTTTCTTACTTATGTGATTAATTTGGTAGGTCCACATAAGGTGACTGTCTAACCACAACACATATATGTTCAATATGACATTAAATATCGTGTAAAGTTGAGTAGGTAGAGCCGCAAGGCAGTCTCTGACTAACGTCATTATTATTAATGTCTAAAGTAAGAATATGAAGAAGTATGTTCATTAAAATCGACATTTATATATTTTTTTTAAATTTAAAAATTACAAATTTATATGTACATATGTAATACAAAAACATATGTAAAAAGATTATATACGAGTACATTATATTCTTTTTTAAATAAATATATAACATATCTTGTTATATTAAACATAGTTGAAATAAATAAAAACGACTACAATATAGTGGTGGCGTTACTTTGTGTTGGCAATTTACAAATTGTCTTCTCTAAAATTGATTTTCTCTATAGAGTTGTTTACACAAAGAAGCTGTTTAACCATTTTTATGGTAATAGATAAGACATTAATGTTTTTCTTGCTTAGTGATCATTATTTTCTTTCCTAAGGTCTGCTAGACTTTAAAATCATTAATTGGTAGAATGACCATACTTAGACATAAAAAAGAGGCAAAGAGGCCTAGAACAACTCACTTCCACACGACAAACATATTTTATGCATCGAGTAAGCAAAAAGAACCTAGTGTGAAGAGGCTCTATTCTCCACTTACTGTTCGAACCCGAGACATTACGTGACATTTCATTTCTTTGAGTGGTGTGCCTCTTCGCCACGATGGGCTTCTAAATGGACTTCATAAATAAATATACGTATTTTAATTATACTTAAATATATTCCTATATACTCACTGTAGGCGAACGTATGGAAAAAGTTACTTGTTTCGTAGCAACTTTCCTTCTTTGAAGCCGATTCAATCAATAAAATTGAATTTTTAAATACATACGAGTATATACCGTATAGAACAGACGTACGTAGAGCGAATAGATGTATTCCGTAAATAGCTCTAATGAACTGCTACAATATAAATATATATCTATACAGTAATGTAATAACGAAGTATTGGACTGTTAATGCGATGATTGTGGAATTAAATTTATCTAGAGGAATCTTTATATTTAAAATACTTCCAGTTCAGCTCTCTCTCTCTCTGTTTAACTTATAAATGCGAAAAATTGAATATTATTTTATTTTCAAATGACATTACATTTAGTAGTAAAAAAAATAAACTTAAAACAAATTATTTTGAAGGCATAATATTATACTATAAATATACATACGAGTATAATATATTTATTTATCCCTTCTAAGATCCGAAGCTCAACATATTGGTTATTAGCTAGCAAAGTACCACATAGTCAGTAAATAACCGCTTCATTTCCTTCTGCACATATTCAAGAGGCGGCGAACAATACCTCACTGACAATGAGAACGTTATGTTTATACGAGACAATGCGTTATAGCTGTCATTATTATAAAATAGCTATTGAATTACTTTTATTTAGTTGCATGTTATAGCGTTTTATATACCTAGCTAGTACCTAGTACCTAGTTGTTTTATTTGTATTATAATCTGCGTCTACAGATTTTTTTCATCGCTTATAGTATCGTATCGGTTGCAGATTAAATGTAGAAATAAAATCAAAATAAATAAATCAGCTTCACGCTGTATCCTGCACACAGCCGGGTAGGCAGAGGGAACCTAGTGTTAAGACACTCTGTTCCCCACTTCCTGCCGAATTCTGGAGGCATTGTGTGTTGAGTGGCAGAACTCAACGCCGCGCCTCTCTCTCTCTCTCGCAATTGCCTCGACACTAGAGCGAAGAAATGGAAATAAAAATTTAAGTAAATATTTCATCTCCTCGAGTGGGGATCGAAACCACAACCAGTCGATTTACAGTCACACTTTGTACCCCTGCGCCACAACTGGCTTCAAAAATGTAGAATATTAAAATATTAAAATATAACATTTATTCAAAAATACTTTAATAACATTAAAATACTTTTGAATATTATTAATCAACTATTTGGGAAGAATTAAATTATTTTAAAGTTATATATAGTATTTTACTCTTTCTGTTCAAATACTGTCTATGACGCGCAGGTCACATCCCAATTGGACTTCAGGGACTGTGATCATTAGAATATATAATTATTATAATTTGTTATTACATACTTTTAAATTAAAATCTTTCTTCTCATCTACATATGCACCTTCAGTATTATTCACACACGTTTTAGTCCATGCAGTAATTAGGCCAGCCATAGCAGTGCTACAAAGCGGAATGGTAAATTTATACAATTTGAAGTCCTCAATTGGCAGATAACCCACTACTGTGTAAACACTGTTTTTAGCGAACACAACTCATGAATGATACAATAGTCTCATGAATGTTATTGTGACATACGGAAGAATGTGAGATAAGAGTTAAAGTGGTGGTACTAGTGATGTAATAATACTCTACCTAAGATATAGTACCTACTTATGAACAAATGATAGATAGGTAGGTACTTAACAATATATTAAACGTTGTTTTTGTTATATTTCTAGCAATTGAATTAATTTGTAACAAATCTCACACAATAAAGAACCCCCCCCCTCCATTTTCTTTACTATCTTTTGTATCGTTTCTGTTTTAAATAAATCGCAACTATTATTAGCTCAATACATAAACCATTCTCAGGGTTTGAATCTACAGTTTTATATACATGGCCATGAGTTGGGTTACTACATATCAGCGTATCACAGCGTATACATATTATCCCTCGTAAATTAACTTTTTCTTTGAATTTATCTTTTATTGTTTCATGCTGTCCACCTACGCCTAGTGCAAAAATGTAATTATTTTCTTTCTGTATATTTCTTAACAAATAATATTTATTAATAACAACAATGTAACGATAGCATTTTTGGAAAACATAAATTACACAAATCTAATAAAGTAATTCAAGCTTTACATTTTTCTTTATTTATTTATATAATTATTATTCATTTACAATTTTTATAAAATTAAAATATTCTTAACCATTTGTACGTGCTCACTGTACAACTTTATTCTTATATTTTGTTACTTTAAATTAAATTACAGTAGGCGTGGTGTATAAATTTAACATTTTCAACTTAATAAAAATGATTTAAGTTCGCATTATAATGATATTCCTTCCGCGGAACAGAAAGAATTTATTGCCCTCATAATTTGCTATAATATTGTCCTGCAGGTACTTTTGGGGTTAGTATATAGTCGTAAATTTAACGTATTTTAAGAATATACTTGAAAAAGTTGCCATTTTGAAAGAAATATTTTTTTCATCATAAATATATTTTCGTTTCCTTCTTTGTAGTGGAATTAATCGCCGCTATTTGCTAGAGCGAGGAAATGAAAATACTAAATATTTTATTTCCCCGAGCGGTAATCGAACCGACAATCATCACATTTCAAGTCAAACGCTTGTACCTCTGCGGCAACGACAGCTTCATATAGAAATATTAAATATCTAAATAATTAACAAAGGAGATAAGATGATAAAATACATTATCACAACATTATTATAGCTTAATTGAGAGCTCTTAAAGGAGTTTTTAAAGGAGGGCTCGTCTAAAAAATTTAAACAAAAGTCATACGTTGGACGTTAATGAGTGTTATGGAGGACCCCTTATACCTACACTTAGTTCGTCGGCACTCCACACTTCTTTCTTTATGAGCCTATAAGCCCGCACCGGCACGTTCAACTTGGACTTCTAAGACTGGTTTTATAATATTATAAAACAAAAATGAAAATCTCTGGTGGCAGTCTAATAATTAGCTGAAAAACAAAAAGGAATCCAATAATGAGAAGGTTAAAAGCAGATTCAACGAATAATAAATATTTTATTTACTCAAATTATTATTTAAATAATATAAATAATAAAAAGTTTTTTGGAATTCCTACACCCATCCGCCAAAAGTAATAATATTTTCAAATCAATTATTATTCAAATACATAGTAATTAAGCTTTTTAACAATAACATAAACTAATCCTAAGGTTTGGTGTCTTTAATCCGCCTCTTAAGATTTTTGTCTCAGAATCTACGCACGTAATTAATATCGTCGGCAACGACGTTCCTGTTATTAATTAGGCTTAGAAGTGATGTAAGTGAAGTTCTTCAAAGTTAATTGGTGAGTGCCTCTATGAGGAGCATAATGAGATTAGTTTATAAAACGATACGGGAAGGGAAATATAGTCACAAGAATAAAAAAAAAGGATAATCTATAAATATAATGAAAATATAAAAATCATATTCAAATATAAAGCTAAAAAGAACTACTTGTCGAGGTAATAGAAGCCAAACTTTTGCTTTGGTCATTTTTACCTGTCTGTTGTTCACTTGTGACGCAAAACCACCGGACGGATTTTAATTAAGCTGTCGTTCATATAGCTATTAGTCCTCGACAACATATAGGGTATAATTCATTTTGAAGATCTAAATACCTGATGTGAAACCGTGGCGACCCGTCTAAACTATAAGATTAGAACAAGTTGGTCGACATTATGGCCAATGTGATGTTCATTATGTTGACCAACTTCGTAGGAGTTTTTCAGCCAACACTTTCTGAGGATATTAAAAAATTGAACATACCACCTGAAGTGAAATCCCAGGACCTGCAATGAAACTGAGAAGATTGCTGCTGCGGTTCTTTATAAATTTCGAACTGAGAGAGTTTACGTTACATTTTACTAAAATGCAATAATCGTATACATTGCTTTACTCATTATATATACATCATAATATTTTTAACTTCTTATGCACATTGAATAGTAAATAGAAAAATAGCCTTTATTATGCGAAGGATCAAGGATGCAAATAGCAACTATATTACAAAATTTCAAGTCAAAAATTGAGATTGAAATAGCTAAAAGATGAATAAAGTAATAAAGAGTATACAACAATTTTAATCTTATTACAAATGTTGGGTCTGTCTGGTCACCGCTAAAAGCCATCTGATTTACAAAAGCTCTCAAAGCTTAAGTTGAAAAACTTTCACGAATTTCATTAAAAATTATACAAATAACTTTTTCGATTAATTTCTTTTTAAAGGCAAAACGTAAATATTCGTCATTTAGACGGTTAAAGCAAATTAATGATATCGTTAAAAGACGCGAAAGATCTTAATCGCTATTCCTGGCACTTTGCCTTGTTTGTCTAACTCTCAGACGAAGTTGCTGTGCTAACTGTTATAAGGCATCTTTATTTAATTATTTTAGATATATAATAAAAATCTGGTCAAGTACGAGTCGAATTCACTCTCCGAAGGTTTCGTATTAATTTCAGGATTGTAGATCAACGGGAAGTACAAATCATAAAAGTTAACATATTCCAAGAGATGGACGTTTGCACTTATTATTAATTAAACTACTATTATAAATTTGTAATGTTTTTTTTAATGCAATTCAAATACATACAACTTTTCTTTTTTCTATTTTTTTTCTTTAGTTTTATTGTAAGTTCGCATTTCTTGCTAAATTTCATAACGGTAGAACCACAGAAGTATCCTGTAGATTTAAATTACGCAGTGAATTTTATACATACAGCAGAAACGACGAATAAATGTCGACTTACATGCTTTATATTTTCTGTGCTCCAAGAGACAGTAGACTTGAATATTTTATATTAATTTCTGTTTTACGCGATCTCTAGTTAATTGTTAAATCGACAGACGGACAACAGTAATCATATAAGGGTAAGACTATAACTTAACCCAAATTACATTACTCAATCTCAAATTAGGTTCTTTTATTTATTTTTTTTGGCTTTTATTAGTGTTTTATATGCCTGTATAAGGCGTAATTAAGATTTTGTTGGAGGGTAGCAATATGCATAGAGAAATATAGATTTCATTTGGAGCTAAAGTTAAAATTACACCGTTGGTGTAATTTTATATCCAAATTCGCCCCTTTCATCCCCTCATCAGCGCGTGATAGAGAGCCAATCTAAACCGTGTTCCGTTTATCTACGAGCACACAAAGTTAAGGAAATTTATTTTGTACATATAAAGTTGAAGTTATGCTCAATTCGTTAGTTTAGTTTACACACTGTACAGTAACAAACTAGAAAGGCAACAAACTTTTCTATTTTTTTTAAATAATTCTAGAAACTGCTGTAACTTAGTGAAAAAATTCTACATGCGCATGGGTTGTGGATTCGATCCCCACTGCAGAAAATTAAATTAAAATTATTTAGATTTCCCGCTCTTGGTAAACCAAATGTGGCGTTGAGTTCCACCGCTCGACACGTAAAATAAAAATAAATAAATAAATCAGCTTTACGCTGTATCCCGCACACTGCAGGGTAGGCAGAGGGAACCTAGTGTTAAGACACTGCGTTCCCCACTTTCTGCCGAATTCTGGAGGCATTGCGTGTTGAGTGGCAGAATTCAACGCTGCTTGTCCTCGATACCAGAGCGAACAAATGGAAATATAAATTTAAGTAAATATTTCATCTCCTCGAGTGGGGTTCGAACCCACAAGCAGTCGGTTTTACAGTCAACTTTGTGCCCCTGCGCCACGACTCGCTTCAACACGTAATATACGAAAATTGAAAAGTAGCAGATTCCTTTTGCTTATCTTGCTATTTGGATAAAAAGTGTGAAGTTGCTTTTAAATACTAATTATGTTTATTATTTTAGCTTTTGTTTTCGTAGAATTTTACTTAACTTTTATAAAAAATAAAGTATATTCAAAAGTTCTACGTGCATAATATATTTTTATGATAGTATTTTTACTTTAAATATATTTTATTACATACTAGGGGCCCACTAAGACTTACACCATAATATTTTTCGTTATGTAGCCTATAGGACTTCTGAAGGAAGCAGCTTTCATACAAAATGAAAAATAAGTAAATCGAACCAGTAGATCCAGAGATTTTAGCGTTTAAACAACCAAACTCTTCTGCTTTATTATATTAGTATAGATATAAATAAAAGATATTTAAATATAGAAAAAAGAATTTATACATTTTGAAATGAAACGAATCACGAAATGTTAAGAGAAGCTTAAAAAACTTTAATAGTAAAAAATGCATTTAAATTAGTTAAGCTGTTTCTGAGATTAGCATGAACAAACGCACAGGCATACAGACAGACAAAAAATTTAAAAATAGTTATTTGTGGTTCTTTTTTTTCATATACATCTTCCATGTACAGACGCCAATCTGTTACGATTTTATAATAAGTATAGATGATATTTACTCACAATACTAATACCTCACGTGTCAAGTGCAATCAGTGGATACAAAGAGCTCTAATTAGTTTACATACATACGTGTGTTGTGCGCAAAGTGGATCCGAGTGTCTCCTTACTGTGCGGCCTTTGTACGCTAGTGTCAATAAGCTTCTGTAAAATCACACACACGAATAAATCTTTTGACAAATTGTATATAAAAATGGAAAGGAATATTGAAATAAAGGTCTCCTAGTATAGATAAATTCCCCAGGGAACTAATCAAATGTGATAATCAAAGTAACAAGAGATATATATTTTTAGTAAAGGGGATATGAAACGGCAAAAGAATGCCAAATGCTTCAAATGTCAGAATTTTTTTATCAGCTTTACACTGTATCCCGCACACAGCTGGGTACACAGATGTAATCTAGTATTAAGACCCTGCGTTCCCCACTTTCCGCCGAATTTAGGAGGCACTGCGTGTTAAATGGTGGAATTCAACGCCGCGCTTTGCCTCGAAACCACAGCGAAGAAATGATCGAACCCACAACCAGTCGCGTTTACAGTCACAAACTTGTGCCCCGACGCCACGACTGGCCTCAATGACTGAAAAATGTCAGTGCCTTTTAGTAACACAACGTTGCATTACTAAAGAGAAAAGCAAATTATGAATTTGAAAATGCACGTACCAATATGTGGTTTTATTAAATTAATTCACAATTCTACATTATACGATATATAGAGATATTATTAGAGGCCCGTCGTGGCGCAGGAGAACAAGTGTGTGACTATGATTAAAATTATATTTTTTTACTTTTTTGTTAGAATTCATTATGGTAATTATGATCATGATATATCTTTTTGAAATCCTCGTAGTAAGCTCTAGAATTTGAGACACATATTGTGGAATTCGAAACGATTTTTTTTTTCACTAAGTCCAATGGCGTCCCACAGCCGCCATGATTGTTTTTATTTAACGTCACCTATCTAAGAACACTTGGGCTGCTAATACGAATCTAACGATACCTCAATTATGTAAATCCGTTCAGCGGTTCTGGAGATATGAGGTAATAAAGAATAATACATACATACAAGGTACGCGTGAAAAACATAACCCTTCCTTAGCAGTCGGGAAAAATTGTTCTTAGAAAACGATGCTGATGATTCTTTCATAATTACCGCTTGATGATGTAGATGAGACGGTTCAGTACTTTACAAATTCTTAAGTCAAAGTATAGTCAAGTACTAAAATATTATGTACTTATTTATTAGTGAAACAAAGCTGTAATAGTAATGTTAAATTGTGTAATGTAATTCGCTTTTATATAAACTCTTCTAAAAATATCTAGCATCTTAATAAGTACAATCACAAACACATTTACGAGCTTTACGACCAAAAGCAATAACCATATAAAAATATAGTTTTAACATTGGAGAAAACTATAAATAACAAAGGAGGCGAAAGTAAATAACATACCAGTTGGAACATTAAGATAAAAACCAAATAGTTATTGTATTGAATATATTTAATTTGATGTCAATGTCATCCAAAACTTAGTACTTATAGTACAAACTAAAATGTTCGGTTGCCTTAAAGAAAATTAAGATAATTTAAAGAAATTATTATTAAACTAAGTAACCTTAAAATATTTCATAATTATGTAAATGAGAAATGTGGTATATCTTTCAAAAATTCGTGTAAAAAGGTTAACGCGGAAAACGGAGCGAAAAAACAGAATTAATTACGAGTCCTCGCCCTCCTTTTGTGAGTGCTTCACATAACGTTTAACAAAAATTCCTGAGCATAGAAAATAAACATCTTATTATTCATTTTTTACGTAAATTTGGAATTTGGACAAAGTTATCTAAGTCCAGCGTTCATTCAAACAAAATATTTTGTATGGTAATGATAATGTAAGTAATAAAACATCAAAGCATATCGTGTGTACTTTGTCCAAATTTTGTAAATATTTCAAAAATTATTTAAGTGATTATATAAAAGAAATGAAAATAGGCAGATTACTTATAAAAAAACTGTTACACTTTTTTGTTTAAAACTTCCACACATTTTAATAAACTATAACTTAACTATAAAAATATAAGCCTTATTCTATTTTCTCTTTAAAAAAACGAATTCTTTAAATATAAAATTCACCAAAACTTGTGCTTATAGTATACAGAAAACACCATATAAAAGTTCCTACCAACTGTTGTTTACAAAACAATACTGGCTATACAAAAATATTCTCTTGTTCTGTTCTTGAAAAAATACTTGTTCAAACGGGACAATGAAGACACGCCACGGAGATGTAGCTCGCTTTCAATTTGATCATAATTTTAACAGAATTTTGAATATAACCTGTTGTCATTATAATAAAGCCGATGTACTCTTGAATGGTGAACCCGTAGATCCTGTTGATTCTACGGTATGAGAAATAGGTATCACCATAGACTTCAAATTACAGTGGGGACCCCATATTGATGGATTGGCGAATAGACTTAGCTCCGCAGCTTTCACTTAATTTATTTGTTTCAAACAAAGCACCGCTTGATCTCGTAACACTTACAACATCCATTTTCCCTAATAAAGGTATATTTGTCTCTGTCATTAATAACAGCTGCATTACTATGCTTTGCTTTGAGTTAAGAGATTTAAGATTAATATAAAATATTTTTTGTACGAGTAACTCACAAAAGATAATATTGTATTGCATAGCCGGATGTTCCTAGATTGTCTTTAGACTAGACTTCAGTTGTTATTGTAGCATTTTCTACGTGCACTACATAAACCTTAGTATTTTTTATAAATATCTCCTTTGGTATTGAAAATATTTAATATTTGGTACTTAATACTCGTCAAAAGAAGCACGCTTGGATAGAATATGAGAATATAAACTTTATTCGAATTCCAATATGAAAAAAATAATGCAGGAATGCGTCTGTTTTACTAATGCCCAGCAAATATCAATAGAGCATATCATTCGATTTGTATGCAATTGATCACTCGTAATATAGAAAATATGATAATGGAATGATAATATTTTTACTCATATAACCTTTTCACATGTTCTGTAGTTTCATTTTCATTTTCTGTAGTTTAAGCCTATTTTTTCTAAGTTATTTTCAATAACGTACGTCATCGTGGCGCAGAGGTAAAGCTCCCTATATATGACAGTTGTAGATTCAACTATATTTCATTTATTTTCTATTTTGCGATCGAAGTGGAAGATAAAATATTTTGATGCAGAATGGTTTAATATATTTTTTTAAATAATAAACATTTTCCTCGCCACCATTATCTATATATCTATTGTTATGTTGTTATATGTATGTTAGCAGCTCCCCAGCACAGCTGGATAGTCAGAGAAAACCTAGTGTTAAGATACTCCGTTCTTGAGAAATTGCGTGTTGAGTGGCGGTCAACACCGTGCATTGTCTTGTCACAAGAGTAGGAAAATGAAAATAATTCGTACTTTCGAGTGAGAATCAAGGTCACAATTGCCATCCCGACGACCTTTATATAACCTTTAATTTATGTAATAAACATGTACTATGATTATGGAAACCAAAAAAAAAATCCATTAAAAAGGATTATTTGAAAAAAAGCATGATAATATAAAAAGTATATTTTGGACAATAAAGGATAATTCCAAAGCGCAGTTGCAAGTACCTGATTGCATTTATTACCAAGTCTGCTCTTGGCAGCGCCCGTTGTTGCCTCGAGGTGTGTTGGCGTAACTCCAAACCATGCAATCCACCTACTCGTATATAACCGGTTATTTTTCAACTATTTTTGTAAGATTAGTAAGACACTCAATGTAATTTTCATACATTTATAACTTTTACTACTTTAACGATTACGATATACCTAATAATAAAATCAAATATATCTTACAAAAATGATCTTTATAAATATTTTTACTTAAAATTGTACTCTTAAGTTCAATTCAGATCTTAAACAATAGTACTTCAAGCGTGTCTGTTAAACATAAATCCCTTTACCAATGTCAAATTGAATAGAGAAAACGTATCTATTATTAAAGTAGGAAATCGTACCATAAAAGAATAAATTTGAACACAACACTTGTAATAAATTCCGCAAAACTTAGTTCGATGTCTTACTACATACAATACGTAAATAATTATTTATAGTTATCAAACGATCATCAAAGGACGAAGAAAGAACTTCATTGACTGTTGATGATGTGAATCATCAACAGTCAATGAAGTCGTAGACTATTATCTTACATAATAAGTAATAACTCATCTTCACGTCCAATAACACTACGAGTAGCTGCAACATGCAATAGCTAATGCTTAATTTACTGTCGATCTACGAAACTATGTGATATTACATATTAACAGTCAATTGTGCATTATGTTTGGTAGAATTCAAATTCGTACTTTGCTTATAAAGTAATTATAATTGGATTAAAAATACACTGGCCGGTCGTGGCGCAGCGGCACGAGGTGTGACTGTAAAACCGACTGGTTGTGGGTTCGATCCCCACTCGAGGAGATCAAATATTTTCTTAAATTTATATTTCCATTCTGCTCTGGTGTCGAGGTTAAGCGCGGCGTTGAGTTCTGCCATTCCACACGCAATGCCTCCAGAATTCGGCAGAAAGTGGGGATACAGCGTGAAGCTGTACAAAAATATACTGATTCAGAAAACGTATAAAAATTTAAACGTAGCGGGATTAGAACCCGCGCCTCTTCGGAAACTGTCCAAGCACTCTGATCAACTAAGCCATACGTTCCGTAGTTCCGCAGTTGGTCAGAGCGACTGGAGATATATAAAATAAGAAATACACAATTTTTATAACTTATTAGTAACTTTGTTGGCGTTTTATATAGAACAAGATCAACACTCCCCATTCACAAAAAAAAAATACATTTCATTTAAAAAAAAATAAAAATATTCATTCATCAATATTTTTTATTACAGGGAACAAAATTCATATAAAGAACTGAATAGTAGTCTAAGTCAGTAATTTACTTTTTAATAATGAATGTGTTAATTAATAGAAATATAGCATATATGAATATAAAATAACTAAATATATGAAAATGTAAAATAGAATATTAAACACAATTTTTCTAAATCGAGAAGAAAAATTGAACGACACTTTTTAGATTATCCTAAACAAACGCATAATAAGGGGTTTTCTTTAACCTCATTCTTATAGAACTCCCGTATGTCGATGATGTTTTACCTGCATGTACTTGTCCATAAGTATAGGTTTTACAATATACAATTACAAGAATGTTTGTTCACACAGCCTAATACTCGAGACATTGGATGTTAGGTGGCGGAATTGAACGCCGCTCTCTATCTTGTTACTAGAGCGCCACGACGTTCAATTATCAGACTTTTTAAGTGTTATAGTCCATTTTAAAATGTTGTTCAAACACTGCATGTCAATGAATGGTTGACTACGACCATCGCGATTAGTCGATATTAAATAGTTATATATTTAATATCGACTAATCGCGAGGCTTGTCGTGGCGCAGTGGCACAAAGTGTGACTATAAAACCGACTGGTTGTGGGTTCGATCCCCACTCGAGGAGATGAAATATTTACTTAAATTTATATTTACATTTCTTCGCTCTGGTGTCGAGGTTAAGCGCGGCGTTGAGTTCTGCCACTCAACACGCAATGCCTCCAAATTTCGGCAGAAAGTGGGGAACGGGGTGTCTTATGACACTAAGTTCCCTCTGCCTACCCTGCTGTGTGCGGGATACAGCGTGAAGCTGATAAAAAAAATAAAAAATAGTATATTTGATACCTATTTAGAAAACGTACAAAAATTTGAACGTAGCAGGCCTCGAACCTGCGCCTCCTGGAAACCGACAGGACCGGAACGTATGGCTTAGTGGTCAGTGCGCAGAGAAACAAACAAACCTCATTCCGAAATCGAGTCGTAGGTATTGATGGCAAAGTTCAAAATTGTCTAATCTTCACTAGTATTTTTGTAGTAGTATGCGTTTACGTTATTGACATCTTTGCGTAACTGCGTCACGCGAAATACAGGTATGGATAAACATCGTGAAATGAAAAAAAAAATCCAAAAAATCTAAACTCTTGAGTTATTATGATTAATTTCTTTAGGTATGGGTTTGAAATATTTAACCCTATATGCTGTTTCCGTAAAAGGAGCGCTGCCTCTTCCAACCTGTATATGGTAATGATGATAACCTACAAAATCATGAAAGCTTATTATGGAAATTAAAGGAAGAAAACTTGTAGAAATATGAAAAAGTTATATTATATTCACATTTGATAGGAAAATAATTTACATACATAAGTGTCTATGTACAATGTATATGTTTATAAGATATTTCTGGTGAGAGCTATGCTAACAATTTACGATGAGGCCGATGTTTGTAAAAGCCTTTTTTTGGAGACGCGCGATACCGACGTCGTATACATAAAATGTGTATTCTTCCTTAAACGTTACTTGTGAAATTCAACGGCAAATATCTGATATACTGAACAAAAACGTGACCAAAATGTTAAAAATAAATAAACAATATATTTTAAGGATACATTTAAATGCGAGAAATTATTTTATAAAGATGAGACTGTTTTTATTTAATAGTTCATGACGAGTAGTGGTAATTTATTTATATTTCATCATAACTTTCTACAAATGCTACACCTCAAAGTTTTCTTTATCTGAGAGTTTTAGAGCATAAACTCGTGTTTTGCGTAGATTGCTGCATGATTTGCAAAATGAAAATGTCAAATTATAACATAAATAAAAATATTAGCAAATGAGGATAATTTACGTAAGAGTAACGAAACGCAAAAATACATATACATATACATTCTTATCAACGAGTTTGATGATAAAACAAAAATTAAAATAAAAAAAATAAGAATTTGAATACTATCTGAAATTTTCTTCGTAATAGGTGAAGTTTTACATTTTTAAAACTAGTTGTCCGATAGTTATAATCACGTATATTATTAAAAAAATTATCACTTATGTTTTTTTTTTACATCATTAATATACTATGAGTACAACAACATACATATCCGTCATCCACATTTTAGTTAATTTGAAAGGTTCGCTACATTTGAATCTATTGAATATCCAAACACGATAAAACACGTTAAGATACTAATGATTAATGGAGGCTATAAATTTCGCTTTAAGCTTTTACTATACAAGGTGTAATCTTTTGCGCTTAATATTATGTAAGGCAAATATTTTGTATTATAATAAATACAATTTAACATACAAACGAAAATGTAATGTTTTTATTGGTTAATTTCTGGGTTGAATTTAAATAACGTAATTTTTTAGCCTTTTATCTCGAGCGGTTGTCGAGATTTTGAAAAAAAAACGAGTTTTTCAGATTTTATCGCTATTTCCACAGTAAAACTTAATTTTTACATAATAATAACTTATTAAACATCCGATGTTGTATTTAACGTGACATATTATTCAGTTAATTGATTGCAGTCGTATAGTTCATTAGTGGACCGTCCAAGCGGAATGGTGCACCGAGACCAAAATATTACTTGATGAAGGCTTTTGTTTGAAGTACCATACATTGTACACGCAAAATATTATTAAATTACATATATCATTAAGTGAAAAATAAATACTATTGTTATTTTCACGGAAAGTACTCTATATGTAGCAACAACGATGTACAGACGCTCGTATATATAGTTCTTTCTGTTATTAAATTAAGAAATCGCATCACAGATCCAACTAGGTAGTTTTATAATATACAGTACCAAAACAAACTCTATAATTATCTGTTAATTCAGTTAAAGCAGGAGAAGTTGTCCTTTTTTAAATATATTTTTTAATTTGTATACAAAAATAGCGTACGAGAGCAATCCCAGAATATATATACACAATTACAGTTATTACCACTGTCGCCGCCGAGTAAAGTCGAGTCGAAAAAGTAAAGTTGCACGAACTCGTTTGGCGCTAGCTTTCCGTCCAATAAACGTTTGTAATTCGAGAGCTCCATCTCGATTCGCTTCCCCATATAACTTTCTGGCGAGCTTACAACAAACTGGACAGCTTTTTGTTGGAAAGTTTTGAATGTCGTAACGTACAAATATACGATACTATACATTTTATAATAGAATAGTTGTTAAAAAATATATATATTTATGGGTAGCTAATATTGCTGGTATATTTTCCTTTGAATAGATAGCACATTAGATGAGATTTCGTTCTGTTACCATAATGATTACGGTAAAATTGGAATTTACCGTAATGATTACGGTAAAATTGAGAACGAGTTCCCAATTTTTCTTTAATTGTGCCTCTTACAGTAACATTTTGGCTAAATAAATTAAATTAAATTGAGTGAAATTTATAACCAGAGCCTTATATTTAGCTGGATACGACTTGACTGTACTTCGATGGTATTACTAGCCTCTCCAAATATGTAGATAAACGTAAAAATGTTAATTAAAACTAACAGTTAAAACTAATAAAACCTATTCTATCAATTTATTCCTCATCAACTTCTTTAGTGAAAAGGTGTTTAAAATATTTTTGAAAATATTAAATCAAATTTCAACAAGAGATACTTTTTTAATATTAAAACTGAAGCACAATATCAGTAAATCCTGAATGGAGTATAAAAGTGCGGCGGGGAAAGTTACCCGGCAGCCAGGGCGGGCCCGGGCGCGCGACGTGACGACGTGACGCGGCCGGAGCGGCCTGCGAGCTGCGAGCGCTTATTGGGCGGAAAGTCGGATGACGAGCTCGCGACCAACTTTACTGTTTACTATTTTGACTTCAATTTCGTTGTAATAGATAATTCATTGTTTTACAATTAAATGTGAAGCGCTTAGTGTAACTAATTATATACAAAAGAAACATTAAAGCAGGTATTATTTTAATATATACTTTTAGTAAACTATTTAGATTTTTTTAGCTTCAAGGTAGGCGGAAGGAACCTTGGAACCTAGTTTTAAGAGACTCTTTCTGTTAAGACCACTTTCCGCTGAATTCTGGATGCATTATGTACTGTAGTAGTAGTGGAACTGAACGCAACGCTTTGCCTCATTATCAGAGCGAGGGACTGAAATAATAAATTTTTCATTTCTTTGAACTCATTACCTCTCGCAGGCTGGTACACCTGTGCAACAACTGGCCTCAAGTTCTTATTATTATATAATATAAACCCATAATAGTATTTCACTTGTTGATACATCATTAAGTTTGATCTACTCACGTCTCAGATAACAAATAGCTTGAGATATATAATGACTGATAACTATCTTATGTAATTTGCGATTGTTGTCGACTGTTCCAACAAACGAGGAGCAATATTCTGTCAAAGTTTGTCATATGAAACATAATCGATGATTATTTCAACAGTATACACACTGTATATTTTACTTTATTTCAAGCGGCTGTGGAAGGAGATTGGATAGCGCATTTATACATCCGCGGACCTTCTTTTGTAAACATCAATCTTTCCGTAAACTGTCCATATCATCTCATCGTAAATACCGGCCGAAATATAAAAGAGTATCAAATTTTTTGTGATCATAAACGTTGTTATAGCGTGTATGCGCGGAATATTTTCATATATTAAAGTAATATATTCTTCTCATATATAACTAAATTATTTATTTAATACACAAGATTTTTTATTATTTTAAAAGATATTATTCCTATTGTACATGGTCTCTCCACGCGGCACGTAGATACATATCTGTTTCAATTATATAACTTATATAACTTGTGGAATTAAGATTATCGTAGATGAGTGAACATTTCGGAAGTAATAACGAAAATGTAGGTACATCGTTATCGTTTAAAGAGATTTTAGATGTTTTTAAATATCATGTTTCAATATAAAGATAGGTATTATATGAAAAAATCTTTTCAACTATAAAACATAAAAGTCGTAACTCAACGGTCGTAACTTTGCTTCACCACACAGGTAGGCAAATACGATAACAAAACAAACATACATTAAACGAACCTCGCATTTTATTAAAATATGCGAGTTGAGCATACTCATATATATCTATGCTATTTTTTTAACAAAACAATTATTATTTTGAACATTTTTCATTACTTTTCATGTATCAAATTTGCCTTAATTTTTTTATTGTTTGATACATTTTCTATTGCTATTGTGCTATGTATTTTATTGCTTTCTAAAAACCAAAGAAAATCGTATATATATTCGTAATAGTCACACGCTATTATTTTGTGTATATTTTCAGTTTTCACTATCAATACTATTATTAAATCTAATTTAAGGCCAACAAGATATTTAAGTTTTTAATTATAAGCAAAAGACTAATACTTATAACTTTTACACTTACTCGTAACTTACGCAAGAAAGAACTTAGTATTTTTAACTATTGATATCACATTTAAAAGCTACCAAAACATTTTAGAAAGAATAAAAATGACGAAAATATAAACTTATTTTTATATTTTCGTCTTAAATAACGTAATAAATATATTGTAAGGCTTCTTTTCATAAGCTCATTTACAATGAACATACAAGTTATCAACTGCCGTTAGGCTTGTTACCTTTCCCTCTAACTCAAGCCGTGTTTTTACAAAGCGCCTAAGGGAGAGAAAGCCGTATTTATTGACCATTACTTCGCAACTTTAGCACTTAATATCATATGGGCGTAGGAACATGAGGTGAAGTGACATCATTGTAATGAAAATAATTCGAGTTTGTGATAGTTAAATACTTTGCACTATATACGATATTTTTTTTAGCAGCGGCAGATAGATACGTCACTATAAGACACAGAAAATTGTTATAAATTATTCCATTTTACCCTATTTATACTTATAGACACAGTGGGTTAGCGTCTGAATAAAGGTGATGCTAATGAGATCTATCCGAGAGATGATTATATTTTACTTGTATATATATTTTTTTCAAAGCTTTTTCATCTACACACATACTTTTCATCTAAAATAAAGAATTTGGATTCCTAAAAAAAGTTTTTTTTTATATGTAAAAGGACAAGGCAAACGAGCGCTGATGTTAAGTGATTACCGCCGCCCACGACTCTGTGCAAAACCAGAGGAGCTACAGATGCATTGCTGGCCTTTAAGGTAGAGATAGACGCGCTTTTTGAAGGTACGTCATATCGACCTGGAAACACGGCCGTGGCCATTCCACAATTCTGTGGCGCGTGGACAAAGTGTCCAGCCTTTCACAGACCATTGGGTCCCCAATGATTGGAATGGGTCCACGTTGTATGCGATCAATTGGGTCAAGCTGATACTGGGGTGCACCAACCCAGAGAGGACAGTAGAAGCCTGGAATAGGAGGTACAAAGAATCCGACAAGGGCCAAACCACGAAAGCTTTCCTGCCAACAGCACAAACAGCTTTTAAAATAATAAAACGATTAAAATTAAATGCAATCACAACTCAAGCACTTACAGGTCACGGGGGCTATGGAGAGTATTTGGCGAAATATAAATTAAAAAGCACTGCTGAGTGCGATTGTGACCAGCAGAATGAGGAAAGTGTCCTACACCTACTCATCGATTGCCCAATATTCTCCAAAGCCCGCCGTGACACTGAAAACAATATGGACACAACCATTAGTAGAGATCTGTTACCAAAAATAATGGAGAATAAAAAACAAAGAGAACATTTTGTGGAATTTTGCAACTACGTAACAATAAGGTGTTTAAAGAAAAATGGCAGCACTAACATAAAATAAAATATAAAAAAAAATAAATAAATAAAAAAAAAGAGATAAATAAATAAATAAATAATAAAAAAAAATTAAAAAAAAAATCCATATATAATAACTATATATTAAAAAAAAAAAAATTGTGCTACCACATTAAGTATATATTATAAAAACTAGCAATATGAAAACATATGTAAAATCTATAACATACAGGTTATAGACTTTTACCATAGTAAAAGTAAGTAGTACAGTAGTTATGTTGTTAATGTAGATTCACACATAAAACTAAATCTTATAAATTTATAACAGAAAAGTCCTGGCCTAGCAAAGAAGCAAAAAAAAAAAAACAAACGTATATTTACTCAGATTAAAATATTTTCAAATTAGCTTTACATCAAAATAATATTTATTTCGATTAAACAATATAAAACCGTAACAAAAATTGCTCATACTAGAAAAAGTCTCCGGTCACGCCGGAGGAGAGTGGGTCATTTAAAAAAAAAAAAAAACCCAGAGATGAGAACAGTACTCCATATGAGGCCGAACCTATATAGGGCCAATCCATGTTTTGGCGTGAAGTACCGTCCCACTCTGTTGATGATCCCCAGTTTCTTCGAGGCCTACTTGGCCGTGCTTTCCAGATGGTCGTGATACTGGCAGTCACTCCAAACATTAAGGCCCAATATACTAATACTGGACGCGGCTATAAGCGGAGTTGTTAGTGGTTAACGGGCAAATTTGGTTGGTTATTGATGATGCGCTCCATAACTTTTGAAAGTAGGGAGGTGAAAGCAATAGGCATGTGTTAGATGGATCAGATCCATCGCCTTTCTTCGGAATCCGGTGGATAAGAGCGCTCTTCCATGAGTCTGGGACTAAGCCGACTGAGTAAGAGTACCGAAACAAAAGCAGTTAGCACCGGTGTCATTCGAATGTTTAATCAGGATTTGAATCCACGCCCCTTCGCTATAAACAAGCTTTGATCGACGGTTCTAACTTAAGTGTAATAAAATCTCTTGGTTTTCATTATTTGCTAATATCCATAATAAGTCATTTTTTTATACCAAAGAGTGATATACTCTATATAGTAAAATTTCCATTTAAATTAATAGACAAAATTCATATTCATTTGCGAGCTCATCCGTAAACTAAACTTTCATAAAAGGACCGCAGTTAGAGTTCAACATTTTGTTTAATCCGAGATGATCCCTTAATTGTTCGTTAGTACAGATTTACGGTTCGACCGCCAAATAAAATTTTATACAAGTAAATAAAGCTGGCTATTCATTCTATTTGCGTAACGCAGTAATCGTTTTTATCTTATTTTGTTTTAAGGTAATAACAAAATATATAAATAATGGCATAAAATTGGAATGGGTGGGAGATTTTAAAATCTATGACTGTAAACTCAAACGACAGTACTTGAGTAATAAACGTTAAGGTTAAAAATAATTTTACTTAACATAAAGCAATAGTACTTAGATTTTATAAAAAAAAATTAAAGAAAGATTTTATAATTTTGAAGTCGATGTCAAGCTAATGCAATACTACAATAGCAAATTACTAAGCCTCTTTGTTTTACTTGGTACCGACTTCAAAATTATAACATTTTTGTTTAATTATTTTTTTAAACAAAAGAGGCCAGTCGTGCAGCAGCGGCACAAAGTGTGACTGTAAAATCGACTGGTTGTGGGCTCGAGCCCCACTCGAGGAGATGAAATATTTACTTAAGTTTATATTTCCATTTCTTCGCTCTGGTGTCGAGGTTAAGCGCGACGTTGAGTTCTGCCACTCAACACGCAGTGCCTCCGGAATTCGGCAGAAGGGTGGGAACGGAGTGTCTTGACAGTGGGTTCCCTCTGCCTACCCTGCTGTGTGCGGGATACAGCGTGAAGCTGATTATTATTACAACTAAACGTAAATAAAAGCTTACTTAATAGCATTAATTCAAGTTTACATATACCTACTGTCATTTACACAGACCCGTAGAGATTGTATTTTACGTTTGATATCAAAAGGGTATACTGGTATATTGTTCTTAATACATTGTACTTAAGCCCTATAATTATTTGTTTGGGTACAGTCAACAAAAGACAAATGAAAAGTGATATCAACAAGCAAAGCCTATTCTAATCGTTACAGTATACAATGTCTTCAAAGAAATAAAGGCACTTCGGGTGGAGTTGACACATTTCTTTAGAATGAATGATTGTAGGCTTATTAATAAATATGTATATAAGAATTTCTGAAAATATATAGTGTATATGCCTTAATTATATTAAGAGCATAATATATTTAATGTTTTTTGAGGCCAGTCGCGGCGCAGGGGCATAAGTGAGTAACTGTAAACGCGGCTGGTTGTGAGTTCGATCCCCACTCGAGGAGATTTAATATATATATTTAAATTTATATTTTCATTCCTACGCTCTGGTTTCGGAGCAAAGAGAGGCGTTAAGTTAAACACCACTCAACACTTACATAAATATATAAATAAATCAATTATTTATTACCAATATAAGTAAGAAATAATAGAAAATAAATATCAAAATTTTCTAAAGAAGCCAATTTTAACTAAATATTTTTAAAAAATTATTAAAAAAGCGAACCTACCAAACTACATACAGTGTACATGGAGAATGGAATGGAAAATGAATGAAATATGTAAATATGCAAAGAATACCGTAGCAAGAACTTTCATTCGTACTACATTCAGAGTTTCGTATGACACAAATTAATCTAATTTATTTAATACTAGCAGACCCGGACGCGGCTTCGCCCGCTTAAACTTTACGAATGCTTATAGATATATTTAGGAAATTGTTTGTGAAAATATGTAATTAATTTAAATAAAAAAAAATATAAGTAAACGTAACCATAGTAAAATATTAATAAAAAAACTAAACAAAACCAGCTACATTATTAATAATTTTATCTCTTTCTGTCTTTCTATTTCCCCGAGCTAATATCCAGAATAACTGAACTAATTTTTATTGGACTATTGATTTGGATATTTTTATTGGACTGGATATTTTTATTTCTTGCGCGCGTACATAGATACTATATGAAATAACTAAAGTCCTTTCTACATTAAATATGATAAGTTTTGCGAGCCATATCAAATAAAATCCCAGGAAACTAAAACCACAATTTATTAAGTGTATAACAACGGTATAGATAATCATCCAACCAAGATGAAATAACCAACAATTCTCTCCTTAATACTTAAATAATATTACACCGATGCCGCGCAGGGCCGCAACTTACACCACACCAAGAAATTTATGAAAATCTAACTAATCTGCTCCTCGAATAAGCGAAGAACCAAAGAAAAGTATAAATTCATTATAAACAGCAAATAATTACATAAAAATTAACAGTAGTTCGAAAATGTATGAAAATTTACAAAACCGTCAAAGTCATCTGCCCGTTCGCGTCGGTCATACTATGCCGCTCGAAGGCTAGGTCATTTCGAATCAGTGACATCTCCTTAATTATTTATTAGAATGTTATACAGTGAACTATAATTTCAATCTAGATGAAATGCTAAAAGAGACTATTATATTCATTTTCATAAGGATCAATATCAAATTATAGAAAATACATACAACAAAAACCCGATAAATATAAAGTAAATTATTTAAAATGGTTACTTGTTGTTACTGTGTTGCTTTGCTCAAGCTTCAGAGATAAATATGGTATGTGTATCGCGGACTTTTTTAAACATTATTTAAAGGACAATATTTTTGTAAAACATTATTTTTGTGTATCTCATAAGGTTGAGTCGGCGCACACCATGTATGCGTTAAGCAAGCTCAACAGCAACAACAGGCAACAAATAAACTTTGCAAACCGTTGCTTAGCAACGGTCGGTTGTTATTAACATGGCGGAATAAATTGCCTGTCAAATTGAAAAATATTTTAAAATATTAGTATATATCGACAATATTACAAATATGAGAAAAAAAAGTAACCTATGTTCATCCGAAGACCCTCAAGTATCTCTGTATGAGTATTTTATTACAATTGAATTAGCGGTTTGGCCCTGATTGCGGCACAGACAGACAGACAGACAGACAGACAGAGTTACTTTCGAATTTATAATATAGGTATGGATACTACGAGGTGAGATGTGCGGAAGGCGTTCACGCGTCAGCGATCAGAGCAAAGACCGCGCTAATTAGTTTATGCGGAGACAGCTGCGACTAACGCGTGCGTCACTTTACACTGAACCCGGTAGCTACTTTATAGTTGAGTTATTAAACTATCCAGCTTTGTTTATCTATATTAAAGGATATGAGAAATAGATTCAGATGATATATAAATATACCAATTTGATAAAATGTTATTCATATATCTCAGGTTAAGTAATCACATTATTGAACCAGCGCGCAATCTGTTCAGTCTAAAAGTTAGAGAATAAAATCACTATTATCCATTACTATGTAATTTCTGTCTATTATGTGCAAGAAACGTTGGCAACAACTTGTAATAACCTTAGCAGTCGGGAATTAAAATAAAACGTCTATAACATGCTCATATCCGATGTCAACGGACTAAATATGAAAAGAGACGATGTCGCACTAGGAAATGGGTTCATAGCAGATTGATGGCGGATTTTCCCTGTCGCAACAGTTAGACTACACTCGAGTGTTTTTGATTTTTCGAATCTATGTAGTCGTTGTTTGAAATTCGAAGAGGATTGAGTGTTTTAGAATTTCTCGATTCTTTTTATTTATAGTTTCATATTGCTAGCGTATTGTGAGTCAATATTCCAAATATTTTTCATCGTATATTCGTACGTTGTATAAATCTGCATTCTGCAAATAGTACCTATATTGGAATTTTGTTTCGTTTATTACTGTTTCAATTAAATTAATTGAAACTGTTTAACATACAACTGTATCAATAAGTAATTATTGAAACTCTCT
Organism: Heliconius himera; assembly: GCA_021202915.1. Taxonomy (NCBI): domain Eukaryota; kingdom Metazoa; phylum Arthropoda; class Insecta; order Lepidoptera; family Nymphalidae; genus Heliconius; species Heliconius himera. The sequence continues at coordinate 564,778 of JAJHJA010000231.1, forward strand.
GGTAATAGAAATTAAAAACAAATAAAGAAGAGGTAAACAAATTGTATAATTTATTAAATGGCAAATTATCTTTAACTCAGTCACTGTCTATCATCATACTATTTGTAAATAATAATACAAAATAATAAATATTTAAACTATTGTATTTTAGCTTTTATGATACATTATTTCAAAAACATTGCAGGCCAAACAGGAAATCCTTGTAACAGAAATGTAACTGATTTATCCGCTATTTTCTGCCGAAACAACGGCCTGAATGAACCCGAAGTTATGAAATAATACGTAGTCTTGTTCACATAACAATGCTAACCGCTTAATATTGCCTCCGTGCAAAGACCTTCTGAAAAAAACATTCCTTTTATTCCAGAAATATGAGAAAGAAATTGTGATCACTGCAATATGAACTATTGTTCGTTACTGAATGCTTTTGCACGATATTGATTCTCTTTATTTGTAATTATTCTACAATGAAATGAAATTTCTTCATTATTGTTTATTTTCTACACTATTACTACGCTGTTTTCATTCTGTTTTTCATTTTTCAGAGATCAGAAGCTTGTAACAAGATGTTGGCTGTATCTACGATATATAAAATGAACACCAATATAAATCAAAGATTTATATTACAATTTTTTTATGTTCGGAAACAAAGTATATTCATTGAATCACAAATATGCGTCATGTGATTTGAAAACTATTATAAATTTCACAGCTATTTTGAAATTTGAATGAAATGTTAGGAAAAGTATTTTTTTACTTCAACATTCAGCTAATAAATCAATAATATCCATTTCTCTAGAACAGCGTACGTAACATTGATTCTGTGACTTATTTAAAATATCCATTCAAATACATTCACTAAGAATTTAATCCTAATTGAATGGAACATTTTGCGTTCTTTTCGTTTTTTTTTATTTTGGTCAATCGGAAGGCGAAATCTTATTAAAGACGCTGCGCTACAACTTGCAATAATTGAATTGTCTTTAGCTCGCCCTTCTCTGGCGTTACTTCAACATGACCTTAATACTTTTCAAATGATTTTCTTTTATCTGAAATCTTATTTCTTACTTATGGAATTTATCATTTATGACTCATCTCAACTTGAAGTTAGGAATAACACGTAACACGTGGTTAAGAAGTTGATTGTCACTAAAGAATGATTCTCAAAACCTATAATATTTTTAATACACGCGTATTAAGACTATAACACGTATTTACCTGGAAATATGACATAAAACTTTGTAAAAGTTTTGTATGAAAAACAACTTTTCAGTGGCCTTCATAACTCGGTACCTACTTAAAGAATGCGCAGGAAAATAATTTCATAATTTTTTTTTTGCATTCACTGTCATTAAAATTAATTTAAAAAAATAAAACGAAATGATTGTTAGTTCAATTTAGATATAATTTAGTTAGAAATTGTTTCGGTATTTGAAACCGAGGAATAACTCATATAAGTCTTCTTTTGCTGTCCACTTTAATCGCGCACGCGTTCACACTTCGCAATTCTCTGTCATTTTATTTTCATTTTACGCTGTATCCCGCACATAGCAGGGTATGCAGAGGGAACCTGGAAATATTTCAAAGGTAAGCTCAAGTGAAATTTGTCTGTGAGCTGTTAAAATCGATTTCGAAGTTGCCTCACGTACTGCCCTGGATTCTGGCAGAATGACGCTGATGTCCCGCCATCTAATGTGGAAAGTTTAGAATTTAGGTATTTTAAAAGATTTTAGATTAAATTGAAGTTTCCAATCTTCTTTCTTGTAAATTTTGTGATTTTAAATGTAGTTTTAGCCGATTGGATGGATGTTTAAACGTTGTGATCATTTCACGATATATGTGTTTGCCAAAAGTCAATTGAAATATAGAATATTCGGAATTTGATTTTGATGAAACCCAACAGCGACACATCACATAGGTGAAGCTATGCGAATTGTCTTAAAGAACATAAAAAGGTCAGGACTGTTTCGATATCAAGATAGTTCATAAGTATTGTTTTAACTGGTTCATTGATGATATATTTATTAGATTAATCGATGTTTTAATAAAATTTCTAAAAAATCAATTCAATAAATCTTTTACACTGGAAGCAATATTCAAACATATGCGCTTACAAAAACTAAAGTAATTATATTTTATCTAGTTATAAAAACATACAGTATTCAAATATTAGTAGACCTTTATGTTAGTTAATACCAAAATTTGAATTGTTATTGTATTAGGTATTAGTTATTAAGTAGCTGTTTGATCTGCTACTAGTTAATATTAAATAGATTATAATTCAGTAATTACTAACACAACACTCCTTGTATAATTATGCAAATCAAATGAAATACGATAATACACAATGTGCTGTTGAGCAGTAAAATTAATTGTAAGCTACTTGCCAATTGCATTTTACTTATTAATAATAATTTATTATATGAGTTTCACGTTGTATCCCGCAATCTGCAGGTTAGGCAGAGGGGATCTAAGGAGCTAGTGTTAAGTTAGTATTCCTTTCCCCATTTTTCACTGAATTCTAGAGGCATTGCGTGTTAAGTGTTACCGGAGAGTCAAATGAAGGTTAAGTACTATTTTTTGCATCTTAGTTACCTAATAACTGCCAAAGTAACCACCACCCAAACTCCATATTCCGTGATAGTATTCACCAGTATAGGGGCACAGAAACTATCCGGTGTTATAAAATAACAAACGTCTGGCGACTATTGGCTCTTAGATAATAATAAGTACTTGTTGTTTTGTAATGATTTGACGATTTTCTGGACGTAAGCTATATTGACTATGTAAAACTCAGTTTATAAATTAGCTATTGTCGAATCTTGTTCAATTTTTATTATTTCCAGTAAACATTTTTTATTTATTTTTAAGTTAGATTCTCTTCAAAATCAAGTTATAAACATAGTATAAAGTATAAAGTAAAACAAGCCAAAACATCCCTTTATAAATATTTTTAAAGGACCCGCTTAATATTCTTGCAGTGTCTGGCCGCAGTTTCGTCCGCGTAATTTGTTTTTCTGTCTTAACTTTTTTTTGTGTCATTTTCTACCTCCCCATGTCCTGGTTCACAATATTTGCATTTCGCCGAAATCTTTACACTTTCAGAATCTTAATCTCTTCCACGTGACATACAAAACATTGCAAGAGATAAGCAATACGTAATGGTAATACATTATGTTCATTTCACCGCCTTGGGCACACAAAGCTAATGTAGACAGTCGTAGCGCAGGAGCACAAGCGTGTGATTGTAAACGCGACTGGTTGTGGGTTTGATTCAAACTTGAGGAAATGAAACATTTAATATTTTCAATTCTTCGCTATGTATACGTGTATATGTGTCGGGACAAAGTGCCTTGAACTTTACCACACAATGCCTCCAGAATTCGGCGGAAAATAGAGAACGGAGTGTGTTAACACTAAGTTCCTTCTACCTATCCTGCAGTGTGCGGGATACAGTGTAAAAGAAAAAAAAAGACAGCGCCGCGGTTCATACAAAGTATCTTGAATTCGAGTGGAAAGCGAAGAACAGAATATTTTAACACTACGTTCTCCCTGCCTACTGTGCTATATAAAAAAACAGTCAATCATATTTTTTATCACTCACTTTTAAGATTGTCTTTTAAAAATTATATAATATTTATGATTCATCTGAAAGATTCTATCGTTCATTTTCAGTGGGCAATTGCATTTAGAATAACTGATAACATACATAATATAAATAGTTAACAATAAGCCGTAGTTAATGAATACGATACCCAAATTAAGGTCTCCGCAATATATTCAGGAACCTCGTTGCCATTTTATTGCTCGTTAATGTTGGTTTGGCGTTTGTAAGTGTCGCTAAGGGAATAATTGCCAGTAAAATTATTTATTTTGTTCACAATTATTCTGATTGATCTTGCAATATAACATTTTATCATTTATATTGTCGCAAATATGTGTTTGTACTCAATGAAGTATCATTCGTTTTTTAATTTGTGGGCTACTCCCACTAATTAATTTATTTAATAATTTATTTATACCAAATTTTAATGTCACATATTTATTTATTTATTCAAAATCAATTATACTATATAAATATCAATAATTAATAATTAGAAAACTATTTATTTAAATTATTATATACATTTCAACACATAACCCACAATTCACCAACGTCGGTTAAATTTATTTATAATCTGCACGGCAACTGCTACCTGAGCCGTGTGACGTAATTTTGGGTCGTCCACAGCCGACCGCGCGAAACGTATCGCCGGCTAGTGAGTCGCAAACACCCAACCGTCGCGGATTCCTTGCACTCGCTATATATCGGCCACTACTTACCGTACCTACTGTTTAGTGAACGTTCTTGTAGTTTTGTTTCCGATATATGTACACTCCTTCTGTATTATTTGTAAATTGTGTGGACTATCTTTCTTTGTGTTTCTTCGTATATGTGACTTTCGTTTCTATTTGTAATAAATATTTTGTTGTGTTATAAAAGACTTGATTATTAATACTAATCGTCTACGAACATTAACTTTCACCACACACATTTACCAAAAATTTATCTTGGATTGTAATGTGAATTCACTCTGTATATATCTTTAAAAATTTTGATAAAAAAAAATATTAATGAAATCTTATAAATTCAGGTCATTTACTAAAAGAATGTTGATAACCATATGAAGAAATAAGACACAGCAGGATAAGCAGAGGGAATCTAGTGTTAAAACACTCCGTTCCCCATTTTCCTCCGAATTCTGGAGCCATTACGTGTTAAGAGGCTGAACTCAACCTTGACACCAGAGCGAAGAAATGAAAATATACATTTGAATAAATATTTCATTTCCTCGAGTGGGGATCAGACCCACAATCAGTCGCGTTTACAGTCACACACTTGTGCCCTTACGTCACGACTGGCCTATTGCTTTCGAGGTGCATAGCTAATGCACCTCGAAAGTAATAGAACTTCGAAACGTCAAAAGAGTTGGAGGAATTTTAAAACCAAATTCTTCCCTTTGTTCCTGTCATCAACGTGTTATACAGAGCTAATTTAAGCCGTGTTCCGTTTATTTGTGAGAGCGCAAACTGAAAATACCCGACATTTTAGACGAACAATATTTTTTGAATTATAAAAACGGCGAATTTGTTTTATAGAATTGACAATTTTCTTAGTCTTAATATGACTAAAACACAAAACTATATTTAGATTAATGTTATATTAATCAGCTTCACGCTGTATTCCGCACACAGCAGGGTAGGCTGAGGAAACCTAGTGTTAAGACACTCCGTTCCCCACTTTCTGCCGAATTCTAGAGGCATTGCGTGTTGAGTGGCAGAACTCAACGCCCTGCTTTGCCTCGACACCAGAGCGAAGAAATGGAAATATGAATTTAAGTAAATATTTCACCTCCTCGAGTGGGGATCGAACCCACAACCAGTCGGCTTTACAGTCACACCTCGTGCCGCTACGCCACGACTGGCCTTAATATTAATATCAATGGTTATATTAATAGCAATGTGGATGTATTTATGACGTGTATCTATATATATAAAAGGACTTGTGCTGACTGACTGAGGTAAGACGCACGCAGAGCCGTAACCGCTGATGGTAGAAACGTGAAATTTGGGCAGATGTTTATTTTCATATTCTGGACATCCACTAAGAAGGGAATTTGAAAAATTTTAACCCTAAAGGGATGAAATAGGGGTTGAAAGTTTGTATGGAAAAAAAAATTAATCTGTACCGATTTTTATAAAATTTGAAATTCAGACTCTTAAAAATATTTCATTGAACACGTGTTTCATGGTTTTTAAGAATTCACCCCCTAAGGGTACAAATAAGGGGCTGAAAGTTTATATGGAAAAATCTTTAAATTGCCACCGATTTTTATAAAAATTTAAATTCAGACTGTTAAAAATATTTTATTGAACACGTGTTTTTTTAGAATTCACTCCTAATAAGCGGGCGAAGCCGCGCGCGCCCTCTAGTCTATATATATAAAAGGACTTGTGCTGACTGACTGAGGTAAGACGCACGCAGAGCCGTAACCGCTGATGGTAGAAGCGTGAAATTTGGGCAGATGTTTATTTTCATATTCTGGACATCCACTAAGAAGGGAATTTGCAAAATTTTAACCCTAAAGGGATGAAATAGGGGTTGAAATTTTGTATGGAAAAAAAATTTAATCTGTACCAATTTTTATAAAATTTGAAATTCAGACTCTTAAAAATATTTAATTGAACACGTGTTTCATGGTTTTTAAGAATTCACCCTCTAAGGGTTCAAATAACGGGTTGAAAGTTTATATGGAAAAATCATTAAATTGCCACCGATTTTTATAAAAATTTAAATTCAGACTGTTAAAAATAATTTATTGAACACGTGTTTCGTGGTTTTTTTAGAATTCACTCCTAATAAGCGGGCGAAGCCGCGCGCGCCCTCTAGTATAATATGTGAACATTAATGAAATAATCGAATAAATTTTGTGAGTAGAATACATATATTATTTTTTTTTATTTAACGCTGAATACCAAACAGTAGGATAGCCAGTGAGAATGTAGTGTCAGAACACTCTGTTTCCCATTTTCCTATGAATTCTGGAAGTATTGCGTGTTTCTACACCAGAGCGAACAAAAGAAAATATTAAATATTTCAATTCCTCGTGTAGAAATCCAACCCACAATCTGTGGCGTTTACAGTCACACGTTGGGCCCCTGCGCTATAACTGGCCTCATCTACTACATGGTTTAGCTTTTTATATAAAACTAGAGGGCGCGCGCGGCTTCGCCCGCTTATTAGGAGTGAATTCTAAAAAAAACCACGAAACACGTGTTCAATAAAATATTTTTAAAAGTCTGAATTTAAATTTTTATAAAAATCGGTGGTAATTTAAAGATTTTTCTATATAAACTTTCAACCCGTTGTTTATACCCTTAGGGGGTGAATTCTTAAAAACCATGAAACACGTGTTCAATGAAATAATTTTAAGAGTCTGAATTTCAAATTTTATAAAAATCGGTGCAGATTAAAATTTTTTTCCATACAAACTTTCAACCCCTATTTCATCCCTTTAGGGTTAAAATTTTTGAAATTCCCTTCTTAGTGGATGTCCAGAATATGAAAATAAACATCTGCCCAAGTTTCACGTTTCTACCATCAGCGGTTACGGCTCTGCGTGCGTCTTACCTCAGTCAGTCAGCACAAGTCCTTTTATATATATAGATTATTCCTAAAACAATGTTCTAACTAACAAAACAATATCTCAACGCTCCACTCTACCTTAAAACTTACGACGTAGATATACTTACCGAGTTATCATACAAGTTGACTTGATACATGCGCACTAATTAACTGAACGTTCTGTGACGACGGCATACTTACAGCTTCCATTCAGTTTGCGGCTTTACTTGATGTTACTTCCTACAATAGACAGTACGTACATATAAAGATATATAACTATTTTGCCATTTTTATCAAATATATATATTATCTTGATTGCAAAATATAATATAAAATATATGTTGAATTTTGATATATTTAAGGGTACTTCCCCTCTTTACGATGTTATTAACGGAAGTGAGGAGATGTCTGACGAGCCTAATGCGATCAGGGGCTCAAAGAGTTTCTTTAATTAGTTTAAACTTTACGTGGAAACATCTGGAACGCCGGGTGACGCACGACTTGCCGAATCTTATATTATGTTACTAAGGTAAATATTAATATTACAATATATTAATCAAGATATCTCACATCAAACCTATTTTTCTTTTTATTTTATACAATTGAAAGTGAAACATGAGATATGTATTACATATTTGAATGAACTCGATTATTTATGGACATGATCATTTTGACCCTATTCGTATCAGAGTAAAAAAATATTTGGGGTTTAATTTTTCATTGAAACATCACCATGGGGGCTAGTGCTGTCTGTATGTTTTAGAAGATACTAACTGAAATACAACTACTATAGGAAATTACTCGAACTTTCATCATTAATTATGCTACATTTTAAAAGGCTCAGATTTCCAAACTAAATTACAAAATCGAATAATAATATATTAAAATTGCTTTTTCTATAAAATAATTGCAACTTTTTATTTCACCTTTTCAGCACATTGTTTTTCCTGTAGAAGTCTTCAGGATCAAATACATGTTTGCTATATACTTATATATAACAGATATTATTACAACTATATTTAAAGTAAGTAAGTCCTCGACATTATCTTTACTATCGATTCTTCCATAATGGGTGAAACTAAAACAAACTAGGCGCAGGTAACGTGTCCCGGCAGCAATGACGCCGCGTCGAAGCACGAGCTCGCGTCGCAGCTTATTATAATAGCACCTAATTTACCTCTCGATCACGATGCTTTCATCTACTAGTAATTCCATTAAGTTCATATTTATTGATCCACTTGCACTTTGTAAAAATTCACTGTAACTCGGATATAAAAACGAAAACATTCAGCCTTTTTGTCTTTTATTCATATTCAGTAAATAATAATTTCTTAGTGCATATACGTATTAATATATAATTACACGTTATGCCAGTCGTGGCGCAGGGGCACAAAATGTGACTGTAAAACCGACTGGTTGTGGGTTCGATCCCCACTCGAGGAGATGAAATATTTACTTAAATTTATATTTTCATTTCTTTGCTCTGGTGTCGAGGACAAGCGCGGCGTTGAGTTCTGCAACTCAACACGCAGTGCCTCTAGAATTCGGCAGAAAGTGGGGAACGGTGTGTCTTAACACTAGGTTCCATCTGCCTATCCTGCAGTGTGCCGGGTACAGCGTGAAGCTAAACAACAACATATACCTTATGTATGTTAGACAATTTTTGTCTGTGAACATGATAATTATGGGTTCGATTTCCGATTACGGCTGTAATTCATGTTCATTTCTCGTAAAACAAACCACAGTATCGAAGTCCAAATTGGGTGAAGAAAGTCTTGAAACTGGATTATTTTTGCACATGCGCGATAAAACATGAAGCTGAAGAAAAAGTAAATTTTTAAAAACATAGAATAGTAGTAGAAGAGCCTTTAAAATGCCAATTTTAGATGTAACTGAGATGTAGAAATAATAAGGCTATGAAAAGCCTTTTATTTCTTGCTGAAAATTTTAAAGTTGTAAAATTTTATTTAGAACATAATTTAATTTGCAAGAACCCCTTTTCAGGTGAAGGCTTCCTGCATTGCTTGCCAATGTTCCCTATTTTGAGCTATTTTAGTTCAAGAGTGACCAGCCAACCTAACTGTCTCGTCTTGCCACCTCGTTAGCGGACTTCCTCTGAGTCGCTGGCCCACAGGTCCCTTCCATGACGTCACCCTTTTCATCCATCTCTCGTCTTGCAGTCGCGTTACATGCCCGGCCCGCTTCCATTTCAGTCGTAGTGAATGGTTGACCGCGTCAGTCGCTTAAGTAATATTTCTTACTTTTTGTATTTTCTTACATTCAGCATACTGCGCTGGATACCACGTTAACATATTGATATTTTATTTTTTGTATTCAAGTAAATTTTCAAGTTTAACAGGCACATATTTAACATGGTAAGAGGCACGAACTCATTACTTAGGACTTGAGCGTTACTGGAAGATTGTTTTTAAAGATTTCTTTTAGGCTCCAATATTTATTCCAGGTTAATTAAATAGGTCGCTCTATTTCTTGGTCGTTACTTTTCCTATCAAACACTCACTCGGAGGTGAAAATCGAACCCACAACCGTTGCGTTTACGGTGCCACTGCGCCACGACGACGCCACGACGATCTATATCGAGGTTATAAAACTTTATTAAGACATAAATTTAGTTTTGTATTAAAGCTAATATTTTTCAATCTGATTTCATCCACATACATGTCCATCTATTTCAAATCCATGCACAAAGGGCAACATCCTCCCAGTTAAACTATGGACATCCTCCTCACTAGCATGTCTCGCAAAGTAACCGCGCTGTCATCTGTCCAGCAAGAGCGGACGATCTAATCGCGTCTATTAAACAAACTAATACTACTGCTCTGTGCTGAAATGATACTAGCTTTACGTTTTGATATCGTAGCTCTGTGATGTTGTAAGCTGTGAGATTACATTTTCTTTACTGAAATAAAGAATATTTAAATCAGTTTCACGCTGTATCTCGCATACAGCAGGATAGGCAGTATTCAATAATATTTAAGCGTCAATGTATATACGATCTTAAATTGATAATAGTATAATAAAGACTGCTATATTTTATTAAAGCTTAATCGATCTTAACTAACTAACCAAATAATAAACATTTTATATAGTCATCTATAACAACATAAATGAGGCCGTCGTAGCGCAGGTGCACATGTGTGTGACTGTAAATACGACAATTAAGAATTCTATTCCTACTCAGGAATAAAAAAATCAGGAATAATATTATTTTCCAGGCAAAGCGCGGTGTTGAGTTTCGCCACTTATGCAATGCAATTCGAGAATTCATTGGAAAGTAGAGAATGGAAATGTCTTAATGGGAACGAAGTGTTATAACACTAGGTTCCCAGGTTCCCACTGCCTGCTATGTGCAGAATATAGCGTGAAAGTATTAAAAATATACATATAAAACAAAACAAATATTGGTATAAAAATACTATTAAAAAACGAAAAAAAACAAACGTTAAATTTATTAACGATTTTAATATCATATTAAGAAACATTCGATGCTACACAAGGAACAATATATTAATATAATTTAGGCATTCCAAAGATAATTTATAATATAAGCATAATATAATAGCAACGACAATTCATTATATCATATCAAATCTATATTTCGCAATCCAGTTGCAAATTCCTAAAGCCATCGATCATTTATCTCTTGGCGCGGCGTCGTTGCCTCGAGGCGCTTGGCAGAGCTCCAGAGCGCGCGTCGCTTAACATCGTCTCATAACTTTGTCATAAAAACATAAACTGATGGGCCCCCAACTATCTGGTCGTATTGAGCCACTTATGTTCGTTACATACTTACGAAATATGCTATTTAATTTTATTTTTGTGTGTTATTACAAAAAGTATATTATTTTCTGTACAAAAAAAATAAAGAAGCAGAAACAGAAATTAAAAGAAAAATTTTAATAAGAACACAATTTCACTTATAGACCGATACAGTAATAACCCAAGATCCCAGGGCCGCCAGACCTACGTATTTTAGCAAAGGTGAAATTTTGAGGACTATTAGTCGAATATGTAGTTAAGATACTATTGATGATTTACAGATAGCGCCAAATAAAAGTATATCCTGGAAGGATGATTGAGCCATCGGATTGGTCTGAGTGCTTATAAAGGGTCTTGAAATAATCCGTAAATAATATATTAAAAATGAAAGCTTGCTAGTATAACGTATTTTGCCTAATTTTAATATATATATATATATATATATATATGTATATATATATATATATATATATATATATATATATATATATATATACATACTAAATATAAATATTCTTTAATACTACTAATATTCTTAAAAACATATTTAAATTCGGACGTTTCTACTTTGACGTAGGTGGTTAAATTGGCGCTACCTCTGAAAGGGCCCCACTTTCAACTTAGCAAGTACGCATACAGTCTTAACTACATATTAGACTATTAATCCTTAAAATTTCAGCATTGCTAAATTGACCTAGGTCTGCGGGCCCTAAAATCTCAGTCCATACGCTATGTGTATAATACGCCAGTTTTTACGTCAACATTAAGAAAAATAATACAATCTTATTATAACAAAAAAAATATTATTCAATAACAGTCATATCGGAAAAACCGAAGAGGGATTGTCTGTGGTATTCTAATAACGGGAAATCTCTATCTAGCATATTTTTCGATTTGTTCGCGCAGCGGTCGTATCGATATGATTTATGAATAAAACGATTCCCTCATATGCGGGAATCAGGTCTATACGTCGCTGTGTCGTACAGTAATCGTGCATCACATTTATCACGGCCTTTTTATGTCTCCCGAAGCATTAAATCTGATGAAAATGTATTTGTTTTGCTCTACCTCGGAAGGCATTATGTTTTGATTTAAGGCTCGAAATACAGGTGAAGTCAAAAGAGATAAAAGTTACAAATAAAAATAGTATAGATTAAACACAGCTTTATTAACTAGAAACTGTTGAGAGCCAAATAATGTATGTATTATAAATTTAATAACTGTAAATTTTTAAAAGCCATTTAATATAATTAATATAATTAGTGATAATATATCAAAACCAAGGAAAGAACCAGGCCAGTCATGGTGCAAGGGCACAAGCGTGCGACTGTAAACGTGACAGGTTTTGGATTCGATAAAAAATAAATAAATTAGCTTCACGCTGTATCCCGCACACAGCAGGGTAGGCAGAGGGAACTTAGTGTTAAGACACTCCGTTCCCCACTTTCTGCCGAATTCTGGAGGCATTGCGTGTTGAGTGGCAGAACTCAACGCCGCAATTGGATTCGATTCTTACTCGAAAAAAATATTTTATTTCGTTTGTTTGATCTGGTGCCGAGGCAACGGGTGGCGTTGAGTTCTACCACTCAACACGAAATGCCAACAGATTTCGGTGGAAAGTGGAAAGCGGAGTGTCTTACAAGGCTGCTTGTGCCTACCCAGCTTCATGCGAAATATAGCGTGAAGCTGAAAACAAAAAGAAAGAATACTCAAAAAGTCAATTAAAGGAAAGCAGAAGCAAAATACATTTAAATAAGTTCGATTTGCATTTATTGCAGTATAGTAATTCATAGGTCGAAGTAATTTAGGTGTTATATAGACGCTCGCGACACGGCGCGCTCTATGCGTGCGTGTTGCACATCCGGTCTCGTAACGACACCTACAGCTTCGCGACGTCGCGAGTAATCTCATAAAACTTAGAGTACGTGTTCCCCGCAGATGAGAGTCTATGAGTCTATGTGTTTATAACTGGATGGGAGGCTATTTGTTGCTGGCGAGGCAGGTACCTGCGGGGAGTTAAATAAAACAGTTTTTAAGTGTATATTTTACGTGATACAACTACCTAACGTATACATTAGCTCAACTGTGAATGAGATCTCTTAAACAATCTTAGAATTTAGTATATATATATATTTATTTTTATTTGTATATAGAGCACCTCCTGATATGTCTTCTTTTGTTTGTTCTTTTATAATACAAATAATTCATTTTCCCCCTGTGACCTCATTCTTATTTGAAATCCGTGTTACCTTTCTACGCCTCGAAAAGTAATTAAATGTCTTCCAAGGATATCAATCTGCAACAATTCACTTTAATTAGTGGCAACATTACCTATACCTACTACCAAATATATTAGGAAATTTACATTTTACATTTTAATATATTTTATTAAAAGTGGTGACTCTATTAATTTAATTTTTAAATTTCAAAATTAACACTATAACTATAGTACTATATGCTAGACGAACAATATAGCTTCCGGCGTTTCTCTTTGTTTTTATACAAATACCCATTACCCAGTACAGCTGATAGCCGAATAGGACAGAAAGGGCATTGCGAATAAACTATGTAAATCCTCCAACAACAAGCCTCGCGAGCGATACGATGATCTCTTTTGTAGAAGCGGGAAATTTATTTGTCCATCAGTAGTATAATAATATCTATTACTTGCTGTTGGGAACTAAGCCTGTGTGTGTGTGTGTATGTGTGTCCTGTGGTGATTATGTGTCATTTATTTTTCTCGTGTCGTTTTTCTTTGATAATACATTTGATGAAATTTACTCTACATAATAATATACTCGTAAATTTTTAATTAAATAGAAGATTTAAAATTTATAATATGTGTTTAAGAAAATTTTAACCTGACTAATCTTTTTGATAAAGCTCCCAAGATACTTCCTACAACTCAGGCATATGAGTTAGGAAGTTTTACTAACGCTGCTGTTGATCCTCTTGATTACATTTTGAAAAAACAAACTTCTTAGCTTAAGTTCTGATGAAATTAAGTTACTCAGTATATTAAGCTTAACGAAAGATGATTAACTATAATTAATTGCTATGCTGCAACGTACCTATACTTAAACATTATACAATGATAATTTTATAAAGTTGTTATTTAACGACACATATATATATATATATATATATATATATATATATATATATATATATATATATATATAATAGTTTCAGCGTTGTGTCGTATATATATATATATATATATATATATATATATATATATATATATATATATATAGAGGAGAGGGGGGCACATTCGAACGGGGCACATTAAACTTTGTGTCATATCTAAAAATTCTACAGTTTTTAACTTCTTTACTATTTCACAATGCTTAGTCCAACTATTGTGCCACAAAATCGTAGCATCATATGTAAAAAAATATATAAGTTAAAGGTGCAATATCAACTTTAGTAGCAGTAGTCAAATGTTCAAAGCTGCCCCCCTTCCGGGGTAGCTTTGAACACATATGGGGCAGTTTTGAACTATCATCAAATTCAATTAAATTAAAAGGCTTTTAAGTAATTTTATTAATAAACTTAACATTAGAAACAGTGGAGATCAAATATCAGTAACCATGTTAACTTAAAAAAATTATACCTAGTTGTACTAGCACTAGTGTTAAATAACTTTAATATTATTAATAGACTTTAAAAAACTTAAAAAAAAAAACAAAACAGTAGCATTGGCTTCGTAGAAGTAATTAACATTATAGGATCAATCATAGAATAAATCTAATATAATGAAGATAAAACAAAATATTTTTTAAATAAAAAGCTTACTACCCTAATTTGAACTTATAAAAATTGAATTTAAAGGAAAACATGGATGTAGTACGTGACGTAACCAGCAACTGAAATTGGGGGAAGTAGTCTACGTTAGAGAAAAAATCAGCTTCACGTTTTATCCCGCACACAGCACGGTAGGCAGAGGGTGTTAAGACACTCCGTTCCCCACTTTCTGTCGAATTCTGGAGACATTGCGTGTTGAGTGGCAGAACTCAACGCCGCGCTTAGCGTCGACACCAGAACGAAGAAATGGAAATAAATTTAAGTAGATAAATATTTCATCTTCTCGAGTGGGGATCGAACCCACAACCAGTCGGTTTTACAGTCATACTTCGTGCCGCTGCGCCACTTTCGCGGTATTTTTTTACATATAATAATATTCAAAACTGCCCCCTTTATTTTGTTCAAAGCTGCCTCAGTGGTAATTGAAAATTTCCAAACGTTTTTTTTTTCAGTAAAAGTTTAAAAGTTGTAGTAATCTCTAGTTTATTACATGATATATAAAACATTCTAACTAAAGGAGGAAAAAATAAAACCATATACCTTGAATTGGATCCCTGCGATCCTTACGCGTTTATTTAAAAATGTATAAAATTTTACTCAAAATCAAACACTCCTCGTAACTCAACAACTGGCTCTCGTATATCAGCGGTGACAAGTGACACGTGTGCAGATGCTGCCACTACTCAAAAAAAATCTACCAAAATTTCTTTTTAAAATAGCTCTGTTAACACATATTTTCAAAGGTGCCCCTGTTCTAAGCTGCCCCCCTCTCCCCTATATATATATATATATATATATATATATATATATATATATATATATATATATATATATATATATATATATATATATATATGTCTGTATGTATGTATGCTTAACAAAATTTGGCATAATTTCTAAAAATAAACAAGAAATGGATATGAAAAGTCAGCATTATATTGAATTCATTATTTGAATATTTAACGCGATGGTTGGGCGTTCAATCTCCAGATCAATTTAGAAAAACATACATAATTACACTGGCAAGCCATACAAAACGCAATGTCGAATTCAGGCGTAAAGTAGAGAATAGAGCATCTTGACACAAAGGGCGTCACACCGTTTACAAAACTAATTTTCAAAAATTCTTCCCTAGCTTTTACTTCGTAATATTTATCTGCACTTGCTGCTACCAAGATTAAATATTTAATTAGAGTCGTACTACAATTAAGAATAGCTGTAAGTTTGTTGAGACGTTCTAAGTTGCTACTTTTATATATTTGGATTAGAAAGAGTAATTAAAAAAATAAGTTACAAAAAAATTTTTGCGAAATGTTTTTTTTGCTTTTAAAATTTTTTGGGCTTAATAATAAAAATTAAAAAAATGAATAATCAAACTACATAAAAATGAATAATCAAATTACATAAAAATGAAATACCTATTTAATACCAATAATTCAAAGTAAACGTATTAAGCAAATATATATAATAGCTTTATAAGTTTTAACCTTTGGTGCCCTATATACTAGTACCTATCCATTCAATAATAAAGCATTGCGCTTTTTTAGCTTCACGCTCTATCACGTATGTTTGTCTTTCGAGCACTTTGTCTTGCTACCAGAGCGAAGAAAAATGAAAATTATCCATTTCCTCGAGTGGGAATCGAACCCACAACCCGTTTACAGATAGACGTTGTGCCACTCAAGTATTTCTTCAAGTTGAAGAAATAATTGAGTGGCCATTGTTCTGGAGCTATGGTAGAGCCAAGAAAACCCTTCCTCAATCGACTGAAGAATTTGAAGCAACGTCCACAAAAAGGAGTAGAAAAGATTACATAGAAAAATAAGGCCAAATATTATCTTAAAAAATATCATAAATTCATAAAATTTATACGAAACTTGTTTCTCTCTAACTCAATCAACCTAAGTATACTTAAAATACGAACATATATTATTATTTCTATTATAGAATCTAATTATATTACCGTCCAAATAGTCCGAAAAATAATTTCGAATATTTAATTTTCCCTAAGAAAGATAAAGACTTACGGATTCTAAGAAGCTGCTAAGTGAAAAAGTTTGTTTGGTCGTTTTCCTCGTGGTAGGGAGGATAGACGAATTTGTTTTTGTTGCATAAGGTGATTTTATAAGGAGTATATATATACATACATATGTATTTCAGCAGGAACCTGAGAACCTACTATTAATTACAAGACAATTGTGTTCTCCACCTTCAGTCGAATACTAGAGCCATTGCGTATAGAGTGCATCATACAGTGCTTTGCATCTTTACCAAAATATTAAATATTTTAATTCCTAAAATTAGTAAATTATATTTGCCTTTTGAATTTTCATAATAATAACAATATTCTAAATATTTCAAATTTTACATAAAATTATTTAAAAAGCAAGAAGCTTTTAAAGTCTAAATTAGCCTTTTTCGTGGATGGAATTTACAAGTAGAAACGTGCTAATTCCTCTAACTATGTTTGCTTAATTTATGTAAATATTTTAAATAAGGCTGGTTTCTTTTATTTAGCCTTAGGTGTAGACTGGTTCTATTCGGTTTCTTACGTGGACTGAGACCACATAATGGCGACCAATGTTTTATATCCACATTGAGAATTTAGCTTTGGAAAAAGATATAAACAACGAAACTTTTCACCATATACACCTGAATAATAAACAAAATAGTTATTTGCTAACACACAAATGTTTACATTTATATTAAAATGAATTTAAACTGTAAAACCATTAAATAAATTAAATGTTCATAGTTACATACATACGTCTATATTAAGTTCCAAAAGAACAATCTTCATATTTAACTTTATTTTTCAGCTTCACGCTGTATCCCGAATGTAGCAGGGTAGACAGAGGGAACCTAGTGCTAAAACACTCCGTTTCCCACTTCCCGCCGATTTCTGAGGGCATTGCGTGTTGAGTGGCGGAACTCAACTCCATGCCTTGCCTCGACACCAGAGCGAAAAAACGAAAATATAAATGTAATAAATATTCCATTTCCTCGAGTGGAGATCGAACCCACAACCAGTCGATTTTACAGTCACAGTTTGTGCCTCTGCGCCACGACAATTTCAAAGCATTTTCTCAATTTTTTTTCTAAAAAATCTTTGTATGCAAGTACCTCAATACAAAGCTCAATAACTCGATCGACTTGAACACAAAGAGAAGAGAGGATCGCTAAAATTATATATATATATATATATATATATATATATATATATATATACGTACTTCCAAGTTAGGCTTAATTATAAATATGATTTTATTTTGTACCCAACAACAACAAAGTACCTACTCATTTCCAAAACATATTTCGTTTCAGTATCGTTTTTTTTAATGCAACTACTCCATGCAAACACTTGAATAAAAAGCCACATGTTCAAATAAGATAATTCTATAATATCTAACATAGATATAAGAAAGCAGAAGATAATATTATCTTTTTTGTCAACTGATAACAAGTAGGTAGGCATTGAACACGAGTATGCTTAATTACCTAAAAGAAATTCCTACTCAAAGGATTTTTTTATTGAGCGTATAAAAATGCTGAAAGAAATACCCAACGTCTCTTAGACAAATAATAAATAAGAACTCCGTACAAAAAATATTAGCGACAAAATTTATCCAAAAGAGACTGATTTACAATATAAAAGTGATAGATGTGTAAAGCGAGCAAAAGAACGAAATAGCATATCACTTTGAAACGCAAATGATCAATGAAAAAATAAAAATATTCTAGTAAAGGCATGTAGGTAATATGGCACAATTCGTCGAATGACGAGACTTGGACGGTGAAATATATTGCATATTTCAATGTGTGTAAAACCTACGTGTATATCGATATTATGTTTAAAAATTTAAACTATAACAGTATTATATAACAGTAGTAAATCTAATAAGTATAAACCATAAAAGTATTTTAGCACAATTCATTAATCAGGATACCTATTTTAATTTTTGACAAAAAAAAATAAAATCTAAATGCATATTATATTATTTGAGACCAGTCGTGGCGCAGCGGCACGAGATGTGACTGTAAAACCGACTGGTTGTGTGTTCGATCCCCACTCGCGAAGATGAAATATTTACTTAAATTTATATTTCCATTTCTTCGCTCTCATTTCGAGGTTAAGCGCGGCGTTCTGCCACTCAACACGCAATGCCTCCAGAATTCGGCAGAAAGTGGGGAACAGAGTGTCTTATCACTAGGTTCCCTCTGCCTACCCTGCTGTGTGCGGGATACAGCGTGAAGCTGATTTAAATGCATATTATTTACTAGAGATCCTACTAATATAATAAATTTAAAAGTGTTTGAGAATGGATGTTTGTTCCAATTTCATACAAATACTGGATTACGGACTAAGATGAAACTTTATAGTAACATAGTTTATACACCATAATAACAAATAGGCTTCAATTTATGTAAAGATTTTGTTTCATTTCCCTACAATATAAGAAAAAATAAACTTAATTGCTAGTTCTCTGTATTGTCCTCTTATAAACGGTGCTTAATATAAAAAGATATAATTTTGTTATATAAACTTGGAGCACGTAAAGGAAATAATAATAAAAAAAATGTCAGCATAACAAGCGTATAAAAATTTCGACGTAGCTCGATGAGAACGTATGGCTTAGCGGTCGGTTTCCAGGAAGCGCCGGTTCGAGTCCCGCTACGTTCAAATTTTTATACGTTTTCTAAATAAGTAATATTCAGCATGATATTACCATATATTCACAAATGTAAGGCATACATACATACTATGAGTCAATATAACTTTACACATAGTTCGTTAGAAAATGTTTTATTTTACTTCCCTAGTCGTGGGCCCATCCATATAAGGCTTTGAATAATAATGTTTACTTTGGATCTCGGTACTTAATGCTAGCGGATGCGCCCTCTTTTGAAAATCCAGTCCCAAAGACAAGTAGGTACACACAATCACGTTACAGTAAATAATATATATGTGTCAATAAATTGTGTCATTATTTAGACAATGTGTTGGTGGAAAAACAAATAAAATTCATCTGTTTTAAGTAATTAGTTGAATAAATAAAATATTTTGTATCGAAACTGATACAAATTATTAAATTTAAAGGAGTAATATCAGTTACTCCTACATATTTTAAAGATAAAAGAATATTATATTATATGCGTGCGACTGTAATGTGACGATAGTGGGATTCCTATTCGGAGAAGTAAAATATTACTTATGAACATTTTTATTTCTTCGCTCTGATACCAAGGCAAAAAGCGCGGAATGGAGTTCTTAACACTAGGTTCCCTCTGGTTTAGATATACAGCGTGAAGCTGAAAATAAAGATAAGATTTTTTCCCGAATTTGTACATTTAAAAATCCTAAACTCAGTGTGGTTGACCTATAGTTATATATATTGTTTGCGTGTAAACTGTCCGCACAAAGAACTAAAGTGACGCATGGTTGCGAGCGCCTGTTCCGGGGGCTCAAAGCAAAAAGCTCAATTTTCTACAACAGTGCAACCAACGTAAGACCACTAATCACAGGTAACTGTTCTATGAACTATACATACATACATACATATGTGATGAAGTTAAGTTTACAATGTCAACAAACCATTATTATGTGTATTTATTATTTTAAAAGTATATATTGTATCTTCGTCTACTTAAAAAAAACACTATATGACGATCGATGCGAGATAATTTGGAGTAAAACATAAAAAAATAGCCACGTCGTAAGAATTAAATATAATATTATAAATGATGGGTACGGCTAAAATTTCTATTTATTATGGTCATTAAAACGATACGTTGAGGCCGTCGTGGCGCAGGAGCGCTGGAGAATGTGACTGTAACGCAACGGTTGTGGGTTCAGTCTCCACTGGGAAAAAAAAATATTATTTATTAATATTAAATTTTTTTCGTTCTGATCAATGCAAAAGTCCGACATTGAGTTCCGCCACTCAACACGCAATGCCTTGGATAATTCGGCGGAAAATGGGGAATGGAGTGTCTTAACACTAGTTTTCTTAATTCCATTTTTAAATTGAAGTACTTATAAAACTTTTTGAAATAAGCATTGTAAAATATTACGTAAAATACAAAAAAAAAACAAAGAGGTCTATTAAGAACTTATTCTAACTTAAGTACAAGACAAGACGCCCGAAGATACAACTTTTAAAATTAACAAGTACTGTTGCGTTATAATTAAAATTAAATAAATTTTCTACGTCTAGCTAAAGTCTTTAAAAAAAAGAATTTTCTATAAAACGATGTACTTACTATATTTACCTCTACAAGAAGCAAGAGAAGTCGAGTTTGTTATAATATGACCAAATATATCATATACAATATCTTACATAAATATATCTCTTATGTATGGCAGTAGGGGGCTGAAAGTCCGATTTTGATAAATCCTTACACCAAGCGTATAAAATGGCTACAATATTTGAAAACTGTGGTTCATCACACATTAAGTGAGGCCAGTTGTGGCGCAGGGGCACAAAGCAAAAGCAAAGCGTGTGACTGTAATCGCGACAGGTTGTGGGTTTGATTCCCACTCGAGGATATGAAATATTAAATATTTTCATTTCTCTCTGGTGTCGAAGCAATGCGCGGCTTTTTTGAAATCCGCCACTCAACACGCTATGCCTCCAGAATTCGGTGGAAAGTGCAGAGCATTGTCACAACACTAGGCTCCCTCTGCCTACCCTGCAACATGCGGGATACAGGGTGAAACTTAACAAAAAAAAATCAAAATATATATCTAAAGTTTATAACTATTGAAAAGAATGTCACTTTAAAAAAATATTACGTAAAACATTTTTCTTAATAAAATAAGCATATGTTCTGAGTATTCAATAAAGTTCAATAAGAGCTCGGAAGTTCCGTGCAATAGAATAATACAATATGGACCCTACACGTTCTCAGCATCTGTGAACACTATGCATAGCAAGTATTAAGAACAGACAGAATCGCTGTATCGAAATCGAATCATATTCACAAATCAAACTGGAATAATGAATGTACCTATTATATACAAGTAGGGAGAGAAATACAATAAAAAGATATCATATAATCTATCTATACTTATAATAAAATTGTAACAGATAGGTTTCTGTACATGGAAGATATATAAAAAAATGGAATTTTTATTAATGTAGTAGAATCCAAAACAATGATTTTTAAAATTTTTGTCTAATCTTAGAATTGGCTTATTCGATTTAAATGCTGTTTTCATTATTTGATTGAAAGCTTTCGTTAACATATAGGGTTTGTTTTAATACAATCAGTACATTAATAAAAAAGTTATGTCAATTTAAAGTACTTAATCTTATAAATTTGCTTATTGCTTTTAATACCGTATAATTAATTAAAAGTTCATAATAAAAAATAATATAATTAAAATGTAATAATAAATAAAACTATGTAAGTATTTTGAGGCCGGTCGGCACATAACAGGGTAAGCAGAGGGAACATGGGAACATAGTCTGTTCCACATTCGCCGAACTTATGAGGCACTTTGTATTGAGTGACGAAACTCAACGCCGCGCTGTACCTCGTTACCAGAGCGAGAAAATAAAAATATTTTAATCCTCCGAGTACTGAGAGGCTTGGTTTGTTCTGTCCTCCAATAGACTGTAGACCTAAATATTTGATGTTAATTTCAGATTGAAATCTCTACACGATCTGAAGATCGAAGCGAAGGTCATGACAGACGGATGGACAACAAAGTGTTCCTATAAGTGTTACATTTTTTCCTTTTTAGATCCGGAATCTAAAAAATTAACATATATATATTTATAAACATTTTTAAAGTGTTATTCCACACTTAGGAAAGAAAAATACTAAACCCGCGTTTCCTGGAGGTGCGGGTTCGAGTCCCGCTACGTTCAAATTTTTATACGTTTTCTAAATAAGTATAAATATATATATATATATATATATATATATATATATATATATATATATATATATATATATATATATATATATATATATATATATATATATATATATATATATATATTACCGTAAAACCATATCTTTATTATAATAGGTAGGCAAATTGTTTTTTAATTAATTTATTTAAAATACTCATGATGCTTACTAAGTGATATCTAAAAACTGAAAGCTCTCCAAATGAAATTCGACATACAGTGTATCCAGATTAAGGTAAAATACTCAATGCGACGAGAAACGCTTTCTGCCAAGATATTGAACTTCCAAACGGTAATGTTTCTTCAATTATTGCTTCATTTAAGCTTTTATAGCCAGCGATTTGCTTGGTACTGGAGCACTTGAAAAGCTAATCCGGAGTTTATACTTACAAAATTGAGAGAAATCGCTCTAAATCAATTTTAAAGTTTTTTTAAAGTAAAACTAATAAATACGCCAAGTTTATTCATAAACAGAATTTAAATTCTTAAATTCTGTTTATGTATAATCATATATTATACATAGTTTGGCTGCAAACTGATGAAACGCAAATTGCACTATACTGGAATGCCTCTCAAGCTTTCAATATAGAATTCTCTTTTGCGTCACATCTCATATGCAACAGGAATGTGATAGGTCGCTCTAATCATTTATGGAGCATGGCCGGGTAACATGGTAGAGTATATTCATTTGAGAATAATTTTATTAATAGTTACATAAAAATAAAGTAATAGAGTAAAAGCTAGCTAATTTTATAATTAGCTAGCTTTTACATGCGGCCTCGCTCCCGTAGACTACGGAGAGCTGTAATGAAATATAAATTACTATGACTCGCTGCCAACTTGAGTGTATTTATTAAACCTTTTTTGAATAAATGAAAATATCCTCTCTGTATACTTTATACTTATATTATTTGTCTTTTTTATTGTATATTATGTATTTGCTCATTATTAAAACCGTTTGAACATTAAAGTTAGTTTTAACATCTATCAAAACTCCAGGTAACACTTAGAACAGGAGTTGCGTCTGTTATCATCACCAGCTCATCAATATCATCAGATGATGACTACAATCTGATTATAACAAGAAATTATATTAAATCCGTAGCCCGTGTCAATGACATTCCTCCTCTTCCTTTTTGAAAGTTAAAAATTAAAATTATATATTTTTTTTTGAGGCCGGTCGTGGCGCAGCGGCACGAGGTGTGACTGCAAAACCGACTGGTTGTGGGTTCGATCCCCACTCGAAGAGATGAAATATTTACTGAAATTTATATTTCCATTCCTTCGCTCTGGTGTCGAGGTTAAGCGCGGCGTTGAGTTCTGCCACTCAACACGCAATGCCTCCAGAATTCGGCAGAAAGTGGGGAACGGAGTGTCTTAACACTAGGTTCCCTCTGCCTACCCTGCTGTGTGCGGGATACAGCGTGAAGCTAATTTAATTTAATTTTTTAATATATATATATTTTAATTGAAGGATCTGAACTAACAACAATTGCACTTAGCCAACTGCGATATCAAAATGATAATATTTTGAAAATTATCTTCATTTACTTAAAATATAAGTTAAAAATCAGAAATATTCAATATTCTAATTAGCTCTTTTAGCAATAAATGTGAGAATTAATAATGAATCAGAGCTTCAGTAATAACTAGGAAAGAACAAAACCCTTTGTCAAGTAAATAGTAGTTCCATTTTCTTCAAATTCAATTTCATTCTCATTTCTTTCATCGAATAACAACGAAGTTCTAACTCGATACAATATTGCTTATAGGAAAATATTTTAAAATATTCCAGAAAACATATATAAATATTAAATAACTGAAATGTATGATTAATCATTTTTTTAGCTTCACGCTGTATCCCACACATAGGAGAGTAAGTAGACCTGGAAACCTGTGAAGTGATCTGGGAACCTAGACTCTCATTTCCCATTGGAAATGAGGGTCTAATGGCTTAATAAAGTCATTTCCGTTTCTTACTTTTCGTCGAGTTGAGTGTTAGAACTCAACGCCGCGGTTTTTCTCGTTACCAGAACGAGTAAAACATTAAATATTTCTCAAGTGGAAATCAAACCCACAACCATCGCTTTTACAGTCACACTCTTGTACCACCAGGCCGCGACGACGACACTATCTCAATAAAATAAATAAATCTAATTATATATATTTATATTATTTATTGTTAACAAATAAATATAAGAAACGAGTAACTATTGAAACTATTGTTCCCAAAAAGTGTAGTGTGTTCACGTTTTACTTGTAATTGTATGCAAAAAACCGTAAATGGTTCATTTTTAGAGTTGCATACCTCAAAAGGAAAGAAACGGATATCTTATAGGATCACTTTGTCAACCGTCTGTCCGCCTGTCAAAACCGTTTTTATCTTGAGATCGCATGGAGGTATCGTGAAATTGTTAATTAATATCAAATATTCAGTGGACGGTGACGGAGAGTCCGACTCGCACTTCAGCAATTTTTTTTATTTAGTCAAAACATGTACCTCAGCTATTATATTTAACGTCTAAAATCTATGAAACTGTAGTGCGATCGCTTAATGGCCACCACTTTGTTTACACAAAAGTAAGCCAATAGACGCGGTGCTTGATGCAGCTGATCCACGATGGAGCTACAAAGCGAGTTGGCGCTACGCCAAGAACAAAATGGAAGGTGAGAGAAATGACCTCGAAACTTATTTTCAAGTTTTAATTAAATAACTTCGATAATATCTGCAAATTGAAATTTAAATGTACATATAGTATTACTGCGCTAATTTGAAATTAAATCGTCCTCTTTATTTAATAATATAGTTTATATAAAAATATTCAATCATATTATTATGGCCGGCAACGCACCTGTAGCTCCTCTGGTGTTGCACGGAGTCGTGGGCGGCGGTAGTCACTTACCATCAGGTAACCCGAACGCTCGTTTGCCTTGTCCTTTTCCATAAAAAAAAATAAATTCTTAAATATGTAAATTGTATATGTGAATTTATAAAACTTTATTATTAATGATTAAAAAGAATATAATAATTAAATACAAGAAAATACTTTATTGTATTGAAAAAGCCTTCTAATATAAATTTTAACACAAATACATTATATTATAAATTGTTTTCAATAAAGTTAATTCATACATCTATCTCTTATATCTACATAATATGTATGTATGTATGTATCAGGAAAATACCTAACCGGCCTCGTTCAATGTGGATTGCTTTGAGCCCACATATTGGACTTCCAAACAGTAATGTTTCGTCGATTATTGCTTCTTCGAGGCTGCTTCAAAGTTTAAAAGCCTGCAATTTGCCTTTCTACAGGGAAACTGTAAAAGGTAGACTCAAAGGTTTCTTTTCCCAACTTTTACAGAATCATTTTTCTCACGCACAAAAATGTGCATTGATATTTATTTCCTTTTTAACTTTTCTAATTTATGTACTATCGTTAAAAATATGTTCAGGATAATGTCGTTTTCCATTTTTATTTCTTTCGCTTGTTAGTAATTATCTTGGATTTGTTCTAAGGACAACCGTTTCAAAAGTTAACAAAGTACATAAAAAAAGAAATAAAACGTTTATAGGGAGGTTTCATTATGCTAATATCTTCTTTCTTTTTAGGTAAACAAATGTTATGGATTCGAAGGCTACATAAAATTACCAAAACAAGAAATAAAAAAAAGTCAATAAAGTTATGTACACGTTTAAATATATTTTTGAGCTCTTCTTAGAGTGCATTTATGAAAAAATGTTTTTACAGCGTTCATAATTAGATACTTAATTACTACCGGAACAAACATTGAAATTGTAATGTTTATTACAATAAAACATATTAAAAAATAAATCAGCTATCAAGCAATCAGTAGGCAGAGGGAACCTAGTGTTAAGACACTCCGTTCCCCACTTTCTGCCGAATTCTGGAGGCGTTGCGTACTGAGTGGCAGAACTCAACGCCGCGCTTGTCCTCGACACCACAGTGAAGAAATGGAAATACAAATTTAAGTAAATATTTCATCTCCTCGAGTGGGGATCGAACCCACAATCCAAGTTATTGAAAGTTTAAGAGAAGTAGTCAGCTAGTTGTATACGGCTGACCGACACCATCTCTAATTAATACCTCGTTAGTTAACCTTTAGGTATTTCGACGTGAGGAACTCTTAGCGGGAGATAATTAAATGCATTAGGCGACGCTCGTGAACTTCAACTTTTGTAACTAACGACTAGTGAATATTAGTCTGTAGAAAATATATGAGCTGATCAATCAAAAAAAAATCAGCTCCACGCTGTATTCCGCACACAACAGGGTAGGCAGAGGGATCCTAGTGTTAAGACACTCCACTTCGCACTTTCTGCCGAATTCCTCCACATTGCGTGTTGAGTGGCAGAACTCAAAAAGTTAAAACTCAGTTAAAACTGGTATTCTGATTCTTTTCATCGCTGAATTTATATTTTTTCCCATAATTTTGATCTACGTAAAAAAATCTCAAATGTAAAAAAAATACTATAAATATTTTTCCTAATATGTAAAATTAATACGATATTCATGATTTTTAAACAAAATTATAAAAAATAAATGATGTAATATAGGCGATAAAGGCGAATTAAATTTTTTATTTGAAAGCTGAAAAATTAGCAAATCCAAATAAAGCTGCAAATAAGTTAAATATTCAATAAGATTTACATCATCAATCTCAATCATTTCAATAATCAATGATCGACTTTTACAAAGATGTGCCACTCATTTTCATTTCTTGATGGCCCATTACCTTGCTTTTAGTATAAAGCGTACGATTCCTTATGAAGTATTCACTTGCGATATACGTACGACTACAAAAGAGATTTCTTCGCGACCTACAATTTTTACTCATTAATATCTCTCTCTTATACATACTACAAAGTAATTGTAGTAGCCTGTATACGAACGCGCATATTTTATTAAAAATTTTATTAATTTTATAAACTTTTTTCTCTGGATTAATGCCTTAGTGACTATTCTCTATACTTATATTCCAATTTTAATTTTATCTATATGATTTATGATGTATCCCGAATATAACATGATAGGTACTGGAGAAGATAATGTTAAAACACTCCGTCCCCGACTTTCTACCGAAAGGAGAATGAAACTTTTGGGCCGTCACGTAAAGAATTGAGATGTGATCTAAAAAATTACAAATTTTTTTTTATTTTTAGAATAGCAAATAATAAATTAATTGACAATCTGGAAGTGGAGAAAAATGGAAAAAATAAGATTTAGACCCTTAATCGATTAAAATCAATCATATATTAAGTCAGAGATGTGACAGCTGATTGACAATCACACCTTGTCTAATGATTTTTTGCATTTTTGCATCTGTTTGTCATCGCAAAATCAGGCCATTAAATAAAAAACATTAAAAAAAAACATTTGCTTCTGTCATTACGTTCGTGTCATAACGCATCGACATTTTGAATGTTTTCCCGTTTGTTTGATATTTTCAACGACTACTGTTTTGTTTTTCTCGGATTTTGACTCTGACTACTTTGTACGACCCTCGCTTCCTCACTGGACTCTGAAATCTTTTGGATCTTACGACCGCCACGCTATGGATATGAATCGCTGTGTGAATTGTGGGATAGCCAATGGACACTGCAATACCCTAGTCCGACGACCTTTAGACGATGAAAACCACCACAACCTGGTTACTTAGAGGTGTAGAAGAAGAATAAAATATTCATTAAAATGTGTTTTATTTATAAATAATAAACATTAATGCTTAAACAACTCAGTAATCACATATTTTATAGAAGTTGATATTCAAGAAATTGGTCTGCGAACTTAACCTCACTTTTTTCAAATCTCTAATAACTCAGCTCTCAGATTGCCTAAATTTATATAGTTTTCAAGGAGGGAATGATGTACCTAAATCTATTAAATCATACCATTTTCATATCTTTACATTCTGGGCCCAAAAATGTATGCAATAGTTTCAGTCTCCTTTCTAGACATTGCGTGTGTGAGCAAAAAATACTGTGCTTCTTCCATGTGACCAGAGCTTCTTCCATGTAACCATGTGAAAATTAAAATATTAAATAATTATCGAACCCACAACCATCGCGCTTACAGTCACACGCTCTAGGCGTAATTTAGGTAGTATAATGTGTATTTTTTTATAACCTCTGTACTAAATCTATGTACAGCAATAAAAAAGGTATACCAACCAGCATGATACCGTTGACCCACAATGGGCTTATAGAGCGCACTGGCACTAAGCCAAGAGGATAAGTGCTAGGATAATATTTTTTAAGAATCATACTGAACTCAACATCAAAATGTAATTGTGATG
Organism: Heliconius himera; assembly: GCA_021202915.1. Classification (NCBI taxonomy): domain Eukaryota; kingdom Metazoa; phylum Arthropoda; class Insecta; order Lepidoptera; family Nymphalidae; genus Heliconius; species Heliconius himera. The sequence goes on from JAJHJA010000231.1 coordinate 593,767, forward strand.
GATACTAATGATAAACAAAATAATTTACTTTTAAAGCTAAACAAAAAAATCCATCTAGGAGGGATGACTGATGAATAATTAATGATATTCCTGTTCAGCCACTTAACGTGCATGGTCTTGATTCTTTTCTATTTTTAGTTCTACGAGGCACTCCGCAAAGTATTATGTTTTGCAGGATAAGTAAGAAGGTACAAAATATGTAAACAGATAAATTGCATTTTATCTAAGTAGTATATTATAAATGTGACTTTTTGGGGATGAATATTTGATGAAATGAATACTTATAAAATGTTATATTTGTAAATTATAAAATCTAATAAAGTAAACTTACAAATTGTGCCTTTTACTTGTACCTATTAGTTTATAGGTTATATATTAAACTAAATGAAACGGATCAAAAATTATTAAGATAATTCTGAGGGTATAATGCTATTTCTGTGCCCTTGATGTCCTTTTAAGTGCGGACCCACTTAACCCTAACGTGGGCTATTGGTTCCACTATTACTTCAAATTAATGACAAAAGAAATTAAAAAAATCTGTCTGTCTGTTGATATTCGTAGCGTAGGCTAGAATGGTCGGTTAGCGTTAGATAATAAAATCTCATCTAACTTAAACATTCTGATTAAAAGCACCGTGAATGTTTTATTATTTTACATTTTTAATATGTATGCATATAGACAAAATAAAGATTTTCATATTAAAATACTAAATGTTACTTTTACATATAAGTAGATACGTATAATAATAAAATAGAAAAATTATTAACACACATTTCAAGGTTGGTTTAATTAAAATTTTAAAATTATTGAAGTCTACAAAATAATTTAGGCCTTTATTTCAATTTTGTTTATGGTATTAGAGGAAGGAAATTTTGTTTAAATAAAGTATTTAGTAACTCACTTTTATATAGAAACAGTACAAGAAAGAGATCGGCAGCTGAAAGTTAGGTTTTACAAAGTATTTTATAAAGAAAAAGTGTAGTGAATAAAACTTGATGTTTATCAGAATAAAAACTGCTAACAGTCTAACTAAATATTAGAAAATAATTAGAAATATTAGCATGAGAGCAATAACATCTACGGCTCGTACACTATTACAGCTATAAAATGATTGCAGTGGCCACATTTTCCTTCAGCGTTTTACCATTACGCTGCAAAAGACAGTGCACACGTTTTGTACATGACTTATTGTAGCTCTCTGGATTATTCAGAAAATAAAACTGCAAAGAAAAGGCATAAAGCCGCCGTTTTTTGTCCCTCGCGGCGACCACTCGTAGGAATGTGTAAGTTTTACTCACAGACCACAATGGAACTAAAATTAAAGCAATAAATGTTTTTTATAATGTGAAGAATGATAAACGTTCATTTTACTTTTACGTGTTCACAAATGTAAGTGTTGTACATTTTTATGGGGGTTTTAAAGTAATACATTTTTTTAAATAATTTATGCATTTTAATAAAGTTTATTTTGGACGGTTGTTTTGAGTATATTTTGCATTATTCTAGGATGCCTCAACAATGAACAACAGAACAGAAACAACGGAAAATGTATTATAGGGCCAAAAAAAGATAATTCTGGGTATAGTAAGAAAAAAAATACATTTTTTATTTCATACTAAATTAGTGTTGTTTCCGTTGAGCTCATGTACAATCATCATGGGCGAGACCTACTTGTACTTGATTGGTTTTTTATTTATAATTTACATAGTCGGGAAATGAATTATTATTTTTATTTTATTAATATTTTCATATTCTTGCTCTCGTAACATTAGCTTGGCTTTAAGTTCCGCCATTCAACACGTAATGCTTTATCCGGCAGAAAATGAGGAACAGAAGACTTACCTAGTCTTAACAATAGGTTCCCTCTGCTTACCTCTATATAGGTGGAATACAGCGTGAAGCTAAAGACAATAACAAATAGCGCCTATCACAACGATACTGAACAACATATATGTACATTATGTGTGTATAAAATATATAGAACTAGCCATTTTAAATCTAATAATATCAATTATTGTGTCACTCAACATGCATCAACGAAATATTTTAAGAAAGCTAATTAATTTTCAGCAAAATAAATAAAAATATTTAATATTTCTTTACCCCAAGTGGAAATGGAACCCACAATCGTCGTGTAATATAGTTCAGTAGCACCCTAATGTCATAGAGCAACGACGGTCTCAAATTCATTAATAATACTTATTACCTACCTTACCTAAAGATATTACCATTCAATTCTATAAATTAAGAACTTAACCCTTTAATTCTATAAATGACTTGTACTTGTGTACATAATATTTCCTCGTAATCATCATAGGCCTCCATAAACGTAATCCTAATACCTAATATCACGCTACAATACAATTGAGGTATGCCGACAATTGCCTATTGTACATGTTAGTCGTAAGTATCTCCAGCCAAACTGCAGCGTAATAAAACAAAGGGCACTCGATAAGCTAAGAGATTCTCAAATTTATAGTGCTACCCCCACATTCCAGTACTAGAGGGCTGGGCGAGTATTGTGGCTTTGATCAAGTTAACGTACAAAACATCTCAACGGCCACAACTATTTAAGACAACTAAATGATTTCCTTGTATGTTGATGGCATGTTTTAGTGCAGTAATCGTATATTAGGACAAATTTATATTATATTATTATATTTTTGAATATAATAACATAATATAGATTAAACTACACATATCGGTTCATATAAAAATAATATATCAAAAGAAAGTTACAATAATTCACTGATAATATTTCATAGTAAATTATACATGTAATCTTATTATTAATATAATGATTATTACATAAAGGCAGAGGAGGCTAGAGGAGAGTTTAAAACTATTTCGTATTTTCATAACAAGCTGCACGTAAAGCCTAGAGCAGTCAGTAGCCCGAAGGCATGACTCTTAAAATTAGCAAGCATAAATTATATTTTAAAACACGAGCAAATTTCGTATATTTAGTGTAAGTGGATCAGCAACGCTTATGAGGGTGATTTTAACACCTGCTTGCTAAAAAATGATTGGCGTACAAAACAATTGTCAAATACCATAAAGAGCGTCAATTTAGATATACTCCCTTCCAATCCTACTCACTTTTTTCCACACTGCCCTCCTTCTTTACTGGATTTAATAATAGTATCGTCTACTGATAGAGTTCTAATGCATGGGCAACTAGGAGCAGAGGCTTTTTCGTATCATGATCTTATATACCTCTCATATAAGATTCGCCCGCCAAAACAAAAACCAACAGTCGTGTTGCGTAGAAGCTTCAAGAACTTCAACAACGAAAGTTTTTTGGAGGATCTGAACCGGCTACCTTGGGATACTGTTCTAAACGCACCGACAATTGACGATAAAGTTAGTATTTTTAACTCATTGCTAATTGACCTTTTCGATGTACATGCTCCTTTACGACCTGTCAAGCTTAAACATTTACCAGCTCCTTGGCTTACGGACGAAATTAAAATTCTTATGTCGAAAAGGAATAGGGCAAAAACCAAATTTAAAATAAGTCCTACGGATGCTAACCGCTGCAAATACAAAAAACTACGGAATCGATGTAGCAAAATCTGTAGAGATGCTCAACGAAAACACATACACGAAGCAGTCACTAATAATAGTCCTGCTAAAGTATGGAAGTTTCTCGATACTATGGGCATTGGGCGACAACGTAAAACTGCACTCATAAACGACAGAATGGATCTTGATCAACTTAATAAGCATTTTACTAGTGTGAACCTCTTAAGCCAAAGCATTAAATCCAGTACTCTCTTGTCACTATCCTCACAACCTTTCCCCTCTTTTACTCCTTTTAATTTCCATTCAGTTACTGTCACTGATATTAGACGGCATATTCTTGCCATAAAGTCGGACGCAATTGGCGCTGATGGGGTGAGCCGTAAAATGGTTCTTATGACATTGAACGTTGTGCTTCCTATACTTTGTCATATTTTTAACAGTTCCCTTTCTACCAATTCTTTTCCTAGGTCTTGGAGATTTGCTTATGTTATCCCTATACCTAAAATTACCAATCCTACATCTTTCACACACTATAGGCCTATTTCTATTCTTCCTTTTCTGTCCAAAGTACTCGAGAGAATTGTACATCAACAACTTTCGCTGTACCTAGCGAAAAATAATATATTATCATCTTTCCAATCTGGTTACCGACCGGGACACAGCACTGTTACAGCACTCAATAAAGTATGCGATGATATAAGAAGTGGGATAGACAATCAAAATATTACCATACTAGCCTTATTAGATTTCTCTAATGCTTTTAACACAATTGATGTCGACATACTCTTAGCTTTACTTAAATCAATTAATATATCATCAAACGCTATTGAATGGTTTTATACTTACCTCATCGATCGTGAACAATGCATTCGTGCTAATGATAAACAGTCCTCATATAATCGACTCAGTGCTGGTGTACCTCAGGGTGGTGTACTATCTCCGCTACTTTTTTCCATATTTATAAACTTCTTAACTCCATTGCTGACATTATCCTTTCATCTTTACGCTGATGACTTGCAGATTTATACGACAACGGCGGTTGATGATATTGCTAATGCCATACGACATGTCAATTTTAACTTAAGCATTATTAGCACCTGGAGCAAATCATTTGGTCTGTCGATAAATCCTAGCAAGTCTCAGTTGTGCATCCTTGGTAACACAAAGCAACTCTCCAAAATCGACTACTCCTTACTACCTTCCGTAATGCTTGATGATTGCAAGATGGAGTTTGGTACTTCTGTGAGGAATCTGGGTATCAGGATGGATAGTTCTTTGACATGGGTTCCTCAAATAGCGGAGTTAAGTCGAAAAGCTTTTTCTGCTCTTGGGAGGGTAAAGAAATGAAAAAATTTATTGCCGCTTAAAACAAAAATATCGCTAGCTCAATCCCTTCTTTTTCCCATTCTGGATTATGCAGATTCCTGTTACCTAGATTTGTCACAGCAATTGCTAAACAAGCTCGAACGTCTCCAAAATATAATAATTAGGTTCATTTTTGGATTGAGGAAGTATGACCATATTACTCAATATCGAGTTCAACTTAAATGGTTGACCATCAAGCATCGACGCAATTATCATGCACTCATCCTTTTATACTCTATCCTGTATCTGCCCTTAACTCCTTCATACCTCAAACAAAGATTTACTTTCCTGGGCTCCCACTCTCAATCTTTCAATCTCCGTTCAAGATATGACAACGTATTGGAGGTACCATTATGTCGCACTAAGTGCTACAGTGAATCATTCACCGTAAAAACGGTGAAATTATGGAACGAGCTACCCCGGTTCATCAGACAGTCGACATCACCTAATATCTTCAAGCGTCGTCTTAGAGAGTTTTATCTATCGCTATAGTCATTGTATCTGTTTTGTGCATATATGTAAGTCTAATTGTATCTCTATATAAATCTATGTATGTATGTATGTATGTTTGTATGTATGTATGTATGTATGTATGTATTTATGTATGAATAGTGTATGTATATATATGATATAATAAATAACAAAAAAAAAAATCTTTATGCAAAGCTATCCGCCAACTATGCTCTCTTAATATTAGTTTTTATAAATAAAAGGTTGCCTGTAAGAGATCACTTATAGTGATAAGGCCGCCTTTGCACTGTATTAGAATTATAAATGTTATTGTATTTATGTTTTATCTTTGTGCAATAAAGTATTTTTGATTTGATTTGATTTGATTTGATTTGATTTATGATAAAGAAATTTACAGTTTTTCAATTAAAATGTGTTATGTGAGCGGCGGAACTTAACTCTGTGCTTTGTCTGCCAGAGCGGAGATGGGGAAACATTTTAAATGTAATGGATTTATACACAAGAAATTGCTGTGAAAACTAAAAATATATACATATTTAGTTCACGCTACATGAAATTGATCCAAAAACCGACATTGCAAAGCTACGTCGCCATATAAACAAAACCAGATCTCCATACATTTCGGCAGTGATATAAAAGTTTTATTACAAGTAGAACACAAATCGAAACGTAACCTAAAACTACGGCGTCCCACATCCTCATAAATATGTACGCGGTACGGCGTTACGGCGGCGTCTACCTACGCGACGTGCATACCTGCTCCCGTCATTGTTTCACTGCAACGAGTGCAGGCTGGTGCAATTTTTGTCATGTAGCCTAGTAGGTCACTAGGAAGTATGGAGTAACCCATAATAGAATCGTTGCACGTTCTACTTAAATAAATTGGATAAAGTGATTTGTTTCTGTAGAATCTGTACCGCTTTTTATTTTCTTGTCTGCTGCGTTTTAATACACTATAGATTATAAAACGTGGCCACAGCGACGAAAAATTTTATTTATGTCATTAAATATTACTCAAATTTAATTATAAGTAAACATTTTAAATTTTTAGGTCATAGCGTTTTGGCTTGTGCGAGGCCGTCGTGTCACAGTGACGTAAGCTTATGACCGTAAATGCAATAGTTGTGAGTTCGATTCCTACTCAGAGGAAGTAATTATTTAATATTTTATTTGTTTTCTCTGTTAACAAAGCAAGCGCGGTCTTTCGTTCCGCCACTTAACACACAGTGCTTCAAAAATTCGGCAGACAGTGGGTAGCGGAGTGTCGTACTTCAATACAGACGACACTTTACATAATAGCATAGTTCTTAATTCAATTTTATATGAATTGATAAATTGATCATTACTGCCCCTTTAAATAAATAACAGGTACAAAATAGTATACAGAAACATAACACAAAAAATGTAGAAATAATTTTATTCAACCAAAATCAAAAGAGCATAATGTACAGCGCTAGCCTTTATAAAATGTTGTAAGAAAACTATTTTTTCTTCATCACAGACTATATAGTATTTAGATAATGTTTTTTCAGTAATAAAATTTAAAACTCTCAACAATATTAATTTTCATATTCATTATAAAACATGCTACGCAGTACTGTTAACTTGTATTCACGTACCTACACCAAGTCATGGTTTATTCAGATAATTATCTCAAACTGTATTTAAACACGAAAACGAACTTTCGGGAACTCGAGAGAGACTACCTACAGTAACACACAAGTGAATTTATTTCACTTACATCTTCAGTGAAGGGACAAAACTACTTGCTAGTTCAAGCTTCCACGATATTGGTAGAGATCCGTTATCGTAGGTAAGTTCAAAAAAATACTTTTAGAAGTTACTATTGTTTTATTTTGTGTTATCTATTTTATATGAAATCAAATAAAAATTAGCTTCACACAGTATACCGCACACAACAGGGTAGGCAAAAGGAATTTAGTGTTAAGACACTCTGTTCCCCACTTTCCCCAGAATTTTGGAGGCATTGCATGCTGAATGGCGGAACTCAACGCCGCACTTAGCCTCGACACCAGAGCGAAGAAATGGAATTATAAATTTAAGTAAATATTTCATTTCCTCGAGTTGGATAACGATAAAAGGAGTATGGATAGGGATAAAAGGCAAGGCTCTTTTATAATAATAAGCATACCTTTTTTTAATGATTTTTAGAAATATGATCAGTAAATCTGTAAGCCTGTGTACGTCAGTTAGCAGCATTATCTATTTTTGTTTCAGCTTCACGCTGTATTCCGCTTCCTATTTTCTACTTACCGAGGAATTGTGAAGGTATTTCGAGTTGAGCAGCGAAACTCAACACCGCGCTTTGCCTCGACACCACAGCGAAGAAACAAAAAATCAAATATATAATTTCTTCGAGAGAGCATTAAACCCACAACCTGACCCGCTAAGAGTCACACGCTTGTGTCCCTGAATCACGGCTGTAATAAAGAAAGCATCGAAAGTACTTATAAACACTTATATAAACAGCAATCCCTAGTTGTTGCGTTAAATTAATATTTGTAATTTCGGATACAAAGAGAACTTTCCTCGGAGATCTTTGCGCAAAGCAATATTTACGTGGTTTGCATTGTTGTGTAAACAAGGAGGTATATTATTTCATAACTTCGGCTTCATTTCGGTTGTTTTTACAAAAAGAAATACCAAAAATTCGGTTTCATTTCTGTTCCGAGGACCTCGTACAATGTACGCCGTTTCTGAAATTAAGTATTAAAGAAGGCTTTCGGATAAGCTGTTTGAAATAACCGTCTTAAGCAAGAAGATAGCATATTTTTTGATGATAATAACAATATCTCATAAAAATCATTATATATATTTTTTGTTATTAATATTTATGATTATTATTATCAAATATAGAGTCGAACACATATACTTATTATTGTTCTATATTGAACCAATTTAAATAACAGTAAAATAAATTCTTTTATTTTTTCAAAACAATACAATACAATAAGTATTATCATATTAAAAATTAAAACACAAAGATTCTTCATATTACTTTAACTTCACTAAGCACCCAGAGCACGTAGAGAACTTATAAGGAAGGAACGGACGGATGCATCAGGCGTTTCCGAAACTTAGACAGAGTGCCATATGTCTTCTTACAGTTCAGTTTCAAATCCTGTAACAGAATTGTACTTGCTATGTTATATACTTATGAAAATATGTAATAATATTATTGTACAATTTTCTAATTGAATTAATAGTTTAAAAAATTATATATATTTTAATTTTTTAAATGTGTATTTCTTATCGCGCTGTTGTCTAAATTAGGAGTAGGTTTGTTGCATAGTTACCGATAGCAATCATGAGTCGCTGAAACGACGATAAAAATATATTTAATGCTTTTCTTTTCCTTATTTTGTAATATATTTTTTAAATATTATTATTATTACTATTGTGCAATAAGCAGAAAGGAATATAATTCATTCTCCTGGTTAAGGATCGAACCCACAACCATTACGCTTAGACGCAGACGATGCAGCATGTGCTTATATTTTAAGGTAATTATCTATACGTATAAATAAAATTGAACCACCATCAATGTTTGTCTGTTATTTTAAAATAATTATGTTTTTTCAAGTGCACATAGTTATATACTCGATACTGAAACACAAACAAAAATTTAAAAAAAAATTGTCTGTCTTTCTGTTTGTCCGGACTAATCTCCGGAGCTGCTGAACCGATTTTTATGAGACTTTCACTGGAAGACAGAGGATTTGGAATATATAATTTTTTATTCCGAAAATCTCATGGATTGGGATTTACACGAGATAATAGAGTAGATAGCCATACTAATTTATGGGCGTAGGCCGTAAATAGTGCTGTGCTGACTCCAGAAATTTTGCTAAGAAAAAATGAACTATGAAAGATAATAAAAAGATCTTTACACGACCAGATCCGTTCACCATCCGTTTTTAACAGTCTGAATTTAAATTTTTATAAAAATCGGTGGCAATTTAAAGATTTTTCCATACAAACTTTCAACCCCTTATTTGAACCCTTAGGGAGTGAATTCTTAAAAATCATGAAACACGTGTTCAATGAAATATTTTTAAGATTCTGAATTTCAAATTTTATAAAAATCGGTACAGATTACATTTTTTTTCCATACAAACTTTCAACCCCTATTTCATCCCTTTAGGGTTAAAATTTTTCAAATTCCCTTCTTAGTGGATGTCCAGAATATGAAAATAAACATCTGCCCAAATTTCACGTTTCTACCATCAGCGGTTACGGCTCTGCGTGCGTCTTACCTCAGTCAGTCAGCACAAGTCCTTTTATATATATAGATAAATTTAATATGATATTTTTACTGATGCTTCGCTCCGGTCTACTTTAAAAGACTAGATAATAGTGCGTGGAATTAAGTACTGTTTACATTACTGGAATTAAGTCCAATCGTGGCGCAGCGGTACAAAATGTGACTGTAAAACCTACTGGTTCTGGTTTCGATCCCCACTCGAGTAGATGAAATATTTACTTATTTTAAGTTCTGCCACTCAACACACAATGCCTCCAGAATTGGGCAGAAAGTGGGGAACGGAGTGTATTAAAACTAGGTTCCCTCTGCCTACCCTGCTGTGTGCGGGATACAGCGTGAAGCTGATTATTTGATTACATTAAATCGGGAAGCTAATGACTGACTGACTGAATTTTTATGTAACTTGACACTTGTCAAGACACAAAAGTGTTTTGTAATGACAGTATTGAATAAAGAATATTTCGATTTTGATTATTATAATATTTATTTTTACCTTACAAATCATTAGTATTGTAGACAATCTGTTCTTCACTTTTACGCTCGGATGAAAATGATGGTTGGTTCCCCATTCAGAAGAATAAACTTACTCTGTTTCCCTGTCATAGTGAGACGAAACGTGGTGTTGAACTTTGCCAGGCTCATAATCTTTTTTATCTGTTATCTATTATATTTATTTAGATGTATTTGTTTGCGGAGTACACAAACAAACTCATATCTAAACAATTTCTGAAAATATTTCAATATACTTTCCTATATAAGATAGTTTTACAAAATTAGAAACGCTCAAGAGTCGTCGTGTTGTCGCGACAGGAAAAATCCGTCATCAATCTGCCGAGAACCTATTTCCTTACATTCGATCCCTCCCGTCGCATCCGATTTGTAATCAAGTTTTATCAGTATATTTTCTATTTATTATAATAGAAGCATATTTGATAGTAGATAAGCATAGTTATTTGATTTATATCAGATCAAGTTTCGAAAAGTGTTTTTTTTTTTCGTTTCGTAAGTTAAACCATTTATTGTACAGTTTATTCATTTTGATGATTTAACATTTCTTTTGACACCACGTTTATATGTTTTAGCCATCCAAGTAACTCATCGTGGCGTGGTGGTGCAGGAGCAGAACTGTGTGACTATTATTCGAGTTTTGAGTTCGATTCCCCACTAGGGATTCGGACTCGGGACTGTGATTTGTATGAAACATGAGAAAAAAATAATAAATAAGTAAATTTTCGTCTAAGATAATGTTAATCGTTATTATAACGTATAGTAAATTTCTATAAGTTTAAATGAGAGATTATATGGCTTAATGATGGGTCTGGAGGAGCGCCAAAGAGCCTCGAGGTAACAATGCGACCA